>JBAFTC010000013.1:1934675-1951170 GCA_037177435.1 Melanotaenia nigrans | reverse complement strand
ATGGATGGATGGATGGATGGATGGATGGATGGATGGATGGATGGATGGATGGATGGATGGATGGACGGATGGATGGACGGATGGATGGATGGATGGACGGATGGACGGCACTGTGGATGATGATGTCTAGGAGCGGCCGTTGGAGCCGGCTTGTGTGGACTGAACACTGGAGTTCATAACTATGTTGTTGAACTGAAAACAAGTTAAAAATATTCATGATGTAAAATCAGAGCATCCACCAGCAGAAACGCTTGTTTTTAAACGGTGGATCTGTACCTGTATCTGTATGTCTCTACCGGGATTGATGACAGCAGTTATTATTGTCCTTTGATGCCCTGAAGTTCTTTAAATTTATATTAAAATGTAGAACATGAATAACCTGATTTTTCTGATGACCATGTGACTATATTAATATAACTGCAACACATTTTATTGTCTCATTAATTCAGAAAAACAGAAAATTAAGTTCAGAAAATGTTCATTCAGGAAAATCAAAATATTATTTAAAAAAGATTATCTTCTTTATTCAGAAAAGCTAAAAAGAAAATAGTTTTTATGTAAAATTATTTAAAATTTCTATGTGCATTTATTACATTTGAATGCAAGTTGGTTTCACACCGGCGTGTAGATATCTATAAAACCTGTATTTAAATGTAAAAGTATTCCTTTTTCCTTTCATTCATACTTTGATTCTCCGTACCGTTTAGTCCATTAAGGGTAAGCTGGAGGCTATCCCAATATTAACAGGTTCCTTTTTACAATTTAGTTAAAAGCTGTAGCTTAATTTTTTCCTTTAGTCTTATTTTTAATCATTTTCAGCACTAACAGGGCAGAGAGTTAATAAGAGTCTGCAGGTTGTTTATAAGAGTTAATGTCGTCCTAAAAGTCCGTTTGTACAGGTTGTGTAAAAGTTTGCCTCCTTTTCTGCTTCACATCTGAACATCACCTGCTCTTTTTGTTGGTGTCAACTCATGAAAAGTCGTGTAAACACAACATGAGATGCTGTTTCCCATTGCCTGGTAACACCGGCCACCTGTCTCCGTGCAGCCCTTCATCTCTCCACCACAAGAGGGCAGAAGTGACCAGAGAGCAGCTGATGACCGCCGGAGAAGCCGCCCTGTCTGCTCACCACCGTGAGTTTAACACTTTTTCTTTTGCTCTGAGCAAATATTCAGCTTCCTAAAAAAAGAGTAAATTCCCGTAACAGAACTGTTCTGCCAACAGAAGAAGAAAATTAGCTTGTCAGGACTTTCCAAAACATGAAAATATCCAACCACTAAAACCGTAAAACGGAGTGTTTTCTCACTAATAACAAGTCTGTTTTTATTGATATAAGTAGAATATATAAAAACTTCTTTTCTTGTCTCGCTGGAAATAAGAACTTTTTACTTTGGAAACTCAGTTTAGTGCAGTGTTGAGATTCTAGTTTCAAGCAGATTTACTCATAACAGGAAAAACCTCAGTAGCAAGCCTTCATGTCTTATTGAGATAAACGAGGACCACAACACTTAAAATAAGTTAAATACTCAAACAGTATCTTACAGACAAAATCAGCATATATGACTTTGATTTAAGATATTTCATCTTATATTTCCGTTTTTGCAGGCGTATGAAGAGCTTTACGGACTTTCATGTGAGAGTCGTGTTTTTAAGAGAAAGATTTAAACTTCTCTCACCCGGCGTTCCCATGACGTGGATCAGGGCAGAAACCGATCATAAAGTGATCAGATGATTAAAAAGAAATGGAATTTCCATCCTTTACTCTCAGTGAGGATAAGACGCAGTTTCGTTTCTTTCCCATCTGGAATAATTACAGAGAATAACAACAGAAACTGAACCTTTCAACCAACAGCAACACTGGGAGAGATCACTATTTTACTAAGCCCACTCATGGTAGCTTCAGCTTTAAAAGAAGGAGATTTATGTAGAAATGAACTGACCTCCGGTGGATTCCCATACAAACACAGCTGTGTGGAAACCAACCACATCCACACGTCCTGCAGCTGAGCAGAACCTGCTCTATGAAACACAAACATCTGCACGTTTCTGATACGTGGCTGGAGGGCTGCAGCCGAACAAGGCTCAGCAGTAAACTGGAAGAAGACAGAACAGCATGCATGGTGCAGACTGTGGGTTTTTAACTGGTTATATCCGTTTTAAAACAAGAGTTCCTCCACAGAGCAACGTACATGTGGAAGAGGTTAATAAATACACGTGTCATCATTTACTGCCTCAGTGTCTCTACTGTACTAAACTGGGTTTTTAAGTTGAACATTTCCCAAACTCAGATATTTCTGTGCTGAAGGCCTTAGTAAGCAAGTTCAATGTTCAAGGGTCAACTGTCATGATCAGCAGGTGCAAGCAAGCAGGAGGGACCCCCAGGACTGAAAAAATGCTGCAAAGAAGCTAAACTAAAAAACAAACCAGTCAGGGTTGAACATGACAGACTGGAAACCGACAGAAAATACAGTGATGAGGAAAAACTGGAGCAGAACTACTGAGGGACTAATTAGAAAGAAGAAGCAACCAGAAAACTAGCGTGGAAATAAGCTACACAAATAAACTATTTAAACTGGGATTAAGACAACACAGAGGACTGAAAGACCTCCAACAACCAAGACCACAACCTAAACAGACAACACTAGAATATATATATATATATATACACAAAATGATAAGAAAGCATTCTTTTATTTTCTACTAATACAAAACAAAACCTTGTATGTGGAAAAAAAAGACAAAAAATCCTGAAACACAACAGCATTGTTCCCCATTATTATGTCTCCTCACTTTCACCCAAAACTCATGTTAATTCCGGTGGAAATTACATATAAGAAGACACCAAAAACTGGTTAGAGTTTTAGAATTTTTAATATTAAAATTTGTTTCAAGGAACAGACGAATAGAGGAATAATTTAACTGGCTCCCATTTATTTCATTGACTTTTCATTTGACAAAGACAGACTTTGGGCACATCCACAGCAGGCTTTCTGATTCGAATCCCAGTCTGTTCACTGGGAAAATCCTTCATTTGGGGAATTGTGAATGCAGAAACAAGTTCTGATTCAAATTAAAGAAGAGGACCGGGTCCATCTACAAACACAGGTCTCAGTCCATTTCAAACAGACCAAAGAGATCTACAAAACAAAGTGCATTGTGGGTTCAGCAAACGGCATCGTGGGTAAACCCAACCAAACATTGGCTCGTGTGGGACGACAGGCGGCTCTGGACGGATAAATGTCTTGTGGTCAGACATGTAAAAGTTCTGACCACGGGACCGCTTGGACCTGACGCAGCTCCGTCTTTAGCTGTACTAGAAACCAAAGTTGTGCTGCATTAACCGCTAGATGAACCAGTGTTCTTCTTCACTGTGTGTCTTCTCTTCTTCTTCAGTGATTCTTGGTGCAGCGCCACCTCTGGCGGAGGGTTGAACACGTTATTTAAAAGGTCAGGTTTGTTTAAGTAGTGCAGCATGAATGCAAACTTGGTCCGGAAGAATACTGACCCCCCCAGTACAGGTCTAGCAGATTGTCCTGCAGTGAATGGACCTTAAAACGATTTGAGGCAAAGTGTTAGAGGAATCCTAGCCAGATGCCCAGACTCCTGTGGCTGTACCTGAACCCATACCGCCCAGCTGGGCTCAAGCCAAATGGCAAGGTGCATGCTGGGAGCAGTGTGAGCCGAGTAACGGCCAAAGGCGGGGACCTCGGATGTGGAATTTAGATCAGAAATGTTAAAATACTCAGACGTCTCACTTCTTTCTTGCATATTGGCTGTTTCGGTATATCTTCCTAAATAAAACAAAACTCATTAATAATTTGATTGAGGGCCACAGAAACTATTTTTGAGTGCATTCAGCATCTCTCATTATTCCTTCTTGACTTTATTCCTATAAAATACCTTCTGCCAGAGGAGCTTAACGGCATAAATAAAGACAGCAAACACTGTCAACGTCACCGCCAGCAGAAAGGCCACCACATCGATAGAGTAGTACTGGATCATGGACATCTTGTAAGATTCTGTCCTCAGATGCGCCGCTCCTTTGTGCCTCATGACAAACTCGATCCAGAACATGGCGCGGTCCAGTGGTTTCATGGGCTGATCTCTGTGAAGACGGGACAGCTCCTGCATCTTCTCCCTGTAGGACGGTTCATAGAGAACCTCCTT
Organism: Melanotaenia nigrans; assembly: GCA_037177435.1. Taxonomy (NCBI): domain Eukaryota; kingdom Metazoa; phylum Chordata; class Actinopteri; order Atheriniformes; family Melanotaeniidae; genus Melanotaenia; species Melanotaenia nigrans. The sequence goes on along the minus strand of JBAFTC010000013.1, from coordinate 1,947,003 downwards.
CAGCGCTCCCAGGAAGATGTCCTTATTGATGGTTGCAATGTCCAGGACTTTGGCCACTCCTCTCGCTTCCATCCTGAAAAAGTTGTCAGGTTGGTCGAACATGAGGGGCAGACCCACCAGGGGGACACCGTGGTAGATGGCCTCCTGCATTCCATTGGTACCTCCGTGGGCCACAAACACCTTGGTCTTGGGATGGCCCAGGAGGTCGTTTTGGGGCAGCCAGTCCAAGATTAAGGTGTTGTTGCCAAGGGTGGATGGTCTCTTGCCTTTGTGTCTCCAGATCACCTTCTGAGGAAGTTGGGCAAAGGCAGCTGCGATGTCCTCAGCGATGTCCTCTGGGAGTTTTTCCACCAAAGTTCCCAAAGTCATCACAATGACGCCGTGCTCCCCAGAGCTCTGAACGAAATCCTCAAGTTCTTTAGGCAGAGGCTTGGAGGGTTTGCACTGGAACCCTGACATGTAGACAACGTTTGGCATTGTGGGTCGTGGAAACTCAAAGGTGAAATCATTCCTCATCAGCCAGATGTCAGCGGCCTGAAACAGCTCCATGTAATGTACATGGCTGCCGAAGTGACGATGGACAAACGGTTTATAGTTTAAATCTGTAACGTACCACATTTGCAAACGTCCAAAGAAATGACATAATACATTTTTGATCCTCTGATTAAATGTCATTTTATCAGTGAGCTCTGAGCCTGGTAATGGTACATAAGACATTGGGGAGGGTGCGATTGCTTGATGCCCTTCACCCTGAACAGTCCATCTGACATTGAAAACAAGAGGAAGACCCAGACGATGAGCCAGAAGCACACCCCAACCAATCGCAGGGTCTGTAAGAACCAAATCATATTTGGCATCACGGAGGCTCTGCATCAGTTTGGAGTTTTCAAACATGTCTTCCACTATCTGAAGCACCAGCTTATGCATCTCATGGAACATATTCATTACGTCATACTCCAGAGACATGCGATTCCAAAAAGAACCTTGGCGCCGCATTTTTAGTGTTCTTGTTATGTATGACCCAAATTGTTCCTTATCAAAACCAACAGTGGAGTTGATTGTGATAGCCGTGTAGTGGGGGGAGTCTGGCTTGATGTACCAGGAGTCTGACGGTCGTAGTACTGTCACCTCATGGCCTCTGGCATGGAGCTCCTCAATGATGACCTTCATGTTGATCCAGTGGCTTCCATCCGCAGGGAACACCAAAACTTTCCCTCCATTTACGCAGGTTGATAAGCAGAGCAACACTGCAAGTGTCACCAGGGCTGGTCGGCACATTTCTGAAAGAGATTATAATAAGAGATATATATGGTAAATAGATGGCCCACACTTACATGAAGTCTTTTGAACTTTTCTAGGTTTTACAAAGTGTTTAGTGTCTTGGAATGGAACCATTTGTCTTTCAGGTGGACGATGACCCCTCCACCATCTGAACCAGATGTAAAGATAAATAATATGATTTCATTAACTAGGAACAATTTCTTATCATGAGAATTCCTTACAGACATAGATGTTAGGTATACACTAGGATCCATAGTAGATATCGGATGATCCTAGGAGGCCCGGGCAGTGATTGCCCAATGATGTGGAACAAACACTACATGGTAGTTTGGAGAAAAATAAAAAATTTCCCAAGCTTCATTTCTGAACCAAAGGTCCACAAAGACACTCGTATACCTTGATACACATCCACACTACCTGGCCAATAAAATGTTGCTACCATTAACAAAAAAGGTCACTTTAATATTTCGTTGGCCTTTAGCTTTGATCTTGTCCGGAGTCCGACCAATACACAAAGCCTTCTCCAGCACATCCAACAGATTCTTGATGGGGGATCAGGTCTGGACTGTGGTGGCCAATGTGTAAAAATGATGCCTCCTGTTCCCTGAACCACTCTTTCACAACCTGAGCCCCATGAATCCGGCATTGTCATCTTGGAATATGGCCGTGCCATCTTTCAGTCCAGTCTTTATGCTCCCTGGCAAGCTGAAGCCTTTTTCTCCGGTTAGCTTCACAGGTTAGTGGTTTTCTTATGGCTACAACTGTTCAGTTGTTTGAGTTCCCCTTTCAGTGTTCATGTTGAAATGTTCTTCCTTTCACTATTAAACATAGTCCTGAGTTCTACTGCTGTTTTTCTTCCATCTCATTCCACCAAACATTGAAGTGATCACCGATCACCATCATTCAGGATGTTTTCCAACCACAGTTCTTCCTGGAAGACGATGGTTCCCCACCATCTTTCCAGTTTTTAATAATGCGTTGGGCAGTTCTTCACCCAGTTTTAGTAGTTTCTACATCTCCACATCAGGGCTGTCAAACCCAAACACACAGGAGGCCATAACGGAAGAAATTGGAACAATTTGAGGCTGAACTGTTTCAGTGTTAAAACTATTTTAAAATGACCATATTGCACATATTAAACTAACAGAGCCTGTTAGTTATTATCTATAAAACAACATTAATCATTAAATAAACAAAAAAGTCTGTTCAAATCTGTTTCATTTATTTCTAATGGATCTATATGCATTTTTCTTTTTTTTTAAATAGTAATTTCAAGGGAAAACATTTCCTACATTGTTCACTCAAATACTCATATTTAGTAGCTATGACATTTTATTTTAGAATTCTTTTACATGTTTTAAACTCTTGTAATGTATTGAGGCTTTTTCCAGGATGAGGACTTTTTCCAGACACTGTCCGTATGACTGACACATCATCATGTGTATCTGATAAGCACAACTGGTATAATTTAGATTTTCCTGTAGGCTTAATTCTGGACTTCCTCTCTGAGGTCCCTGCAGACCTTTGTGGAGACTTCTAGGCCACATAGATATGAAAGTATTGTTACATAAGTCTCATGTTGTTGTAGAGCTGTCATTCATCTGTTAAAGAGCATTATGTCTCAGTTTTTATTTCAAAGTTCCTTTAATTTAAAATTAAATGGTTTCTGAGCCTTGTTAGATCACTTTAGGAGCTGGAAGAATTAAAATGAACCTCTTGTTCATATTTTAGAGCATCTGTTAAAGTCGTTTCTATCCAAAACAAACCTGATAAGCACCACTACAGCTCTGTTTTTAGGATTTCTTCCAGAAGGCTGAAGCTGTGACTTGCATAACTCCCAAACAGTCTCCAGCTCAAACACACCTTCCTGATTACACAACTACAGTGTGGGGTTTCCTGCCACAATGTCCCATAAAGAGCTTGTTTGCATTTAGTAGGCATTCCTCTCCAGTTTCACAACTTTGTGTTCACCTACATGTGCTGGCCTGCAATGATCCTCAGACAATAGAGAAGAACAAAAACTTCCTTTTGTGTTTACAAGAATCGATGGGTTTTTATGTCACTTTCACACGTTTTTTTAAGAAAATAACATGTTAGTTTGTTCCAGGCTTTTAAAAGCCTGAGACAAAAGGCTTTTAAATGTTTAAAATACAAATAAAAAATGTATTTTCTATTTCTTATATTAAATGGTCGTGTTAAACTTCTATCATTAGTATTATGGCTAATTAGATTAATTGAAAATATTTTTGATTGATTATTGAAATTATTTCATTTAAAGAAACAGCATGTTTGAATGAGAAAGATGACACACAATACACAAAGTTATAAATCTGAGCAGCAATAAAAACTGTAGATCTTCTTCCACAGATGGAATTTATATGAAATACCTGTAATTTATAAAAAGGAATCATGTGGCATTCTTACTTCTCTTTGAGCTGCTAAGCTCCACTGCAAACATTTCATTGTTCTTATTTTTAATCTGAAGCTGTTACTGAGTTCAGTTTAACTGTGAAGTTGCTCAATTCGTTCAGGATCCTTCTTGTCAGAAGGAAACATCTGGATGTGTTTGACCACTTTTACTACTCAGGAGTTAACCCTCCATTCATGCATTGAACCATCACAAACATAAACAACTGCAGAAACAATAAAACCTTCATTTTTCCTTTGACTGTAGTCTAAAAACATCCATGTAACTATTGAATCCTGTAGAAATGAGCTGCAGTTTTACGTAATGGCTCACCGAGGACGTCCCAGCCAGCAGATCTCTCACGTTGCAGCTTGAAGCGGCTGTCTGTGCGTCCAGCCTCCCCCTCGGCAGTCGTTGGAATGACCGACTGCTTCTCAGCTCTGATGTCTAGAGCAGCGCGATGGGCGTCGCCACCAAGGTAGCGGTTAAAGTTCACAGCAGCAGATCGTACACACAGAAGAGATTTACTCACATGGTGGACTTTAGATAAGCTGATTGATCTCTGGTTACTGGTTAAAGTAGAACAAAGGCAAAAACAAAAGAAACCAGGGTCACTTCTAACTTTAAACTCTTTAAGTCTTTAATAACAGGACTTAAAATCATTTAGGATGTCCAACAGAAACAACAGAGACTCACAATCCTGTGAATTTCAAGGTAAGTTTATTTTTATAGCACAATTCAGCAACGAGGTGATTTAAAGTGCTTTACACAGACATTAAAACATCAGAAGATACGAAGCATAATTTAAAATTAAAAAGAAAAATAAAGAACATTAGTATTAAAACATGATCAAGTTTAAAATTTCAAGCTTTAAAGAAACTTTTGGACTTTTAAATAAAAACTGAGAACAGGTGGGTTTTTAATTTCAGCAAAATCTTAAAGATAAAATGAAGTAAATGGAGAATAAAAGGATGAAGGTCAGAGTCCGGCTGTGTTTAGTGTAAACTGTGTCTAAAATACACTAAAAAGACAAAGACACCAGGTGATGTGGAGAATAACGTTTCATGTAAAACTACAAACGGAGGAAAACGTGGAATCTGTGGCTTTCTGTCTCAGATTCAGGTGGAAGTTAAACCCTGAACAGGACCAGAAGGAGAACTGAGGGAAGGATGTAGCAGTAAAACAGCTATAAAAGTTAATGATCATCATCGTGGAGGAGCTCCTGCTCTCTTGTTACAGCTGTTAGAAAAGAGCTAAAATCTGTTAAACAGTTTAATAAAAACATGAAGACGGAGGTCTCTGAAAATGATGTCAGCACGACTATAAAACTCAACGTTAGATGGTTTATTTAAAAAGATCACCGCTCTTGTTTGTGTTTGCGTGACGTCGCATCGTCCTCATTAGCAGGAAGTGGTCAACCAGCTCGCTGTAGACCAGCGTGTGCGTCCTGAACAAGTTCTCGAGGATCAGAAAACTCATGTTGGATCCAGATGTTCAAATCATGAAACTAATAGATGTTCTGGGCTTTCTCGTTAAAAAAGAGGGTGGTGAAGGATTTTCTGAGAAGATGCTGAGAAAAGTGTCTTCTAAACCTTATCGAGCCAGATCATGTCCGAGTCTTTAGTGATAACCTGGGTAATGGTTTGGTGAGGGTTGGGGAAAACCTGAAGCTCACTGGGTGATAAAAGCTGTAGCTGCTTTGTGACTTTACTCATCAAAATTGTGGTTGCTAAGCAACAACACGAGTTGAGCAAATATTTTAGCTTCGTCCATCATTTATTGTCCTAGCAATCTTTCTGATGGAGACCGACTGGGCTTATATGACCCAATAAATTTATTATTAAAAACTCATACTGGCTTGTTAAAGAATCACAACTAAACCATATAAACTCCTACCAGGCGACAAGCAAGAGCCTTCAAAGTGGGCTGCATAGACTCGAGGTCAACAGGGACGGAAACGATGAGGATCTCGAGCAAACGAGGATTATTTATACAGAGAGAGAAGATGGCAGATGGGGAACAGGTGTGACAGTCAGCAGCTAAAGAACAGGAAGTAAAATGAACTGAATACGCAAAAGGGAACCTCTACGGACTAAAATCAGAAACAAGACAAAGACTCATCCTGAACTGAAAACCAGTACAAACCCAACAACGAAACCAAACCCCAGAGACCATGACATGAGTTTGACCTTGCAAGTCCTTTCCATCCCCAGAATTACTGTTATAGTTACAGCTGTTATACCAGATGAGAAAACAGGAAGAGAGAAAAATAAGTGTGAACACACTGAATAAGAAAAGAGAATCCTGCGTTATCCCCGTCCTGTGTGGAAGTATGGGAAGAGAGAAGGACATTTGACTTGACTTTCCCAGATACCAAAGGCTGTCTGGCCCTAAAGTGGGCCAAAACTGAGCCATAAATTATTAGGCCTGATTAGGCCTGTATGTATGTACTGGAGCTAATTATGGACTTAGAAAGCAGGTGTGTGATGTATGAATGAGCTAAAGAGGGACTGTTGACCTGTAGAGAGTTTAAAACGAGTCCCACACACTCCAGACTGCCGACACACACAGTCAGTAATCTGTTAATCCATGAACGAGGAAAAACTCTGAAGAATCCACCGTTTCCCCCCGGTTTGCTTTTATAAGATCTGACTGCATCTTTCAGGTAAATGGAATAAAAGTCATATCAAGAGTCACACTGAGAATTTCCTTCTCCATCCTTCTCCATCTCCAGACCCACAGCGTTGTAACCTTAGTGTGACACCATCCGCCACCCTGTCCCGGTCCTTGGAAACCACCCGGCTCCAGCCCTCTCCCAGCAACCCTCTTTCCTCACAGCCCCACAACCTACCACGGCCTTGCCCCCAACAGGACTCCATCTCCTCTGATCCGGATGGAAGCTGCTACACAGAGCTGCATCCCAGCCCTCAGAGCTACGTGGAGAGGCTGCGGGTGGAGGAAGGCTTGTCAGGCGTCAACCCACTCCGAGTGGAGGATGGGAATGTGTACTTCTCTCCACTGGTGGAGACGGTGTCTTGCTTCAAACCCAGTAGGTACCAGTCTCCACTGATGCCCAAGGAGAACAAGCCTCTGGAGGTCTGCATCCTGAGGAGGGTGAAGGAGCTGCTGGCTGACGTTGATCCCAGGACGGCGGCCAAACACATCACCAAGGCTGACTGCACGGTAATTTCACACCGGCCCTGGTTCGAAACTACCAGGGATTTATTTATTTATTTTCTTTATGTTATTTTCATTTCAACAGTCAGCCATTTTTACAGCTTTAAGTAAACTGCTCCATTATCTACAGACAGAAACCAGCCAGTAAAAATAGTTCAGACGGTCTGAATACCAGAAACAGAGAAATTAACCACCCTTCCCCTTTGGTGTCTTTTTTTTGTTTGTATTACAACCTGTGCTTTAAATGGATGTTTGGGAGAATTTTGGAAAAAATGTAAAGAATTATTTAAATTGGTAAAAGTAAATAAGAATATAATTAAAGGCGAGACTTTAACGTGTTAATTAATTAATTTAAAAAAAATGAGCGTGTTAAAAAATGAATGCACAGTTTGAGTACTAAACAACGTTTCTGGTTTCTGGTACGATTACAAAAGCTGGCAGAGTTTCTACAGTGGGTGTCCTCTTCTCCATTCTTTTTCTTTCGTTCCTGATCCTCTTCTTCTTCTCTGGTTTGTTTCTTTCTGCTCAGCACCGCCTCCGTTTTCTGCATCGAGCAATGATCAGCTAATCTCCCTGAAAACAGATCAAATTACGTAACCGACGCTGAAGACGGACAAACCCGTCCATCCGTCTGCGTGTCCGTCTTCTGTGTCCAGCATATCCGGTCTTTTAGGTGGATTTTTTATTTCCAGTGTAAAAATATCCTTCTACACTCTTAAAAAATAAAGAACCTAACTGTATCTTTAGGGGAAAAAAGGATTGTTGCAGGGATTGAACCCTCGAAGGTTCTTCTGTTTTACCCTCAACAACACAGTTTGCACCTTTTAAACACCAGCAGTGTTAAATTAGGGTTCAAGTTGAACCCTAGAGGTACAATAATGGTATTTTCTGACTGTATACATGCTAGCAGTGTTGTAAAAGCAAATATGTTTTTATAACCTTTCTAAATTGTAGAACTTCTTTTATCTGGCGATTGCCGAGTTGGGCTAGTAATCAATATTAAGTGCTTCTGACAATGTTTTAAAAATCATAGACCAGTAGGTTGTCAGGGTTGGATATGACCAGTACATACTGGTTTAATCCTTGTGCCCACCTCAGACTGACTTCCCCCGTCGACCTTTGTGATTAAAAATGTCCACACACAAAAAAACTTTTATAAAATCAAACATTTTTTCTGCTTTTTTTTTTTATAAATCTCAGCTCAGAACTCCAAAACCTTCAATCATTTTTTTAGGATTAAGCCTTTAAAATGTCTGTGTGATTATTTGAATTATAACAGAAAAATTGTATTATTTTCCATATAATAAATAGTATGTAGACGGGTCATTGGCGGTGATTCAATGTCAAAGATTAATAATGATTTTATGTCATTTGTATTTGTTAAGTGTAATACTCCCTCTGGGACCCTTTATAGCCAAAACTGTCCCATTGACTTCTATTATTTATTGTCAGCATTTATTTGGAAAGAAAAATCTTTACTGCATTTTACCAGATTCATCTGGTTTCCCATCATAAGCAGACGCAGAAATTCCTTGTTATCGTCAGTATTATTATGGATTTGTGGAGCCATGAAAAGGCTAAAGGTATGCGAGAGATTAAGACATTGGATTAAAAAAAATAACTAAAGAGTTACCACAGAAATTCATGCCAGCAGCTGCGACACAGCTGAAAAAAAGTTGCGCTAAATGGGCAAAAATGCCCAAAGAGGACATAACGTTAGATCAGGAGTGGTCCACCACCTGCCGTAGCTCAAATATGTATTTAGATAGATTTTAACCAGTTGAATTGTATTATGCTTAATATGGTACAGGAAGTGCTGCCATTTTCTCTTGTCCTCCAGTTCCTCCAATAACTCACCTAGTCTGCCTTGATCTTTCAATGAATATTTAACTCAGAGGGAGAATAAAGGAAATTTATTTTAATGTAGTTTTACTAACAGCACAAGTTACTGAAGTTATTTAAATACATCTTTTATCAAACAGAAAGTTATTTAAGTTTTTCAGTTGATCCAATAGATCTGTGCTCCCTAGGTGGCGAGAATCCTTGAGGTTTCTCCAGAGGTGCAAAGGATGATGGGAGTTAGTTCGGGGATGGAGCTGCTCACTTTGCCACATGGCCAACAGCTGAGACTGGACCTGCTGGAGAGGTGAGTCCTGTCTGGATGTTTAATGGGCTGCTTTTATGTTCACTTTAATTTAGCTTTATTTGTAGCACCAATCTAAACAAAGTCACCTCGAGATACTTTCACAAACATAATTCAGTTCATTGTCGTCCAGTTATAATTCAATTAAAACAAATAATTTATCCATTCATCCATTTTCTGCCGCTTATCCGGAGTCGGGTCGCGGGGGCAGCTGTCTAAGCAGGGAAAGCCAGACTTCCCTCTCCCCGGCCACATTTACCAGCTCATCTGGGGTGATCCCGAGGCCAGCTGAGAGATGTAGTCCGTCCAGCGTGTCCTGGGTTTTCCCCAGGGTCTCTTTCCGGTGGGACGTGCCCTGAACACCTCACCAGGGAAGCGTCCAGGAGGCATCCTGACCAGATGCCCAAGCCACCTCATCTGGCTCCTCTCGATGCGGAGGCGCAGCAACTCTGAGCCCCTCCCGGATTACCGAGCTTCTCACCCTATCTCTAAGGGAGAGCCCGGCCACCCTGCAGAGAAAACTCATTTCGGCTGCTTGTATTCACGATCTTGTTCTTTTGGTTGAGGACCATGGTCTTGGATTTAGAGGTGCTGATTCTCATCCCAGCCGCTTCTTGCTTGGCTGTAAATCACTCCAGCGTGAGCTGAAGATCACAACAGAGATCTCCACAACAAGCATCCTAAGGCTATCAAACCGGATTCCCTCAACGCCTCAGCTGCGCCTAAAAAAATCTGTCAATAAAAGTTACAGAGTCGTGACAAAGGGCAGCCTTGGCGGAGTCCAGCTCTTACTGGAAACAAATTTGATGTGGGCCAAGCTCTGGCACTAGTCGTACAGGGACCAGACAGCTCGTACGAGGGGGACCGGCACTCCATATTCCCGGAGCATCCCCCACAGGTGTCCCCGGGGGACACGGTCGAAGGTCTACTCCAAGTCAACAGAGCAAATGTAGATTGGCTGGGCAAACTCCCATGCCCCCTCCATGACTCCGAAGAGGGTGTAGAGCTGGTCCACTGTTCCACTACCAGGATGAAAACCACACTGCTCCTTCTCAATCCGAGGTTCGACTATCCGACGGACCCTCCTCTTAAGCACCCCTGAATAGAACTTACCAGGGAGTCTGAGGAGTGTAATGCCCCTGTAGCTGGAGCACACCCCCTCCGGTCCCCCTATTTGAAGAGGGGGACCACTACCCCAGTCTGTCAGTCCAGGGAAACTGTCCCCGATGTCCACGCGATGTTGCAGAGGTGTGTCAGCCAAGACAGCCCTACAGCATCCAGAGCCTTACGGAAGTCTGGGTGGACCTCATCCACCTCCAGGGCCCTGCCACCAAGGAGCTTTTTAACCACCTCAGCGACCTCAGTCCCAGAGATAGGAGAGCCCATGCCAAGGTCCCCAGACTCTGCTTCCTTGTTGGAAGACATGCTGGTGGGATTTAGGAGGTCTTCAAAGTATTCCCTCCATCGACCCACAAGGTTTTGAGTCGAGGTCAGCAGTCCCCCATCCCCACAGTGTTGATGGAGCACTGCTTTCCCCTCCTGAGCCGCTAGATCGTGGACCAGAATCTTCCCGAAGCCGTCCGGAAGTCATTTTCCATGTCCTCCCCAAAGTCCTCTCATGTCAGAGTTTTTGCCTTAGCGACTGCTGGAGCTCTGTTCTGCTTAGCCTGCCGATACCCATCAGCTGCCACTGGAGTCCCACAGGCCAAAAAGGCCCGATAGGACTCCTTCTTCAGCTTGACGGTATCCCTCACTGTTGATGTCCTCTACCAAGTTTTGTCGATTTCCGCCACGACAGCACTGACGACCTTATGGCCACAGCTTCGATTGGCTGCCTAAACAATAAAGGCACGGAACACAGCCTACTCGGACTAAATATCCCCCACCTCACCTGGGACATGGTTGATGCTATGCTGGGATGAGAGCTGAAACAGTTTCTGACAGGGGGTGCCCAACCTGAGCTGCACATGGAAACGATGGAGAGGAAAACCTCCATCAGGACCAGAACGAGGAATGAAAACCTCCATCAAAAACAGGACCAGGAAGGAGGGCCATCTTCCTGGACCTGTTGCAGGTGGGGAGGACAGGAAAGAGAGGTCAATAAGCAGAATAACTAACCTACCTCCTGAGAAAGAAGAAGAGAAACAAATAACAACGTCAGGTATTTCTACATGGAGAGTAAAGAGAGCAGAGAGGAGCCCAGTGCATCATGTGATGTCCCCCAGCAGCCTTGGCCTATGGGAAAGTTTGAAGATGATCACCATGAAGCTCCTTGGTGGCAGGGCCCTAGACACAAATATGTGTCTGCTTCCTGATTCCAACAAGGGAGCTGGTTCCACAGAGAGGTTCTGATAACTGAAGGTTCTGCCTCCCATTCTACTTTTAGAACCTCTAGGAACCACCAGTAAACCTGCAGTCCAAAAGAAACCTGCTTTATATGAGTAAAAAGACAGATCCTGGTCCAGAATAACTACCAAGGTTCCTCTCTGTAGTACTGGAAGCCAAGTTAATAACATCCAGAGTTATTCCATAGCTAGGCAGTCTTCCTGATGTTTTTAGATTCAAAGACAACAACCTCAGTCTGTCTACTTTAGAAGGAGAAAATGAATCCAGGTGGAAGACATCTTTGTTATCTGACAACTGATTAATTTTAATCTGGCTTCATGATTAAGTAGAGCTGAGTGTCATCTGCGTAGAAATGAACATTTTTGTACATTCCCTCTTGTTGGGGATTTCATGTGATGAGTTTCCCTCCCTTCCCCCAGGTTTCAGACCATGGCGACCATGCTGGCTGTGGATGTGTTGGGCTGCACGGGGACGAATGAAGAGCGAGCAGCTCTGCTACATAAAATCATCCAAATCGCCGCTGAGCTTAAAAGCACTATGGGAAACATGTTTGGCTTCGCTGCTGTCATGAGAGCTTTGGAGCTGCCACAGGTAAACGTGTAAAACATGCAGAGTGGATTCCAGCTGACGTCGCTCTTTGGTTATCTTTATGGGTGGTAACAGGTGCAGAGTAGGGTGACATTCAGAAAAGGTCCTCTGACTGAGACATAACCAGATAACAGCTAAATGACTCAAGTATATGAAGGATATAAAACCTGCAGTATAACCCGTTAGCCAGTGTGTATAAAGGCTAACCAGCACTGACTGGATGAACCATGGCCACATTAACGGAGGCTGGTGCTGTAAAGATACAAACATCACTCATTTCATCATCCCAGTAGGCTGCCATATTTATTTATTAATTTCCTAATTTTCTTTTGGGATAATTTTCATTTGTACATTTCTCTCTCTCTCTACATATACATATACATATA
>JBAFTC010000013.1:1603474-1613581 GCA_037177435.1 Melanotaenia nigrans | reverse complement strand
CAGTCATGTTACTGACCTGTTACCAGGTAACCTGGTTAGTTGTCCACTGCTCCTCCAGGTGTTTCTGGTTTGTACCACTTTTCCAGCCTTTTGTTGCTCCTGTTCCAACTTTTTACAGACGTGTTGCTGCATCAGATTTACTACCAGCTCATATTTTCATCTCATGGTGAAACGTCTCCGTTTCATCCTCTGACGTGTTTTTATCTTCTACTGGGAATAAAATCATTCTATTCTGGTTTTATTTACATTTTACACGGTCCCAGCTTTTTTGGAATCAGGGTTTTATGTGGAACCTCTTTTTACTGGTTTCTTTTCTCCCAGTTTGCACCCAACCAAAAAACGTTTTCCATCTGATTTAATTCCTGAAAAATGTGGTGTTTTCATGTGATGCAAACATGTGCTTTATTTTGTTTGTGTGTGCGAAGCATCCATAAATGTTCTGTACCTTGTTTTACCACTGTTTTCCCCCAAGTAGATCGCAGCAAGGTGTAACCAGGTGGGGAACCCTCCATGCCAACCCAACCCCCATCCTGACCGCCACCACCCTGTCCCTCCCTCACCCTCCTCCTCTAACTTACCATACTTCTTCTGCTCAGATCAGCTCCATTATTAAAATATCAGAGCCATTTTCCAGTGGAACTAACTAGACGCCTTTCATCGTCTCTGCAGACCACACACACCACTCGCATCTTTTTAACACCGTTAACGAGATAAGCATGTCTTTGGACTGTGGGAGGAAGCCGGGAGAGAACCCACACATACACGGGAAGAACATGCAAACTCCACACAGGCTCCCACTAAAACCTCCTGGTTGTTTATAAGAATTATAAAAATAAGAAATATTAATTATGCACAATAATAAATTCCACTGGATTTTATTGAGAGTGTTTGTCTACTGGGAATGTCACTGACCTCCTTCATGTTTTGGATGCAGCAGTCTGTCTGTGAAGGAGCTCTGCAGAGCTGTAGGTGTTCGGGGGGAACAGAGCTGTTCCATCCTGGGACACTTCAGCCCAACAACGGACCCAGATGTCAGAGCAACATCCGTCCTGATCAATACGTCCCACTTTACTTCTGTCAAGTCTGACAGGCTGAAACTGTGACGTGTCTGTGTTATAATTACACATCTACATCATGACTGTAGCCCCGCCCATCAGCTGTCACACACTGTTGAGCCCACCTTCATCATCTTGGTATCTCGAGAAAACAAACTTCGTTATCTCGACATAACTAGAACTCGTTATCTCGGTTAGATAAAGAATAAAAACCAGTAACGGCCGCTTTCAGCTTCCGTACAAACACGCCTACATTTAGCCTTTTTATTCCAAAACAACATTTTCTTCTTCTTCACAGCTTCAGCAAACACAACACCAGACTCTAGTTTTATTTATTTACATCGTTTCGAACACGCAGGGCTTTTCTCGGTTGCTATGCTATGCAACCGCAAAAAGAAATACTCACACTCGCTTACTACTCACACCTGCACTCACACATCGCTGCCTTATTACCATCCAGCAGCACCGAGACGGGGGAGAGGGTTTATGTTATTAGACCAGACACATCTGCCCTCATCCTGCTCCTCTCAGTGTCCTACAGACTTAGTAGGTTCTTGTTTTTAGCCTTTTTAGGTGTTTAATTCTCATTTTGTACCTCTCATCTTCCCTGTATTTAGGTATTTACGAGTATCAAGTGGCCGCTGCCTTCGTTCTTATTGAATCTGTAAATGTGGAAAAGATTTTAGTTTGACTTCGCTTTAAGTGCAGGCTACGGGACCTCACAAGGGACAAAGACAGGATTTGGTGTGTAGGTAACTGGTTTACCCTGCTGGTACCGGGTTGAACCTCCATCTTAACACCGGGTGGGATAGATGGAAGCAGGTGGTGGAAACCTTCAACGGAGGTTTTCTTCATATAAACATGACGGCATCAGTTGCTGCATGATGAGAATCTGAGTATGAAATATTTTTAAAGGTGTTTCCATTTACCATGTTTTTACTGGTGACCCCGTTTGAATTACACCTTAAAGTAGAAATCCAAATATCTCTGTACTGTGGACCCAAAGCTTAATGTATCTTGTTGGGAATTTTTGAGGATTCTTATGGATTTGTGAATAAATAAGAAACAGAAATGTTTTTATTTGTTGCTCATTAAAACAAGAAACAGCTGATTTGATCAGATTCAGCTTGACTGAGCGGCTTGTGGCCGTTTATGTTGTTTTTTATTTTGTTTTATTTTCTCACAACAACACGCGTTGCGCTAAATGTAACTTAAGCTGATGTTTCATCTTCATCCACCAGGACATACTAGCAATCTTTCTGATGAAGACGACGAAGACTGTAGACCATGATAGAGTAAAAAACAGATGTCGCCATGGCAACGGTGCGACAAACACCAGTGTGAAGGTTGGTTTGAATCAGGTGTGTTGGAGCAGGAGAACAACAAAACCCTGCAGGACAGCGGCCCTCGAGGACCGGAGTTTAGCACCCCTGATCTAGACCAACTTTCTGAAGTTATCTAGAGCTGAGCTCACATCCAAACCGTGGAAAGACCCAGCCTTGTATTTTCTCTGTGAAACATCAGACGTTTCGTTCAGAGACGGCAGAGGTCATGTGACCTGCTGCAGCCGCTACATGAGAAGCCGGTATAGTGTAATAGTATTCAGCTCGAATTTTTTTCTTGTCTTCAGAACTCATTCATAAGACCAATATTCATTCTCAGATCTACAAGTACGGAGATAAAGACGGGACTCAGTTCAACATGCAAACAGCGTAACTAAAAACTAAAACAGTAGATTAACAGAGTAAAATCAGATCAGCTGACTTTCTCCATCCAGGATTATCAGCCATCTGGTTCACGACCATCTGCACATGAAGTTTGACTGTTACTGTGAGGCTTCTTCACCCGAATGCTTCTCTTTTATAGTTGTGTCATGATTTAAAGACTAAAGTTAGTCTGCAGGACTCAGTAAGCTCTAAAACCTCCAAGCAGCCTCGTATCTTAATACTAGATGGTTTATTTAACATGCGTCTGCCTGGAGCTGCTGTTCATGCTTTAGATGCCTCTCTCACATATAAGCATCATGCATGATCTAACAGAACGTGTTTCCATTTTCGTCCTGTATTTGAACCATTTCCACTCACTATTTCTCATCTTCACAGCTGATCTGAACACCTTTCACTTCCTGCCACCTTCCTCAAGTATTTCAAGCTCATGTGATTTCAGCTGTTGTTAGAGCTTAGTCTGAGAAGCAGTTTGTGCTGAATATCAATAATAATAATAATTTTTATTATAAAAAGCTGAATTATCTTCTTGTGGATCAGTGTGTCATTGGTCTAACTGCACTTGCTGTTCACAGGGGGACTAAAGGCAAAGACATCAGCACCATCAAGTCTCTGAGGGTTCTTCGAGTTCTCAGGCCTCTCAAGACCATCAAACGTCTGCCAAAACTCAAGGTCACCACAACACACCACTTTATTTATAAAGCACATTTAAACAGCAGCCAGGCCGACCGGTGCTGTAGAAAGAAAAGCCCAAATAGTCTAAAAGAGATCAAATAAATCATTAAAATCTCAGTATAATCACGAAATAAAAGACACCAAAGTCAATAAAAAAGTCAAATCCTCTGGTCTTCAAACCAAAGAATAAATAATAATATTTACTTCATTAATCCTGAGTAGGAGCCTGACACCTGACACTAGACAGCAGGTAGCCATGTTCGATGCCTGCGGAGCAGCTGGGGGTTGAGGCCCTTACTTATGGAGAGAAGCGGGTCCGCTCCTTTACCGTCAGGCGGGCGGGGACCCGGAGAGAAGTGATGACAAGCGGCGGAGGAGGAAAGCGTTTCAGGAAAGAGGCGTTACCAAAACCCTAACCCAAAACAAGAGGCATGGATCTTTAGCGGGAAGTTGATCATAAAAATAATAAAAGGTTAATAATAAAACCATAATAAGGACTGGAACAGAACTTCACTGCCTGGAGCAGCTGAAAAAAAATAAAAGCAGCTTTTACTCTTAGATATTCTTTAAACATGCCTACATATAACCTACACCTACATATAATTAATATCTTTTCCACTACCACAGGATGTGGTGGATCCCTGGTCATACTTCAGAAAAACTACCTAAAAAGATAAACCCAAAGTAAATGAAGAATTTCTCCCCAATAATTTGGCTTCTTATCGTGTTCTTGGTGTCTGGGGTCCTCAGAAAATGGATTCCCAGTATAAAAATGCTGTCTGTTAATATGCCTGAGTAAATTATAATAACAGCATGCTAACAATGATTCTATGCCCACAGATGTCTTTGATCATCATAAAAAAACATTATTGTTTGCACCAAAATAACCCTGGAGCATCTTTGAGCAAACAACCACCGCTGTCCTGTTTTATGTCTGTTATTTTTTAACAGGCTTCAGAAATGAGAAGCTGATTGCATCAGTTGGGGTTAAAGAACTTGTTGTAGCTGAAAGATGATGCAGTAGTTGTCCAATACGAGGCTCCACCTATTGGCCTATTAAAACTGTGTGTGTGTGCGTTCTGTGATCTCAGGCGGTGTTCGACTGTGTGGTCAACTCTTTGAAGAACGTCCTGAACATCCTCATCGTTTACATCCTCTTCATGTTCATCTTCGCCGTGATCGCGGTTCAGCTCTTCAAGGGAAAATTCTTCTACTGCACCGATGAGTCCAAAGGCCTGGAGAAGGACTGCAAGTCGGTCTAACGTCCACTCCTTTCCGTCCTGTCTCACAACCTTTATCACCATCAGCAGTCCAATGCTGGCTCGTACATGTTTAACTCCACCTTGTGTCTTCCAGAGGACAGTTCCTGGACTACGACAAAGACGAGGTGGCAGCCATGCCCAGAGAGTGGAAGAAATATGAGTTTCATTATGATAATGTCCTGTGGGCCTTCCTTACTCTCTTCACTGTCTCCACTGGGGAAGGTTGGCCAACGTAAGTGCAGCTTTCCTTAAAATAAACCAGTAAAAGTTAGTTTAGGACTCTTCCAGTGGGGCAGTTGGGTGTTTGGCAGGAAGTGTAAAAACATTAGGCCTCATCCACCAGAACCTTCTTACAAATCTTCTTACATTTGTTCTTAAGTTGTACTTAAGAGTTTTTTTTTTACAAAAACAGTCAGATTTACACGTTTGTGTCCCAGAAATTCTTAACGTCTTTCTTCTTGAGGCTCTTTTATCCTCCCTTCATGTCAGGGATCCCCGACCCCAGTCCTCAAGGCTCAGGCTCCTGCAGGATCACGTTCAGGAAAGATTAATCAGCTAAAAATGAGGAGAATCAGGTTTCAGTGCAGTGGATGTATTAAAGTACGACAACGTGAGGAATAAAAGAAAGTACAAACAGATGTACCTGATTAAATATGTAAAGCAATGAACCACAACCCTGGTTCTCCAGGCCCACTATCCTGCAGGTCTTAGATGTTTCCCTGCTGCAACACACCTGACTCAGATTAATGGCTCATTAGCAGACATGTGCAGAGCCTTTCAGAGGTCCATTTAAACTGCAGTCTGGTCCATGAACGCATCAGCACCAACATCCTCGTGGTGTCGTGGTTAAAGAGGAAAATGGTACACCATAGAATAAATCATCCTCACACAACCTTCTGTAAAGCAGATTTCTAGCTATGATATAAGGCTTTTTCTTTATACCTGGCATGTTTCACCTGCAGCCTTCCTCAGAAACGTCTGCTGACCAGAGGCTGCAGGTGACAGCCGAAGCATGTCCGGTGTGTTACAACATCCCACTGTTATTGTCTGAATAGAGAATAAAAAGCTTTATTTTACTGAGATAAGAAGACAACATGAAAATCTTTGAGTTATCAGATTTCTACCTGCTGTTCTGGTGATGAATCCTCCAGGTGAGTCTGATATGTTATCAACCAGGAACCAGGGCACAACCTCCATCTCCTAGTAAAACTAATCATTATGATAAAAAAAAGACTTTATAATGTTTAATTATTTAAATGATCAAATTCAGCAGGTGGATCTGGGAGCCGCAGGTGACCCGGATATTCATGGAGGGAAAGTCTTATAGTGGAGGAACCGGATCTGTTTCAGTCTGTTGGTCTGATGCTTTTATTAAGATCAGAAATAGAATCAAACTGTCTCACTGCGGCTTTTTCCTGAAAGAATGAGCTGAATTTCCATGAAACACTTTTATAAGCTACGAAACTCGGACACGATCAGCAGCGTCTCACTTTTTATTCCGAAACAACTTAAACATCGAGAAGACATACCTCTAGTTGATTTTAATGAACTGAACTCAGAAAACGACACAAACGCTGATTTTGTTCAAACGTGTTCACTCAGTACGAGATTTTCACAAATGCCTTAATCTTCACAAAACGTTCATAAGAAGAAAGTAGTTCATGAGAAGAAATTAGTTCATGAGAAGAAATTAGTTCATGAGAAGAAATTAGTTAATGAGAAGAAATTAGTTCATGAGAAGAACTTAGTTCATGAGAAGTAATTATTTCATAAGAAGAAATTAGTTCATGAGAAGAAATTAGTTCATAAGAAGAAATTAGTTCATGAGAAGAAATTAGTTCATGAGAAGAAATTAGTTCATGAGAAGAAATTAGTTCATGAGAAGAAATTAGTTCATAAGAAGAAATTAGTTCATAAGAAGAAATTAGTTCATAAGAAGAAATTAGTTCATGAGAAGAAATTAGTTCATAAGAAGAAATTAGTCCATAAGAAGAAATTAGTTCATGAGAAGAAATTAGTTCATAAGAAGAAATTAGTTCATAAGAAGAAATTAGTCCATAAGAAGAAATTAGTTCATAAGAAGAAATTAATTAATAAGAAGAAATTAGGTCATTAGAAGAAATTAGGTCATAAGAACGGCGGATGGATGAGGCCCAACGTGTCTCACACATTTATGATTTTACACTTCATGTCTTTTACGTTCTGCGTACTCGTCTTCCAGCATTGATCAAAAAGAGGAATTCATTGTGTTTTCTCCTAATGACTAATAACTAATAACATCATGTCTCTCTTTCAGGGTTTTAAAGCACTCTGTGGATGCCACCTTCGAAGACCAGGGTCCCAGTCCAGGCTACCGGATAGAAATGTCCATCTTCTATGTGGTCTACTTTGTGGTGTTCCCTTTTTTCTTTGTCAACATCTTTGTTGCTCTGATCATTATCACCTTCCAGGAGCAGGGAGACAAGGCGTTGTCTGAGTGCAGCTTGGAAAAGAACGAGGTAAAACGTGGATCCAACCTGCGTTCTGCATGCCGGTCTTTAGACGTTCCAGTTTGCTGCTCTGATGCTTGTTAATGAAACTCTGCTCCATATGAAGCACCGTTTACTAGTTGTCAGTAACTTTGCTTCAGAAGGTTAATGATGACAATTACTTCATGACTTTTGCAGCTCACGTTGTTCTGGTGAAAAAAGCGATGGTCAAACATGCAAAAATCTGATGTTTGCAGGAAGTCTGAACATTTTATCAGGTTAGATGTGAGTTCAGCTCCAGATGCCTTAGAAACGTTGAAATATGTGATGTCGTAGATCTTGCTAAGTTATCTATGACAGATTAAATCTTTGAATCAGAGAAATATCCATCAGTTCAGTTCCTGATATCTGGAACTATCTGCTGCTTCAGACCAGCTTCTGCACAGCCAAGCGGATGAAACATGGAAAATCTTGGAAGTCTAGAACTTCCTGGTGTGTGCATGGTGGAAGCAGCTGGGATTGAGACCTTTTAGCACAAACCCTGCATAGTTTCTGCTTCTGAAGTAGAAAGTTTGGTTTTTAACGGCGTCGTTGCTGCCTGCGTTTGGTAGAAACAAACCACGACCATCTGTTTGACTCTGTCATGGTCTAGATTCTCCGAAGAGGTCCAGCCTACGTGGTCTCCATCAGAAAGACGGCTAGAACATCCGAGGGCACGTAGAAAACATTAGCTCAACGCAGCAACCACAGTCTTGATGAGTAAAACCAGAAAGTTGTACGGTTTTTATCTTCCTACGATCTCTACTTCATCCCCAACGTCTGGTCAGCTAACAGAAAAGGACACAAACAGCTGAAGTGATCTCCAGACCGTTGACCAAGCCATCGCTGACTGCTTTTGGTCCCAGCTAAAGTTTCTGGACCTCTTCTTGTAAAATCCATGACTCACGTTTTTATGACTCTATGAACAATCCTGAGGTACCCTCCATTACTTCAAGTGATTGAAACAACTAAAATCACAAACATGAGGGACTTTTCAGAGACCAAGAACACGTTCACCACTCTGGTCCACGACGAGCGGCGTCCACCGCCACCTCGAAGAACAAGCAAACATGGAGACGACAGGAAAACAGACATGATTGTTTTTTACATCCCAAAACCACCTTTTAGCCATCATTTAGATAGAAGATGGAACATTTATTGGTTCGTAGCAGCATCTGTTTTCACCGCTGCCTGGCTGGACACACATGGATGTAAACTACACACTGACTGGTAGGGGAGGGTACAGCGGCTGACATTTTATTGCTTTATGTCATTTGCAGAGGGCTTGCATTGACTTTGCCCTGAACGCCAAACCTCTGACGCGCTACATGCCCGAGAACACGCAGTCCTTCCAGTACAGGATGTGGAAGTTTGTGGTCTCCGCTCCGTTCGAGTACTCCATCATGATCATGATCGCCCTCAACACCGTGGTACTCATGATGAAGGTAGGACATCTAAACAGTCAATTAGCAGATTGTCCTCACAGTTAAATTCCAGCTATCAGCAGTATTTGTTTGGCTCAGTTTGGTCAGTTTTATGCATTTAATTTGAGCTGTTTTTGGCTGTATGACCATGAATTAGTGTCATTCTGGTGTCTTTATTGCTCTTTGGAAGTATGATTAATGAATAAGCCCAAACCTACAGGAAGATATGGAGGAAAGTCAAACTAAGCCGATCATTTAGACGTTGCTTAGCAAGCAGATGATCGAGGTTTTATCCTCCTATGTGCCAGCGTACCTCCCTAAAAGTGAAAACTGACCCATTAAACCTGTTTTCCCTGTTTTCCAGTTCCACGGAGCTCCAGACTTTTATGAGGCGATGCTGAAGAACCTCAACATCGTGTTCACCACCCTCTTCTCTCTTGAGTGCATCCTGAAGATCATTGCTTTCGGCCCTCTGGTGGGTAGCGGCTGATGCAGCTGCACGAGTCCTGACCGGCGAGCAGCAGCTGATGTCTCTCATGCTGTTTTTCAGAACTACTTGAAGGACGCCTGGAATGTGTTTGACTTTGTGACAGTTTTAGGCAGCATCACCGACATCCTGGTGACTGAAATTAATGTAAGAGCACTTCATCCATCCAACGCTGTTGTCATAATAATGCAAACAAGCTAGCTTGCTGTATCAGCAGAAACAATCAGGCAGCAGAGCCTGAGAGGAGGGATTGATCCATGAGAGCTGTCAGAGATTAACCTGTAATGTTTGACATAGTTGTGGGCTTGACGTGCTTTATTCATTCCAGACTGTCCCACTTACTTCTCCACATCAGCGTATTGATGACTCACATGTGTGTATTTGTTTAATTGTATGTTTGTATTGTGCAATATGACTGTTCCTCTTCTCCTGCCTCTCCTTCCTCCCTCCTCTGCCTCTCTTTATTTCTTTTTCTGTCTGTTTCTTCCCCTCTGCATTTAATGTTATCATCACCGATGTTGCCATATGCCCTGGTCTCAAACATCTCTAGACTACGGTGAGTGTTGCTCAGCATGTTGTTTTATCTGGTAAAAATATAAACCTTCCATTCATTTAGTTTCACACTTCTTAAGAGGGGCTGCAGAAGTCTGATGATTACGTTGCTTAACAAGCTTGTTTAACAATTTTCTCTGGGGACTAAAAGGAAAAAATCTTCTGTCAGATCGTCATTATTTACAATTCTATTAGCCAAAGCTTCCTGGTCTGTTTGTTAGCATTTTTTACGGCTGTGAGGGACCGAGGCCAAAGATGAAGAGAGCACAGGAGGTTTTTTAAAGAAAAATTCTTTCACATTTAATTTTACAAAAAAAAAAAAAAAAAAAAAAAAAAAAACAACCAAATCAGCATCATCTTCATCCCCAAACAACACCTAAATCAGCATCATCTTCATCCTTAAACAACACCTAAATCAGCA
>JBAFTC010000013.1:1577711-1590024 GCA_037177435.1 Melanotaenia nigrans | reverse complement strand
AATAAATTCTGTTTCTTCTTCTGGTCGACCTTTATGCTGCTACATCTATTCATACATTCATTTTACATCATTTTAGCTTCTACATTTTTAAGAGTTAATGATCGTTTACTGGTTTGTTGCTTTGTGTTTTTTTTATTTAAAAGACGTGTTTATCTTGCTGTGAACTTGCAGATGAGGGTTTTGTTCTGATGTGGTTTGCAGGAATGGTAGCGCAGCGATTGTTGGACGCTGAGTTAAAGAAAGAGTTGTCCACAGTGTGGCCCAACCTCTCTCAGAAGACCATGGATCTGCTGGTGACGCCACACAAACGTAAGTAATAATAATAATAATAATAATACATTTTATTTATTAGATTTATAAGTCTCATTTCATTTCCTGGATGAGTCGTGTTCTACAATCACAGCCTGTATTCAGTCATGTGACCTTCGCAGTCTCACACAGATCTTTCCAACCAAGAGGTCAAACAAGCCAAAACCTTGTTTTTCCGGTTTAGATGTGAGTTTAGCTCTAGACGCCCTAAAAAGTTCATCTATGTGATGTCATAGATCCTATTTTTTGATATCTGGAACTTCAACACGCCAAGCAGATGAAAACAAGGAACATCTTGGAAGTCTAGAACTTCCTGGTGAAAGCAGATGGCTTCTCATTGTCGTTCAGAGAAGACACATTTCCATCATACAGGCAACAACATTAGCTCCTTTTCTTTACCTGAGAAGTCTAACTTCGTTTCCCTCTGTGATTAAAAGGAAGAGCTCACCATCTGTTTTTCTTCAAATGAGATGAGCGGGCAGACAGAGATGGACTGAAGAGAGTAGTGAGTCAGCAGAATCTCCTCATTGTTCATGTTCTGTGCTTCCTTCTCAGCCAACGAGCTGACGGTGGGGAAGGTTTACGCGGCTCTGATGATCTTCGATTACTACAAGCAGAATCGGGCAATGAGGCTGCAGCAGCAGCAGACCGCGTCCGGCTCCCAGGTACAGCATCCACACCTCTGATGCTTATCAGCACACACACACACACACACTGGATGCTGCCATGCAAATCTGCATGAAGGTGCCTTGCACACAGAGACAGAAACTGGAGCTGTTTGCCTGCATGCATTCACATGCAATAAAAGGACTTCATTTACTGGGGATTTCCTACATCTATCGAACACTTAATGTTCTTCTGCTAAAGCTCTGAATGTTTGGTTTTCTTCTAAACTTACTGCATTAAAGCTCCAGTTAAACGTGGACATCCACTCTGTAGGTGCATGTTTGTTTCTGCATCCACAAACAGAGATGCACCACTTCACAGCATGGCTGCAAAGAATGAATATTCTTCCCCCAGTGTCCACACCTGGGAGGCGCCAAGCCCCCGTTGTTAGACCTGGGTCCAACAATATTCTGCCTGCTGCCTCTGAACGTCCTGAGCATGTCTGCCATGCGTCTCTCCTCCACAGTGCAAGGTCGGGGCTCTTTTTAAGCCGTTGCTGCCTCTGCCTCACATGCAGGAGACAGACCAGTCAAACAGCACGATTCAGCCCACATCCCCTCCAAAGTCCCGGCCGCCGACTGGACCGAGCTCCAACTCCATCAACAACGGAGGCTCGCTGTAAGTTCAGACCCGCAGGGACAACAACATCAACACGTCAAGGCTGCAACCACACGTCCCAGTATGGCCGAACCACAGTCAGGCTCCACGACCGCGTCACTGTGAAACCTCAGATCATTAACACTCGAAGCAAAAGCTTCAGGCATCATCAGAGATCATTTTCTAACAAAAACAAAGGGCAAACAGATGCTCTGTCAAATCCCCAAAACCTGAAGTTTCAGGCAGTTACTAAACAGGGTAAGAAAATAAATCAACAATAGAAGGTGATAAAATTTTCTCATGGTTTTATTTGACGTTAGAGATAAAAGACTGGAAAAGCTGCGTAGGAGCATCTCACTGCTGATCCGGTCAGTAACTCCACTACACTGAGACGAACAGAAGGTGATGCAGAAAGCATCCTCCACCCGGACGGATGTGCGTTAGAAACCGGTTCACTGTAACATGATGGAAGACGACGGCGTTGTTATCGTATAACAAGCCTCCTGAGACCCAGAAAAACATCAGCTTTCATTTTCCTTTGATAAATTAAGTGTTGGTGCTGTAGGAAACAAACAGCAAAGATTTTTTATAATTATTCTGTTCACATTTTAGCAGATGCTACTGGTGTGGACGTCAGACTCCTTGTTCTCAAATACAAACATTTACTGAATGATCCAAAAATCAGATAAAACATCAGTTAAATACAAAAACATGAAAACAATTCATGAAAATTTGAATTCTACAGTCTTTTAATAAACACTCTTGTTAACCCACCACAGCTGGGAATTCTGGGAGAAATCAGGCTTTTTGATGCAGAGGAACTCGCTGCCTTCAGCGCGTTGGGATCTGTTTCCTCTCAGTCCTCTTATTTTGTTCTGGTTTGCTTACTTAAACTCCTCCACACGTCTGGCTCTGCATCTTAGTCTTCCTCATCCTGTTCTTCCTCATCTGAACTTTCACCCTTTCCTGCCTCATCCTCTCTCTCTCTGTCCCTGATTTTAAGGATCTTTTCTACCTCTGTCATGGAGGTGCCACAAACAGCAGAACGACGTCCTGACGTCCACTTCAGAGGACGTTAATAAAAGAAAATAAATAAATCAGCTCTGAAAAATCAATTAATTTAAGTTAATTTTTAATAACATGATTATCTGGTCATGCTGGAGGTTAGTAAAGCCACGCCCCTTCATGTGACATCATCTTAAAGCTACAGCTGTCCTCCGTAAGGATCAACAGGACGTAATGAACTATGTCAGAGTCCTCTACAGCGGACAGATGAAATGCTGGGTCTCAGGATCTGGTCTTAGGATCTGGTCTCATGATCTGGTCTCAGGACCTAGTCTCGGGATCTGGTCTCAGGATCTGGTCTCATGATCTGGTCTCAGGACCTAGTCTCGGGATCTAGTCTCAGGATCTAGTCTTGGGATCTGGTCTCAGGATCTGGTGTCAGGATCTGGTCTCAGGATCTGGTTTCAGGATCTGGTCTCAGGTATGTAAAGCATCTCCTAAAGATCTTGAGTCTTTATACCAGCGGGGACTCGGAGACGTGACAGAAAGAGTGTAGCTTCTTAAAAACAAACACTCTGAATTTAGAAAGTTTATTAAAACATTTGTCTTTGGTTTAAAATCCCTCGTCACTCCGCTGCTCCTCCTTGAGGAAAATCCATCTCTTCCATCAGAGAAAATGATGTTTTACGTTTGTATTTTTATTTTTTATGTCAGAAACTCCCTCAAAGACAAAAATGTACGTCCACAGAAAACTGCTATAAAATCCTCATGGATCATAAACATGTTCATCTTTTTCTTCATAGACCACGTCAGACCTGAACTAACTAACGAGGGTTAAGAATAAAAATTCTCTTCACGGACTTCTCTGGACGTGTAGAGAGAAGCAACATGGCTGACTTGTGGTTAAAAGCTACTTCTGTGACCTACAGGCCCGGTTATGATCCCAGAATCAAGCTGTCGTCCTCCTGGGTGGAGGAGAAGCCAAAGAAAGTCCCCCGTAGCAGAGCAAAGAGGACCATGTCCAGGGGTCCATCAGAGGACACGGCCAACAGCGTCAGTGTTCAGGTACAGCAGGTGGAAGCGTGGCTGACACAAACAGTGTGTAAGATTTTATTTAAGGTCTGTGTTGAGTTCCTCTTAACGTGGGCATGATCAGAGACGAAGTGCAGGTGATGTCTGGAGGTGGAGACTCCGTTCTCATCCACAGCAGATAAAATGACCTCCGTCTGGTCCTGAGAAGCTGCAGAGCTCTAAAGCTGATCGGTCTGAGGTGCACGTTCAGGCTGAATGCTGACGTAGACTCTGTAGGTCGTGTCTGCTTGGACCAACGTGCACCACAGAATAAGTCAGTGCACGTTTAACACTTATAGAAATCTGTGCAGTCGTCCTGATGAAGCCTCACGTTCGCCCCGTGGGGCCATGATGGACTCCACACACTCCTGATCCTGATGCAGCTGTGATTGTTTTCATGGCTGAGTAATCACAGCGATGGTGTGTGTCCAGGAGTCGGTGGAGATGAGGAAGATGGAGACCAGTGTCAGCAGCACGATACCTGCACTTGGATCGGGTCTGGAGAGCCAAGGCAGAGCTGCTTCCATGCCTCGACTCAGTGCTGAGCACCAGGTAACAGCTTCATCTTCACCTTCATCGTCCCAGCTGCTGTAAACGTGGACTGGATGACCCTGAAACTCTGAGTTCAGTCGCTCCTTCTTCGTCTCTAATGAGACGAGCATCATAAACGTCTACTGAAATGTATTTGATAAATACTTTTTGGAAGCTACTTGGGGAGGTTTATAAAAGTGTAGGGGTCGTTCTCGTGTCTTTCTCTCAGCGTTTTCTCTGCTTGGCTTTAGCAGAACGTATCTGTGGAGAAACGCCTGCAGGCCGCTCGGCTCCGCCGGCTCTAAATGAGCCAGCATCCACAGAAATATAAGAAGCAGCTCATTTCCTGAGTGATGCTGATCGATCGGTGCGTTTTCAGAGTGTTTCTCTTAATGTGGACTTCTCTGCGCTCCCAGCAGAGAAGTCCACATTAACGTGATTACAGCCTGGCCAGCCGCCAGCTGTTGGTCCAGGCTTGTTTTTCTCCTGCTGCCAACCAAAATGATGATAGCAGCTCCAAATGGCTTTGAGCTCAGGATTCACCGCAGGAGGAAGATGGTAATTGGGTTACTGTGGAAGAAAGAGAATCTGGAGTGGGGGATTAATGAAAGGATGTAGGGAGGCAGGGCATTAGGTTGCCACCATGACTTGCTGTCTCACCTTCTGTAACACAGGGCAGGAAATCCTTCAGCCGATTCAATCACTGCTGCTGGGGTGAGACGGGAGGGATGCAGGGCATCACCAACTCGGAGCTTCTTAGTTTATCTTTAACACACTTCTGTTCTCCCCCTGATCTGAGCTCAGGAAGCATCAGGCTCCTCTTTGTGTCGCAGTGACTTGGGAAACCTGCTTCTAACCTCTGTGGTAACGTTTTACAACCCAAGTCCACCAAAGTCGTGTCTCTGTGTACGATGTAAAACAAAACAATGCAACGGCTTTCTAATTTCATCAAGTCATGTTTTATTCCCAGTAGAAGATAAACGACACATCAGATGATGAAACTGAGACATGTCACCATGTGATGGAAAATATTAGTCTTCCTCTTCCTCTTCCTGTCTCCCGCCTCCAGCAGAGCCAATCACGGCGCTCTCCGGTGATTCCTCTGGCCGTATGTACACACTGAGTCGTTGTGGTGTGACGGATGGTTGGGCATGTGGTCTGGAAGCGTGAATGTGTGGATAAATCAGTTATTCTGGCAGTCTGGTCTGGTGCTGGTCTGGTGCAGGTCTGGTGCTGGTCTGAGAAACCTTTTCTCCCCCCCCTCCTTCAGTGTGTCCCTGATGCGAGCCCCATGAAGCGCTCGGCCTCCACCGTGGCCCAACAGCGGCCCCAGGAGGTTAACCTGGGGGACCACACCTTGGAGAAACCCCGCCCAGAGAGAAGCCACCACCATCACCACCACCACCGCTGCCACCACCGCAGAGAGCGGGACCGAGAGAAGCGGCAGAGGTCCTTGGACACGCCTGTGGGGGGTCAAGCCCCCAGCGCTGCAGGTCAGTCCAGACGAGACCAGCATTTATTCATCATACAGACAAAACTGAGTCTCGACAATCAGCAAATAACAACAACGTCTAGTCCAGTAGGAGTGTCAAACATATGGCACAGGGGCCAAAACTGGCCCACCAGAGGTCTGGCCCACAGTATTAGTTAAGTAAATATGTAAATGACTTAGAAGACATAAACTACTTTTTTTTTTAACCAAAATAACTGTGATGCCTAATTTGTCCATGTGAGGTTGCCTTTTCTTTTCTTTTCTTTTTTCTTTTCTTTTCTTTATTTAAATATGAAACATTTACAAGACAAGTTGATAAATTTATATATTTTATATCTCAATAGCTGGGATTTCAGTTCAGGTGGTCAGGATTACTAAACAAATAGAAATGTATACGCATGGACATATAAATTAACTTCTATAACTTACTCCAATTACCATTTATTTATTTATTTAGTAGGTTTTTCATTTTATCATAACAATTTCTTTCTTTCTCTTTTTTTTAAATTCAGTTAAATTTTTTTTGTAATTTCTTCCCTCCTGATGCCAGTTTGACCGGCCCGCCATCGGGTGGAGCTCTGTAAACGATAACAGGTAAAACTACTGAGCTGGTGTGAAGTCGACTAACACGGTGACACTTAAAACTGGATAATGACGTTTTACAACCAGTCAAACAAAAAAAAAGGAACATTGAGCTTAAACGTAGCAACAGAAACTAGACGAACTACTAGAAAACACGATGAGCTGAAAGATTAGTTTTATAATCAGCTCACCTCTGAAATGAAAATTTCGTCCCTGGTTTGTTCATTGTAAGAAGAGCCTAGAAACATCATTTCAGCTTGTTTTCCTGGAAAATTCAAAGAGAAAACTGCATTTTTTTTTTCATTTTCCTATGCAGATAAAATCCCAAAGATCCCCAAAGATCCACAATCACCAGATTCAGGACACATCAGAAACAACAGTTTCCCTGAAACCTGTTCCTCCTCCACAGGTGCACCAGGAGATCTGACACCGGACCCAGCTGCTTCCAGGGAACGAGCCCACGACCGTGGACGTTCCCACGAGAGGAAACACCACCACTCGTCTGCAGACAAGCAGCGGTACTACTCCTGCGAGCGCTACTGCAGCCGGGAACACTGCTATACCAAATCTGCTTCAGCTAGCTGTGCTGCCTCCCCCGTCGAGGGACAGGAACCCGGAAACAAGCAGGTGGGAGGGAACGCACATGTAGAACAGGTCCCACTAAAAGGGATTTTCATAACAATAAACAAAAACTGGAGATTCATGAAGAGCTTCATCTTTCCAGTTGAGGTTTCAGCCTCTAGTTTCATGACTTTCCATAAAGAGACAACTTATAGCTGATTAGATTCCATAAGTCATGAGAGAGAAAGTTCAGTCTGTAGAAATCTTCCGGTTCTTACCAGATCTTAAATGAGGTAAATGAAGCTTTAATAATTTTTATAATTTCACCAAAACTGAGCCAAAGTCCAGAATTGGTGCATTAAAACCGTCCTCACAGGAATCAAGCTGCTGATCAATAACCTGATTAACTGATCACCATCAGTGTGAGCTCCTCCGTACAAGCAGACGTTTGGTCAGTTTGCTGCAGTATTCACATGTCATAGTGCCAAGGAGGAAAGACATCAGCAGAGAGAGAGCAGAACGGTTCGGAACAGTACGACACAGAACAGGACGGTACGGAACCGGACAATACGGTACGGCACGGAACAGGACGGTACGGAACCGGACCGTATGGTATGGAGCGAAACAGGACAGTACGGTTCGGAATGGTACTGTATGGCATGGTACGGGACGGTATGTAACGGGACGGGACAGGACAGGACGGTACGGTATGGTACATAACTGGACGGGACGGGACGGTACGGTACGTAACGGGACAGTACGGGACAGTACGGGACGTAACTGGACGGGACGGAACGGGACGGTACAGGTCGCAAAATGTTACGTTTCCGCAGGCTAAAACTGGGAAGGGTACCAGAATATCCAACCTGTTCCACTTTTTTAGACCTTTCCGTTAGGGTCCCAATATGACCAATCTGACCCAAGGGGGCGGAGCTTAATATAGTGCAATTCATGGGTTGGTAAAAAGCCTGATGACTTCCTGTGTGACTCAGCGATTAGAACAAAGCAGAAACAGCTTCGTGTATAATAAAACGAAGGATTTATTGTCGTTTACATGGACATCCTCCACTTTAGCTCGCCTTTTCCAAGAAGGGCATCACACTCCTATGACGTCACAGTTTCACGTAGCTGATGCATCTATCAAATACGATTGGCTGTGGACAAGCAATCAATCATGATTTACCTAAGCAAACTGCCCCGTATTGGCTTTAACTGGCGTTACTTCACAGATGGTTCCAACCATTCAGACCCAGCTCAGCAGCAAAGGCTTCAGATGGAGACGAAAACCAGCATAAACCCCTAGTTCAGCCCAAGGTGACCCCAGTAAAACCCCAGGAGCTCTATCTCAGACTCTCCAGGCCTCAGTTAGCGAGTTAAATGTTAAACTTCACAACAGTCCAGTTAGAAAAAGACGGAACCAGTATGGCTTGTTGGGGAGATTGCAGGAGAAAGATCCATTCAGCGTCCAGACCTGCAGCTGGATTAACCTCATGTTAAGACCTGGTGAGGGCCGTGTGCTGTGCTCTGATAGCAGAGCAGCATATTAATGTGATTCCTGCTCCTCTTTCTGCTGACTTCTCTTCTGTCTTCCTTTAGTGCAGCCTCTCATGGCTTTTCACTTCTTTCCCACTTTCTGTCGTCACGGTTTTTCCTCCATCTTCACTTTTTCATTAGTGTTTGTCCTTCTTTTCTGTCCTCTACGTGTTCTCTCTGTCATCTCGTGTGTTTTCCTCCTCTTCCTCCTCCTCCCTGTCCATTTTTATTTCTTTTTTTCTTCTCTTACATATTTTTCACATCATTCTATTATTTCAAATTGCTTGTCGAATTTTCATCCAGGGCAGTGGTTGGGCTAAGGGCAGCCCAGCAGCGCAGAGCTCCAGTTCTAGCACACCAAGTCGTGGACGTCGGCAGCTCCCACAGACCCCCCTCACCCCGCGGCCCGGGGTGGCCTACATGACTGCTAACTCCTCCCCGGTGCACTTTGTGTCGGGTGAGGCCTCTCTGAGTCCCGGCAAACTGAGTCGTGGCGTGTCGGAGCACAACGCCCTCCGTCACAGCGGTTCCCACCACTTCCCCTCCACGGTCACTCGCATCAGCTCCGAGCCCTTCCTGGGCCGGGGCTATGGCAAGGTGCTGGGCAGCCCGCACGGCAGCCTCCGGGACCAGCTGGATGTCTTCCAGGATGCGGCTTCACCAACCCCCAGTGCCGGACCTTCATCTCGGACCACACTGCCTCGCATGATGGGTGCCCTACTTCCAGATCTTGGTGTAGACCACGGTGTGCCCAATGGGTACCACTTCAGTTTGGGGGGTAGCACCAGCCCAGCCTCTGGCGTCAGGGCGCTGAGGTACAGGAGGTAGAGCAGGATGAATGGTGCTAGCATGGCTTTAAACCAACCTTTTAATGCATTTTCGAGGAATTGTGATGAGTTTTATCATCTTCTTTGAAGGTTTTCGTTTACATTCTCACTGTGTTTAACGCTGTATTTAATCCAGACTGGGAGGGTTAATGTTCAGGAGAACATCTGAGGAACGATGGAAGCAGGTGAAATCTAAATGAGAACAAAAACACCGTAGCATTATGGAACAAAGGATCATATTCTGCCAGTATGAGATGTCTTACCGCGGCTTTGGCTTGACACCACCATATCGAACCATAAACAAAATTATCTTTATAGAATAAGATCATGATAATGGAGGAATCTGACCTGTGACCTCTCTGGGTGAGGCAGCCTTTTCAGCTACACTACCGTTCAAAAGTTTGGGGCCACTTCCCTATTGAATTCCGTGGCAAAGTGACCCCAAACTTTTGAACGGTAGCGTAAAATCAAACATTTATGTCAGTTTCGCATCACACCGAGTCCAACATGCTGCTTTCAGGGCTTTTCTGTGGACGCGCACGTTTCTGGAAATAAGTCTCTTTTCAGAAAACATTGGTCTCGTCTCTGTGTGGATACAACTTTTTGCGACGCACGCAGAGATGGAGGCGGCATCCAGAAGCAGCGAGCATGCATTCAGAAACGAGCCGCTCTGGATCGATGGTGGCTTCCTCTGTTCAGCAGCACGACGTAACCAGGTTTAAATCTGAAGTCTGGTGGTTTCAGCAGAAGGTTGTCATGGAAGCAGGACACAGGTCTGGTCAGGAGTTCAGTGAAGTGGTTGTTTGACCCTCAGACGTCGTGACACTGTCCAAACAGCTGTGTTGTTCTTTAGTTTACAACTCTAGCATTCCATGATGAGGCCTAGATCCTGCCTGACATTCCCTTCATGTCAGTCGAACAGACGTTTGGCAAATTATTCTTTCTTGCAGATTCTAAGAGGGAAGCGATGCATGGTGATTGGAAAAACAACTAAACAAAAAAAACTGCTTATTGGTTTTATAAAATGTCCGTTTTCCATTGTGTGCATTAGTTTTTGTATAACACGAAAAAACAGGTGTGTTTTACGTGAACTGCTTACAGTTTGCCATCGTTTCAGGTCTAACCTTTCGTACAAACTTCTTTGCAATGTTTTAAGACAAAAGTGCCTATCCTTTTAGATAAACTGTAGAGAAAAGATGCAACATCCACTGTTTTCTACTGCAGGTGGTGGTTCATTGTGTCTGTAGCTCTGCAGGAACACACCTTGTACAGAAAGCCTTATCTGCAAGCGTGTCCACACCTACAGCACGCCGAACACCGGGAACGGAAAATGTCCCGGAGATCAGTTATTTTTGTTGTTTTTTATAACTCGTGTAATCGACATTGTGAGCATTTAACTCTGCATAAAACCACTGATGTGAGTAAGTAGTGTGCATGTTTAGATGATAGATGTGAGTATTTTTGGTCCTCACAAGCTCCCGTCTGAAGTCTGATCGGGGGGGTGATTCAGTCTTTGGCTGTTTGTTTGTGTGAATGAATCGCTGGTGTTGGAACATGTTTTGCATCTTTTCTTTTGGTTTGTGGCGATTTGTTTATCCACTTTATCCTCTTACAGACAAAAAAAAAAAAAAAGGGTGTGTTAACGTCATGCACAGATGCAGCAGCTTTTATATCCACACAGCAGCGTTATTAGCCGTGTTCCAGTCCCACGTCGTCCTGGCTGCAGGCGCATGTTCAGACAGAATAACAATGTTTCTGAGTCTTTTTCAAATGACATTTTCTGTTACAGATATTTTTTAAAATAAACAAAGCAAAGAATAAAAAAAGATGTATAATTTACACACATTTATTTATTTTTTTATTATAAATTTAAAAGTTCATCGGATGTGTAATTTCTCAGGTTGGTTTTGTACATAATTTTCTATTATTTCCAATGTAAACAGCTGAACTGATCAAGTCCTTGTTTTGGAAACGGTTCCAGGCTCATGGTGGGTCCGGGGTGGTCTTCGTGATGGGGGGGCTTGGCTTTGTGCTCCAGGGTTGTTGCTGATGACCCGGGTCTCTGGGCCACCCTAATCTGCCTCTAGCCTCCGTGGGGGCGTGGCCTCATGTCTGATCCCTCCTCCGTCCTCATCCTCTGCATGCTGACTCAGCACTGAGGTGTCCAGTTTATACACTAAGAGATGCTTTGGTTCAGGTGTGTGTGTTTCTGGTTCTTTGGTGGTTGTGATACATGTTGTTGTTGTTGTCTTGGTTATTTTTTTAGGAACTCCTGATGATTATCTGCTTAGTTTACCTGTAAAAGCTGTAGGTGTTTCTGTACAGGTGTAGCAGCTGTACAGGTGTAGCAGCTGCTTGTCTGCTGTTAGGTTGGATTGAAGCTCGTTGCTTCTGTCTGCTGGATCTTTGTCTCCTCTTCCTTTTTTTTTTTTGTTTTCCTTTTCATTTCTGTTCGCTATTCACTTTTTTTTGTCCCCTCCGGTCAGGTCCAGCAAGATTATGTTTAAAGAACAAAATACCCACGTGTTATACCCACAAAGCTCCTCTTAGCAAAGTAAATTTGTTTTATATTAGCCAGACCATCATTCTGCCGCCACCGTGCTGGACACAGAACATTTTTATTTATAAATTTATTTATTATTTATTCCCCTTTAGACTTTTCTTTTTGATTTTTTGTACAGATAGACTTTAAAAGATTTTTAGTAATAATTATATCAAATATTTGAATCAAATAATTAAATATGTTTTACAAGTTAAATGTTACTCCAGCTAATTTCAGCATTTTTTTTTATTTAAATCAAATTTAATTTAAATTTGGCCCTTTAAAAACAAAATGGATATATGTAGGATTTATTCCTGTATAGGTCAGAATTAGACTATAAAAATCGAAGATTTTACCATAAAGTGATGCAAGAGGTCTCAGAAAAGTATGTATTATTTATTATGTATCTTACATTATATGTTAAATGGTTAACTGTTTATGCTAACTAATGTTAGTGCTAGTGTTTAAAGTAGCTGAGGAGTAGAAACTGTATGGGATAAGGTTTGTGCCACTGGGGAGTGAATCTGAATTCTTTATATTTGAATTTGAATCATTCAATTTGAATCTGAATATGCCTGTTTGAATAATTGCTTCAAA
>JBAFTC010000013.1:1559556-1571144 GCA_037177435.1 Melanotaenia nigrans | reverse complement strand
GAATTGCTTGTGGCATTACCAGTAGTTTTGTTGCCTTCAGTATTTACTGCTTGAGAATCGCGGACTTTTTTACAACAACACCTGCTGTAAAAATGAACGACATGATTCGTTCAAGATTCGTTCACTTTACTGTTCGAGAGTAAAAGACCTGGATTAGTGAGAAGAGTCGAACTTCGCATCACTACAGCCAATCCGCGTCTAACCACCAAACATTCATCCCTGCAGCAAAGAGGGAGAAGTGCCTTGCCCAAGGAAACAACGGAAGCCTGGCGGGGAGGTTTTAAATAACTGTACTTTGATGCGTGAAAGATTTCTCCTTTATTTGTAGTATTCATACATAGTTTTTCCTTTTCATTAAGAATAAAAACCTTATAAACAGAAAGTCTGATAAAAAATCTGTGTTTTAAAGTTCTCCATCGGTACAGGTCTAAAGAAAATGTTCAATCCAGCTTGTTTTCAGGCTTTTAGGTGGACCCATCTGGATCCTGGACCAGCAGCACCGCTGACAGAGGATTTCAGCAGCAGGTCGCCGAACCGAGCTGGAAATGTCCCTCCTGCCCTCCGTAGTTTCCAAAGCCCCTCCAGCAGATTCCCTCCCAGTTCTCAGATGTCACCGCTCAGGGGCTCACGTTGCCTCCCTCCTCTTCCTCCTCTTCCTCCTCCTCCTCCTCCTCCTCCTCCTCCTCCTCCTCCTCCTCGGAAACGGGATGTGATGTAAATACACAGAAACTTTTTCTCTGTGTCTTTGGGGTGAAATCTTCCTGAACTCTGCTGCGGTGGGACCAGAACCGGGACTAGCTGCGGTGGGACCAGAACCGGGACTAGCTGCGGTGGGACCAGAACCGGGACTAAGCTGGAACATTGATCCATCCGGGTAGTTTTCTCCACCATGATCCTGTGACTTCTCCGTCCTTCGTCCGCCTCCGACAACCAGTCCGGGCCGCGGGACCGAAGTCTGAGGGAAACGGGTCGAACCGGGGAGACGGTTCTGCTGCCCTGCTGTGATCCGGAGGGAACAGGTAACCACTGAGACTTCTTCCTGCTCAGGGTCCGGAACCAGATGAGTCCTGCAGGCCTCAGACTGAGCAGGTCTGAAGGTTCAGCATCAAAGTTTTGGTTTTACATGAAAAAAAACTTCAGAAATTATTTAATGAAGCTTCAGAGTAAAAACCTCCAGAAAGATTCCTCAGCTGGAATCCTCCAGGAATCCTCCAGGACCGGACTCCTGCGGACCGGCTATGTTATGTAACAGATGCATGAATGAGGCCCAGAACAGAAACCGGTCCTGGACTGGTCCTCTGACTCCTGAATTAAGCTGAATTCATTTCATTTGTTCCGGTTTACGTAGAAATAAACCAAAGTTCAGTCATGGAATATTATGGAGTCCTGATCAGGACACCGTCCAGCCTCGGATCAGCTCTCGTTATTTACCAGGAGAACCGAGTAGAACCTGCAGAACCTCCTCCAGCAGCACGAAGCTGTGGTCCAGGTTTCCTGGATGATGTTTTCGGTCTGTCTCTGGGTTCTGGAGGAATTAGCTCCACTCTTCTGAAGGTCCCAACGCAGCATCCTCAGGATGAGGTCCGGACTCTGACTGGACCAGGTCAACACCTGGTTCTGGTGTAGACCTGCTGCTGTGTTTGGGATCTTTGTGCTGGTACATGTTCAGCTGTAGCTGCCGGACACCAGGACTCACCAGTACTTTGGTACCAGTAGGTTATATCTGAGTTTGAGACATGAACGGCTTCACGTACCCCCGTAGGACTAGACCAGCAGGGCCGGCTGGAGCCTGTCTGGGCCCGGAGCAGAACATGGATCCATGGGTAAAGAATTAGAAGTGAAAACCTGCCTGTTGGACTCTGAAGCCGCAGATGTGGACTTTTGTCTTTCCATCTAGCTGATTGGATGTTGACCAATCAAACTGTCCAATCAGAGAGCTTCTGTTCTGCTGCTCTGTCTCTTGAAGACAAAGCAGAAAGATTTGACATTTTGAGCCCGTATGGACACGGAAACGAGTCTTTCTGTGTTTAAAACCCTGCAGCCAAAGGATCCGTGTGGGTTTTTAACCCTGAAACGGCTTCCTGACGGAAAACGAAATTACAGCAACCGCCATCATGAGAATGTCGGGGGGGGGGGCAGAGCTCAGGTGCACAGGTCACGTGACCTCATTCCAGCATTCAGAACTTTACTGATATATTTATATCCTAAATGCTGTCCTACGTAGACAGAGAGGAGGATCATGAGCTAAATGTTGCTTCATTTTTCTTAATTATGTTTTAAGAGGATTTTTTTTAATTCTCTTAAAAGAGCCACTACAGAACGTTAGCAGGTGGTCTGGTGAAGCCCTACCGATGGCCGAACAGCATCATCCTACCTGAACTCGGAGCTCTCTCCAGCCGGTAGAAGTCCGAACCTGACTCTTGTCTTTTCTCTTGTCTCTTCCTCTGATAACGTCTTCTTTTATTTTTTTGCTGGCGTGTTTATTTCTGCTTGCTAGCGTGTGACGCAACACGAAACCAACCCCAGGATGGAAAAAGGACACTGCTGGATGTCACTGTGCCATCACGCCAGTCCAGAACGCAGGGTTCAGGGTTGGAAAGTTACGTAACGCACCTTTAAAGCTGATAAACAGGAGCTGGGCGTCTGAATCCTGGAGGATACAAGACCAGATAGGACCATAAAAACAGGGAGAAGCAGCACATTTAAACCTGATACTCTATAAGCAGGAACATAAAGGTGTTTATTTTACTGTAAACTGTGTTACTGAGCCATTCAGCTGTATTTAAGTCATCAGACTCTGACTCTGATTCAGACTCTGATTCTGATTCTGAGTCTGATTCAGACTCTGACTCTGACTCTGATTTTGACTCTGAGTCAGGTGTGTTGCAGCCAGAAACTTCTAAACCCTGCAGGACACTGGTCCTCCAGGACCAGGATGGACGGCTCATCCTGGGAGATCCGGACTGTAAAACAGAAACCGGAGGTTTATTAAAAAGAAGAAATTGGGTTATTTTAGCTTAGAAACAGAAAACAGACGAATGATTTTCCTCCGTTTGTCCATTTAAGGGTTAAAGTTTTCTTTCCTCAGACGAGGAGCCGGTCTGAAACCGAGTCCAGTCATCGCTGGTGGATTTCTCCAAGTTTTTATTTAACACAGTTTAGCTTCAGTAGCGCCAAGCGTCAGTGGTTACCATGGTTACCTACAATTGCTTTTTATGCTTCATGAGCGGTGAGTTTACTGGTGATATGAACACCTGGCAGCCAATCAGAGAGCAGGATTTCAGTTTCTTCTTCTTCTTCTTTAGAGAAGTCGGCAGCGTTACCAGAAGCTGTGTGTGTGTGTGTGTTGACATGTGAATGTAAAAAATGTCTTTTTTTTTTCTTTTTCTACACCATAATTACAAGGTTGTTTTTTTTATTTAAACTTTTAGTCTGAACATAAAAACCTCCCAGACGGACCTTTTCTTGCTCTTCAGTAACAGAAACATGAGAAACAAAACGACGACAGCAGGGACGTAAACCCAGCCGAGAATCTGATGACGTAGTAATAACGTGAGACGCAGTTTTACAACTCGTCCACGTTCTGCCTCGAGCTTTCCATCTGCTCCACAGTAAGCCGGCCTTCCTCTGCGGCGCGCCCGCCATCTTCTCACCAGGCAGTTCGGACGCGCTGCTCATCACGTGGAGTGGGTTTGAGGTTTCCTGGAACATGAAACCCAACGTGATGACAAATCACATGTTTTATTGTAACTGCTGCTTGCAGTTTTCCTTTAATCAGGTTTTCTTTTAGCTCTTACGGCTCCTCAGACTCTGACCTGTCTGGGAAGATCCGCTGAGTTTCCTTTACTTCATATATGTAAACGTAAGGAGTGAAATCGTCTGTAAAGTTCCTCGATGAGTTTTGTTGAACTAAATATCAGAAGATAATTAAACCAAAATGTTGGTCCAGCTCATTTTAGTCCAGTTAAAAAAATCCATGATATGATCCATATGATCCGTTTTCATACACCCTCCATCAGGACCAGAACAAGGAAGGACAGCCATTTTCCTGAACCGGGTCGGGGTGGACAGGACAGGACAGGAAAGAGGGTGAACCAGCAGCAGAACTCTGATCCAGAGAAAGAGGAAGAGAAACACATGAATAAACAAAGTCAGATGTTCCTACATGGAGAGTAAAGAGAGCAGAGAGGAGCCCAATGCATCATGGGATGTCCTCCAGCAGCCTCGGCCTCTAGCAGCCGGACTAAAGGATGGATCAGGGTCACCAAGCTGGATCTGCTCTAAGGTTTATCAGATAGGAAAGTTTGAAGATGATCTGAAGGTGGAGAGGGTCTGATACCTGAGGCCAGACTGGGAGCCAGTTCCACAGAGAGGGGTCTGGTTCTGGTTTCTGAGGCCAGACTGGGAACCGGTTCCACAGAGAGGGTCTGGTTCTGGAGGTATTTCATGGTCTCTGTGCAGATTGACTGAATGCTTTCTTGGTAAATTAGCTGATGGAGGAGTCGTGATGGCTGGGACTCAAACAGGCTAATCGTCATGTCTTTTTGCTGCCTGGTCCCTGCAGGTACGTCTGAACAGCTTTGTGTTTGCTTTACGAGGCGCTAAAAATCAGATTTATTGTCTCTGGAAGAGACGGAGCAGCTCGGAGCTCCAGAGAGCTTCCGGCTGATTTCACAACAACAGGCCGAGAGCTCCGTTCACCCAGGAAACCAAACCATGGATGTCCTGTCGGCTCGCCGCCCGGCCCACCACCCAACTCGCTGCCCGGCCCGCCACCCGGCTCCAGCCCGCACCGGAGAAGTTGTTTATACTTCTACAGATTACATAAAATCTGTTGTTCTTTACTTTAATTTCTGTTAAACCTTCACTGAACCGGATCTTCAGATGTCCGGTAGAATGATGGACTTTCCCTGGTTCGAGTGGCAGGTCTTGTTCTGGAGGCTGATGTCTGCTGGCAGGAACGACCTCCTGCATCTTTCTGTCCACCAGAGAACTCGAAGAAGCCTCTGACTGAACACTCTGTTGTGTTATGTAGCAGGGTTCTCACGTCTTGACGGCCATTTAAACTAGCTGACAGGAACAATTACAGTTTGAACTTTCTAACTTTATTGAACTGAACTACAACTCAAAACAAACTTGTTGCATTTTTGTGCTTTAATGAGCTCATTTCTCATTTTCATTAGAAATAAAACTCAGGAAAATGAAGTTTACTGAAGTAGAGATCGTGGTATTTCTGACCTTCAGGAAATTACTGATGAACCTGATAGTTATTCATTCTCATCAATAATATTTACACGATAAACCAGGGCTTGTTTTCCAGTACACACCGGTCTGTTCATCCAGCTTACACTTAGTTTAACTGGCATGAAGCAAGAGATCATCACAAAGACGTTTACATATCACACGTATGTGAAACTGCACATACAGACTCCGACAAGAACACGTTTAAAAGCTCAAACCAGGCTTAGAAACACAAAATCTACTAAAAATGAGATTTTTTTTACAGAAAAAATTTAAAACTGATGAGTCATGAAATGATGCAGTGAAAAAATAAATTTAAAGAAAATAAATGTAAAGTTTAGATATTTAAATATTAACATTTATTTAAACTCTTCGTTGCATGTTTTCATGTAGCTCGCTGGATTAAAGTCCTGACCCGGCGATCTGCAGCCGGAAGGACGAACCAGACCAAACCTCGCTGACGAACATCTGCTATCGTCCCCAGAGACACTCGCAGGACTTTTACCTCAGCTGCACCCACAGCCAGAACTCTGACGGACTG
Source organism: Melanotaenia nigrans (assembly GCA_037177435.1). Taxonomy (NCBI): domain Eukaryota; kingdom Metazoa; phylum Chordata; class Actinopteri; order Atheriniformes; family Melanotaeniidae; genus Melanotaenia; species Melanotaenia nigrans. The sequence goes on along the minus strand of JBAFTC010000013.1, from coordinate 1,565,362 downwards.
CTGGGAGTTTGTTCCAGTATTTCCTGATCTCCATCCATCCAGCCGTTTCATGGTCATGTGACCCCCGTCTGCACCCTGGATGGGTGTCAGTCCATCATCGGGCCAACATGGAGGCAGCTAACACCCGTTAGCCTCGCATCATGTTTTTAGACTACAGGAGGAACCTGGAGAGCAAAGTCCAGGTTTGAACCGAGACCTTCTGGCTGTGAGCATCACACAACCACGCAGCCCGCATCATGGCACAATAACTATCTAAATATTCGGAAGGAACTCTGTGGACTTCGTAGCGGCTTTCAGTGTCCTTTAACTACCAAGGTGTCGGCTAAATGTTCCAGTTAACGATGGCACTCCTGACGCCTTTAACCTCTGCCACGCTAACGTACACCAAGAGGAAAGCTGTCACTTCCCGACCGGAAGGCCTGTTTTATAACGACGCTGCAGCCTGATGGAGTCTGGCTCGGAGGGAAAACTTTACAGGATGATCTCAGTGAACACTCTGGCTTCCCAATAAAAGATCTTTGGACTCATCTTGATATCTCCAGTATTAGATCCAGACCTCCTGTAACGTCTGTCCAGCTCAGCCTGGAGCCAATAAAACCATCTGTTCATTATGCTTTAGTGGAGCTGCGTTAGCTGCAGACGTACAGGAAGGTCTGTCTATACATCCTTCCAGGGAAATCATCCACAAGTTTATAAAAGCGTTTCCAAAGAGGTCCCTGATTCACCACACTGAGACCCGGATCTCATAAAGCTTTTTCAGCTGCAAAGCTCTTTTCTGTCTCTAAACAACACTTCAGCCCCACAAACACAGGAAGCCGTGAAAATGGTTCCTGGATGTGCAGACAGGAGCAGATGAATGCGAACGAGTGTGTTGAGTTTCCATCAGCTGCAGCCGCACCTCGTTAAATCATGAAGAACCACACGGAGAGGCACGCGTGATGAAGAGGACGAGGAAGAGCGCCGAACATGGCAGCCGACGCAGCTAGAAGGTTATAGAGTCATGAGCTCTAACTGGAGTCTCAGCAGAGACATCGTCCTCCAGCCGGGACATCGTCCTCCAGGTGGGACATTGTCCTCCAGGTGGGACATCGTCCTCCAGGCGGGACATTGTCCTCCAGGCGGGACATCATCGTCAGTCAGGGACATCGTCCTCCAGCGAGGACATCGTCCTCCAGTTGGAACATCGTCCTCCAGCCGGGACATCGTCCTCCAGCCGGGACATTGTCCTCCAGGCAGGACATCATCGTCAGTCGGGGACATCGTCCTCCAGCCGGGACATTGTCTTCCAGGCGGGACATTGTCCTCCAGCCGGGACATCGTCCTCCAGGCGGGACATCATCGTCAGTCGGGGACATCGTCTTCCAGGTGGGACATTGTCCTCTAGCCTGTGTAAACAGGCCTGAGTGAGACGGATGATTGTGTTTTAAGAAAATTCAACTTTGGAGCCGCTCTCAAACCTTGTCCTCCACCTTTGTTACCATGGAAACAAGAGGCCAAAACTCATCGTCTCTGTCTAAATGGGGCCTTGGACAGTGGTCACAGGATGAGCCATCAGGCGGTTAGCGGGGGGACAAATTCCTTCATCATGTCCAGCTCTGCAGAGGCTAACGAGGCTGTCATTAGATTCAGGCGTGTTGGAGAAAGAACACGTCTAGAAGTTACAGGGTAGTAGGTCTGGAGGAGCAGACTAAATGAGATCACATGCAGGCTTACTGTTAGATGTGATAATCTAACGTTCCTGCAGGTTCAGCCTCATGGGTCTGTTAGGTGATGACCTCCAGACAGATGAGCTCCTCGCTCCCTCCACCTGCACCTCCACCCACTGAATTATGATACCCCACATACATGGATCTGTTTGTGTGTTAGCATGTAGCTGCACGCATGTGCACAACGTGGGAGTAAGGACATATCTCGTTGGCATGTGTGTGCACTGGAAGATTCTGGAGAGTTAATCTGCAGCGTTTTGAGTGGTTTTAGTTTGTGGAAAGATTTAAAGTCTCATTGTGAAACCCAAAGAGGCTTCATCCAGTCCAGCTAGAGGATGTAAATGTAGACGTGGGCTTTCTCTCGGTGTCCAGGCGGCGCTACAGATGGAGTAAAAGTACCAGCAGCATTTAAATGGAAAAATGTTTTGAGACAGTTTGAGCAAAATCAAAGATTTAAAAGTAAAAATACAAGTATTCCTGAAAGTCCCTCCCTGTTCAGTTAGTTGCTGCATCAGTGTGTAACGAGCATTTTACTGTTGGAGCTTCTGGTGGCCAACCTGGGGATGGGGCCACTCCATTTAGTCACATGACAGCTTCCAGAGGTCATGACATGATTAATGGAAGAAAACGTCGAGTCTTGATACACGATCTGTTTCATTTTTAACCCTTCCTAACCTCTGCTGCAGCTCCAGGTACAGCGAGGTAACTCCTGTAGCTTGGACATGGAAATAAAACCGCTCCAGGACGACCTGGACCTTCCCTCCGCGTTCCCGTTGATCGTGTTTGCCTCGGCGTCTCCCGTCAGCTCAAAGCTCTGCGTGATAAATCAAGCGCGCCTCACATTCTTCAGATGCCAGCAGCTCTTTTTTAAACCAGCTGCTGCTCTGCTTCAGACTCGTAAGGTCACACTGGCATGTTGGCGTGTGCTGATGCACCGTGTCAGTTCTGCACACAGAACGCTGAACTCAGCATCCAGCCGAGTCCTGGACCAGCACAGCCCTACGGTAACACTCTAAAGTCTCCTTTAAACTCATTGATCTAATCATGCACACACTCATAAGACAACCATGTGTGACCCCGTGTGGTTTTGCACATGTGAAACACATGTAACACACAAATTCTGCACATGGGAAACGCGATTTTGGAACATTTTCATGTAAAACACATGTAAACTTCCTTGTGAAACATGTGATCACATGTGAAACCCAAACCAGCACATGAGAATCCAAATGAAATTCCTAAAGATTCACTTGTGTTGTTTGTATGGTCGTGTTGTAAAATCACACGTATGTAATGTCTTAGCTTTAACATGTTCTGATATGGGTTTCACATATTAGGTAGGTAGGAAGGTAGGTAGGTATGATGGTAGGTAGCTAGGTAGGTAGATAGGTAGGATGGTAGGTAGATAGGTAGGTAGGTAGGAAGGTAGGCAGATAGGTAGGATGGTAGGTAGGTAGATAGGTAGGATGGTAGGTAGGTAGGTAGGTAGGAAGGTAGGCAGATAGGTAGGATGGTATGATGTAGGTAGATAGGTAGGATGGTAGGTTTCACGTGGGAATTTAAAGGATTTCATTTGTGATTTTGTGGGATTCACATGTAAAAACCATAAAATTGTTTCTCATGTGCAAATTGTGTTTCACATGGGTTCCACATATGTGTAACATGTGCACACCTACATGGGGTCACATGTGGTTCCTCTGCAGCTGGAAGGATGCTGTTCTAATGCACAGATGTGTTTCATCAGGACAAACTGGATGCACGGTGTGGGTCGGCAGCATTCGGAGGAAAAGCTGCTGAAGTGAAGCTGCTGCTGCTGAACGTGGCTAAATTTAGTTTAATGATGCCATGTGAGTCTGGTTAGAAAATCTGTTTGTGTATCTAATTATGGAAGTTTTATTCCTGTTGCCGTCTTTCTGGTGCTTCTGCTGATACGCAGCTAGAATTCTGTCCAGTTTAACAGCGTCTGGACCCAACCAGGTCAGACCGGCTGGGAAGTCGCTCAGCACCACGTTATAAAACACCTCTGCAGGTATCGTGTCACCTGCGTTACGGATCACATCGCCTACATGGAGGCAGTTCTTTACAGCACAGTTACAAACATCCTTCTCTGGTAAATTACCAGTTAATGGAGCCAGTAACGGCAAACAGCTTTATCTACATATTACTGTTTGTTAAGAATCAGACCCTTTCAGTGCAGCGTGTTCCTTCTTTTTCCTGCTGTGATCTTTTCAAGAAACAGAAAATCTCGTAGTTTGATGACTCAGCAGAAAGTAAAGATTCCCATAGAACCGGGATCACCGACTGTTGGCCAGTGTCCTGCAGGTTTTAGATGTTACCCTGCTGCAACACGCCTGATTGATATTAAATGGTCGTTAAGATGAATGTGCAGCGATTGAAAATAAACTGTTCCATTTTATTTGAATCGGGTGAGTTGCAGCAGGGAAACATCTAAAACCTGCAGGACGCTGGTGCAGAGATTTCTGCTTTTAAAAGCTGGCATGGCCTCTCTGGAGCAGGTATGACTTCAGCCGACTGCTCTGGAAACCGATGCTTGTAGAAACATTTGTATATTTATTTTATGTGTAAACGAGAGATGATGCAGTTTGTTTTGCTCTGGTTGAGTTTGTTTGTGTGCGTCGTGCATGCACTTCTCTTCTGTTTTGCTCTCGGTGAACTCTGCCTCATTCACTCCATCAAGCAGAGAGCGAGAGACATGCAGATTCCTGTGTGCAACAGTCAGAGAGAGAGAGAGCGAGTGGGAGAAAGGCATGTACATTCCAGTGTGTTTGTGTGAGCGAGAGTCATAGGGACAGACAGGAGGAGAGAGAGCTTCGGGTTGCGTTGAATGTTAGGAATGTTGAGGCTTTTGGCTTCAGTTTGTTCTGACGGAGGAGCCGGAGGAAAGAAAGCGGGATGGAGGGAAGCGAGAAGGAATCAGACAAAAGAGACAGTAAGGAAGAGTTGAAGGAAACAAAGAGGAGAAACCGTAGTTACACCACCTGAATCTGAAATTTCCTGATAATAAACCAGTGCTGTGTGTTTTGTAGTAGAGTACACGAACAAGAATTCATTAGCGTTTAATAGAAGGGGCTTGTGGGTTTATCCCCCGTACTGTTTCTAACCTCTTACAGGAGGAGGTGGACCCACACGGGGAAGGCTGGATTTCATCTTTGTTCTTTTACTGTAGATGTGAACCTGGTGGCTTCATAAGTGATTAAAAAAAGATCACGATATATTTTCTCATTTTGTCCAATCACAATTTTTTATGCTACCAGTTTTCAAGCATCTGTGCTGAATTTTACTAACATACAAAGTAAAAAACAAAGGACATTAAATGGGATCAGCATCTTCATGAATAAGAAGGATGAAGGCCTACTTGCTGGCTTCTGTTTGTCGCTGTGAAGACGCAGATGCAGCAGCTCAAACTCGGATATGTCAGGTAGCACCAGTACTAGCGTAACTTTGATTCTAAAAACCAGAAGATGGATATTGTAAATGTAAGGCTGGAAAACTGCCAGTACCTCCATAAATAAAGAGGATAAAGTGTTTTTACTGGATTTGGTGCACCAGTGTGACAAGGTACCTACATGCCTCTGAGTGCGATGGATGGAACGATGGACGTCCTACACCCTTCACATACGTTATACCCTCTAACTGGGAATGCTGGTGTAGTAGTATTCCTTCTGACTGGGAATGCTGGTGTAGTAGTATTCCTTCTGACTGGGAATGCTGGTGTAGTAGTATTCCCTCTGACTGGGTATGCTGGTGTAGTAGTATTCCCTCTGACTGGGTATGCTGGTGTAGTAGTATTCCCTCTGACTGGGAATGCTGGTGTAGTGGTATTCCCTCTGGCTGGGAATGCTGGTGTAATAGTATTCCCTCTGACTGGGAATGCTGGTGTAGTAGTATTCCTTCTGACTGGGTATGCTGGTGTAGTAGTATTCCCTCTGACTGGGAATGCTGGTGTAGTAGTATTCCCTCTGGCTGGGAATGCTGGTGTAATAGTATTCCCTCTGACTGGGAATGCTGGTGTAGTAGTATTCCCTCTGACTGGGAATGCTGGTGTAGTAGTATTCCCTCTGGCTGGGAATGCTGGTGTA
>JBAFTC010000013.1:1407780-1419997 GCA_037177435.1 Melanotaenia nigrans | reverse complement strand
CTGGACGGACTACATCTCTCGGCTGGCCTGGGAACGCCTCGGGATCCCTTCAGATGAGCTGGTGAATGTGGCCGGGGCGAGGGAAGTCTGGGTTTCCCTGCTTAGGCAGCTGCCCCCACGACCCGACTCCGGATAAGTGGAAGAAAATGGATGGATGGATGGATTTTTGCACCTGATTTTTCATGTGTTGCTTTCAGCCTGCCAGGAAGAAATCATTGTGATTGGTCAACATGAATCCAGACTTGAGTCGTCTCACTGAGCTGAGAAGCAGCATCGTAGTTCTGCTTCGTGACGTCTCCTTTCCAGTCCAAGTTCCTGCTTCTCGTGGACTGGTTATTCAGTCCTCACAGGACAGAAATCAGTCAAGAAGCGGAGTTTGCAGCGGCTTGTGCTGCAGCGTTGCTGGTTTGTTTTGCTATAGAACGCCGTGCATCGTGGGTAATGTCGTAGGAAGCTGGTGTAGGGGCGGGGAATATAAAAAGTGATTTTTGCTGGACGTCACATCATCTGAACGAGTTCATGTTTAAATTCTTTATTTGCAAATATGTTTCCTTTAATTCAATTCATTAAAAAAAAATCAAAGTTACACCAGATCACTTAACCCGTTAAAGCCAGACCCAAGAACCAATAAGGAGAAAAGTCCTTTTTGTATTTCAAGCCTTTGTCCCTTTAACAACATGCAAAAAAAGAATTAAAACTTTTTTTGTTTATTTACCGTGTGACAAGTCACATTTATTGTAGTAGTGTTCTGTCTCCTGGTGTCCACCAGGGGACAGAAGACAAGTATAAGATTGTTTTTAACAAGGTTTTAAACATCAAGTTATTCAAAAGGTCTCAGAAACCGTTTGTAGATATGACTCAAACGGCATTAAAGGGTTAAAGAAACTCTGTCACGTTTAACCTGCTTCATTGTTCAGACCTCAGCTTCCATGTTAATTTACATCAAACCATCTTCCACCTCCTCATTAACAAAGACCAGTCAGCTCCAGCTGGTGGCCACACAGTATAAACTGTATTTACAGGAAAAACATGTTTTTCTCATCCGGACCAAAAAGATTAAATGTTGGAATTCATGAGATGACCAGAAGTTAAATGTTTTCTGTCTGCTGAGCTGTAGCTCTACAGCAGAGTTTCTGGGATTTTTAAAACTAGCATGGACCAGTTGGAGGGAGAGAACTGAGGCTCTCTGGGTGGCAGGTTGTGTGTTTTAAGAAGAGGAAACTTCTCAGTTGGTAAACGCCTCAATTTGAACAGTTTTAAAGCATCCTGAGTTCTCAGCAGGATAGACGGAGTCATTTTTCCAGTAAAACCAAACAAAAGCATCTGAAATGGTCTCTGGAGCAGAAGGTTACCTACAGAGGCCTCACTTCACCCATCTATGTACAAAAATGTTTAAAAAAGACATGATTCAAGTTTCTCTGGCTATTAATGAATTACACCTTTACTTCTAATGTTCAGAGTAGAGAATGTGTCCCAGAGTGAGCCCAAACACAGTTTACAGCAAACAACACACTCTTATTCACACCTGTGGTGTGTTCAGGTGCCGCAAGAACATTCAAAGCTCTCACAGAGACTCCAGTAAGGTTTAAAAGCATGCAGGGCCTTCTCACTGAGCTGGCCATACTAACATCTCCTCTACTGAGCATCGAATCAACGCAGACTCAGCAGAAAGCATGAGGCACGCTAGTCTTCATCTCTGAACCACAGCATCATCGTCTCTGGTTACCCTGAAGCTGAGGAAGCCTCCAGATGACATGACGGGTCGTGACCCGTCAGTCAGTCCTAAAAACTCATTTTCACTCTGAACTTTAACGGTTCAGCAGTGAGTGTGAAGCAGAAAAGTGAGCAGACTTCAAACTTTCCTTTCTGGTACATCGTATAGCTGCAGCTGGCTGGGTTACCCTCGTGGCCCTTTCATGCTACGCTAACAGAGGCGGAGCCTTCTGTTCGTCATTGGTGTCTTTTTCTTGAATAATCTGATCTGTTTTGGAGACTATTGCAGATGCATTCCCCCACGCAGCAAACGGAGCAGTACCAGAAACTGTGGGCTGATCGGTACATCGTGTGACCGGGAAAAGAACAAAGAAGAAGAAGCCTTTAACCTTTAACAGCCGCACCAACCGTCACTACGCTGCCTCTTTTCATGAGAATGAACATGATCATAGTTTCCTCCATCGTCTACATGTTTGTTATTGTCTGAAACCGACGTTGAAACTCGGAGATGAACTCTGAACTCTGCACTGCCATCTGGTGGATGCTTGGCTAACAACCGTGCTAACGTAAGAAACACATGGAACAAACGTTGGGTTGGACTGACGGTTGTCTGTGAAAGTTCAGTGACGTCCAGTTAGCTAAGCCAAAGAGGATGAAGGAGGAAGAGATTTTGTATTTGAAATTTGTGGAAGACAAGCATGATGTAATAAATCCCATCCGTCCAACCTCAGCTCAGCAGGAGGGAGAGCTTCGTCCACAGAGCAGGCATCGGAGTCTGGAGGTGGAAACACGGCTGTGGAGACGAGCTTCCTCTGACGAGTGGACAGAAAGACAAGACGAGTCAGCTGAAGCTGTTTGGACATCTGGTCGGGTGTAGAGACCCACCACCTGCTGGATCGCTCAGCCGGTTGGAAATGCCTCCGGTTTTACCAATAAGAGCTGGAGGAGCTCGGTGTGAGGAAGGTTTGGGATCTCTGCTCAGATCCAGGTAAACAATGAATGAATTTGGTCACGGAAGAATTTCAGAGCCTTTTAAGGGAAACTGTGATGATGTGGATCAGCTGTGATGTTAACGGTGTAGAATAAATATACCAAACAGAAAAACACAAAGATTGTTTTCCTTTCTTTAAGATGAGTGAGAATCCAACATCTTCAGACCTGAGGGTAAATTTAGCAGCTCTGACCACAGAGATGCTGTAATTAGAGACATCCAGCTAAGAAACCACAACGTCTCTGATCCGCTGTCAGCAAAAACCTTCTGGTTCTGGGTCAGAACAAAGATGTGAAGACAACACGACCAGAGACTCTGCAGTCATTTCTGGAAAATATTTATACGGTTTTACTGTAGTTTTTCTACCAGGGAACATTTCTCCATCTTAAAACCTCTTTTATATTTACTGACACAAGTTAAACAACCAGGCGGTGGAAACCTTCCTCAGAGGTTTTCTCCATATTGACATGACAGCATCCCAAAGCTGCTCTACTGGACTGAGATCTGGTGGCTGTGGAGGCCGTTGGAGTCCAGTGAACTCATGGTCATGTTCTAGAAAGCAGGTGGAGATGATCTGAGCTTTGTGACATGGTGCATCATCCTGCTGGAAGTGTGTGTGTGTGAATTGTCACACACACAATCTTCAGACCATCTCTGGAAACCCTGGAGATGGTTGTGGGTGGAAATCCCAGCAAACATTCAGACCAACAACGATGCCACATTCAAAGTCTCTGCAATCCTCTTTCTTCCTCATGCTGTCTACATGACAACATGCTGCCGTGTGATTGGCTGGTTAGCAGGAAGGTAATAAAGTGGGCAGTGAGTTTATTTTCTTGTTTTCACTGAAGTTTTTCTTCAAGTGGAAAAAACAAGACTAAAAGGAAGTAAAGGCGACACACAGCTTCACGGAGAAGCTGATGCCATTTTAGTCTAAAGTGCACGTGTGTGTGCACGTTAAAGATCAGCGTGGTCAGAACTTCCAAAAGGTTAAACCTCAAATATTAGATACATCATTATCACAACACAAATCCTCGTGTTTGTGTGTGGAAAGGGGCGGGGCTGACATTCTGCTGCCCTTTGCTGATGCTGTTTGATTGACAGGAAGGTCAGCCAATGACAGCTGAGGGATCTCAGAGCTGCAGAACTCCATGCTGATGGACACACACCAGGTTAACAGGAGTAAAATCTTCATCAATGATCACTTACAAAGTTAATTAGACACAAATATTTCTCTCATTTATTTGCTGATTCATTATATCGTAACGACTGCTCGGTGATTTTCTGTGTTTTATTTCATTAAACTCGTCACAAAAACATGAAAGGAGAAAAAAACGAGTCTCCAGAACGTTTTTCAGATTTTTATTGATTCAATTCTTTTCATGTTTTTCTTCTCCTCGTCTCATAATTTAACCGATACGCTGAGCTGGTGGACGGGAATTTGAGACGTTCGGTGTCTCTAAGTCGTCCACCAGCTGTCAGGAGTTTGTCCACGGTGTCCCCGTCAGCTGAAACATGCACACAGATGGTTCCACAAACATCAACTCTGGTGTTTTACAGGTTAAAAGTGAAGAAGAAAGTCTGAAATGTAGAGATAAAAAAGGCTGTAATCAATAAAAAGTTCCCGGAACTTCAAAACTGATTTGGGCTCAGATGGTTTTTAGTTCCACGTTAATCAAACTCAGTAATTTATGTCAATAAATTCTTAGTTAAAAGATAAATTAATGAAATAAAGGAAGAAAGAAAAAAGAAAGGAGAATTTAAATATAGAAAAAGAAAATAATGAAAAGAAAAAATTAGAAAAGAAAAATGAAAATAAAAAGCTCATTAATAAGAAAATAATAATAAAAAGGAAATGAGCCAATAAAGAAAACTGAAAAAGAACTAAATATAAATAAAACTCGTGCAGTGATCAGTGGTTCGGTTTTTCCTCCGTCTTTCTTCCGTGACTCCGGGTGATGAAACTAAAACTTTGTCGGCTTTTCAGACGTTTCCTGGTTTTTTCTTTCAAGCTGCGTTTAGATGATGAAGGGAAACTGGTTTCACCAGGAAGAAGCTGCTTCAGTAACTACCCGATGTAGTCAAACGTGTGGCTGGAGTGGAAACTGGTCCACAAACAAACCAGCGTTTCCTCTGTTTCAGGTATCTGATGAGGACAGTGAAGCATCCCATCCTGCTGAAAGATCCTGACGTCCTGCAGTTCCTGGAGAGCTCGGAGGTAAAAATGACGGCTGTTAAGCTCAGGAGGGTCTGCAGATGTGCTCATTATCATCAGTTTCACCAGCAGCTCTGCAGCCTGCTGCCTCTGTAACGTAACAAACTGTGTGGTTATTTACAAACCGCCTCTGCTGCAACGCTTCGCTGCAGAAAATCAACAAAAGCTGCAGACGGCGGTCAGAACGCACGCCGTCATGTTGCCGTTCTGGACTGAACTCAGCATGCTCAGTAATCAGCTGAACTTATTTATTTCTGTTGAAACAGGTGAAAATGTCCCAACCTTCATCTGACCACTCCCCAGCTGGAGGAATCCATTGGGAATAATGACGCTGATGGTGTAATCTGAGCATGCTCAGTAGCAGAACTGCTCGTTATAATTGTTACGCAGGAAAAGTTCCGTGTTCGGCCTAAAACAGCTGCTTCGTGGAGAAGTTTCAAGCTAGAGGAGCAAGTTAGGCTGAAGGTGCAACAAACACCTTCCCAGAAGCTTTCTAACCTTCATCCAGATATGATGCGGCAGTTAGCACACCCCCAGCTCCACCAAAGATGTAAATAAACACAGAAAACAAAGATTTACAAATCTCATCACCCCCTTTTAATTCCAGGTAGAACATAAACAACATGTTGCTGAACCTCTGTCCATCTGAGAGACTCTGCCTCTCTGAAATGCTCCAGTCATGTTTCTGACCTTTTCCCAGTTAAACCAGTTAGTTGTCAAATGCTCCTCCAGGTGTTTCTGGTCTGTACCAGTTCGGGGTGTGCAAGGTGTCGTTTACGATAATACCGGCAGATTTTTTAAAGACAAATAAAAAATGTAATATTGTGATGTCACATGATGACACGTTTCTGGTGTGATGATGTCATTTAACCGTGTGGATAACCACGGTCCGACAGAAACTCTCAGGCAGCTTTTTCCAACCAGCATCCCAGCAGGGGTCGTCTCTGAAGTTGCCTGAAGCGTTTCCTGTAAAAACGTTTGGTGCTGTCGTCTCAGCACCCCCCCACACACACACACACACACACACCCACGCTGGAGGAGGTGGGATTGTGTCATGAGGCGGCGGGTCCAGAACAAATGGCTTCATGTCACAGATTTAACAGATGAACCAAGCGTGTCGGGCCGTCCGGCCCGCTTAATGAAACACAACCAGCACGGGGCGGGGGGGGGCAGGCTGCCAATGAATGCTGTTTTTACTCCCCCTCCCTTCCCCACTCCCACTTCCAGTCACTTGCCCTTGTCCCTCCTTCGTTGAGGACCCCGGGGACAGAGCCGTCCCCGACTGCCGCCGCTCCGGTTAAATGAGATCAGAGAGGCGGGGGGGGGGGGGCTGTTAGAGGAAAACCCTGTATGTCTGGAGAAAAGTAAACTTTTCCAAAATGAAGAAAAATGAGGCGGCTTTTAGATGGACGAGTTGGTGGTTCAGCACTGACATCCTCAGGTTTTCTCCGTTAAAGCTGCTCAGCACGTAAAACAGCTGCTTTAATTCTGATTGGAGGGAAACGTGGGGGGCATCCCAATCGGGGGGGGGGGGGGCAGGAAGAGGAAAGAAAGAAAGCGAAAACAAAAGAAAGAGAAGACCAGGATCAAGATCAGGTGAAACAAACAAGAAGGCAACTGATCAGCTGATGTTTGTTTGTTTGTTTGTTTGTTGTACAGCTGCCGCGGGCCGTTAGCACTCAGGCTCTGAGCAGCGCCGGAATCCTGCGTATGGTCAACAAGGCAGCCGACGCCGTCAACAAGATGACCATCAAGATGAACGAGTCCGACGCCGTGAGTGGAGGAAAGATGGAGGGATGGAGGAAGGAGCAGGAAGAGGAGAGAGGATGGAGGGAAGGGGGAGGTGTAGGAAGAGGAGAGAGGATGGAGGGATGGAGGGAGGACCAGGAAGAGGAGAGGATGGAAACAGAAGAAAAAGGCAACCGTAGTGGGAACAAGGATGGATGAAGGGTTAAAAGATGAAGGACAGTAAAGTTGGTTTTCTGGGCGTTTCAGTGGTTCGAGGAGAAGCAGCAGCACTTTGAGAATCTGGACGTCCAGCTGAGGAAGCTTCACGCCAGCGTGGAGTCTCTGGTCTGTCACCGGAAAGGTGAGCTGGACTGACGGGTATTCCTCCTTCTGCAGAAAACACACCTAAATATCTGGGCGTGGAGAAAACGATGCTAATATAGGTTTTCCCTCCTCTTCAGAGCTGTCTGTGAACACAGCACAGTTTGCCAAGTCGGCAGCCATGTTGGGGAACAGCGAGGACCACACGGCTCTGTCCCGAGCTCTGTCCCAGCTGGCCGAGGTGGAGGAGAAGATCGACCAGCTGCACCAGGACCAGGCCAACGCCGACTTCTACCTTTTCTCTGAGCTGCTGGGAGACTACGTCCGGCTGATCACCGCTGTGAAGGTGGGAAGCATAGAGGGAATAAACAGACCGTCGAAGAGTTAAATCCCACCGTAGAGGAGTTAAATTCCACTGTAGAGGAGTTAAATCCCACTGTAGATGAGTTAAATCCCACTGTAGAGGAATTAAATCCCACCATAGAGGAATTAAATCCCACCGTAGAGGAGTTAAATCCCACTGTAGAGGAGTTAAATCCCACTGTAGAGGAGTTAAATCCCACTGTAGAGGAGTTAAATCCCACTGTAGAGGAATTAAATCCCACTGTAGAGGAGTTAAATCCCACTGTAGAGGAATTAAATCCCACCGTAGAGGAATTAAAACCACCGTAGAGGAGTTCAATCCCACCGTAGAGGAATTAAATCCCACTGTAGAGGAGTTAAATTCCACCGTAGAGGAGTTAAATCCCACCGTAGAGGAGTTAAATCCCACTGTAGAGGAATTAAATCCCACTGTAGAGGAGTTAAATCTCACCTTAGAGGAGTTAAATCCCACCGTAGAGGAGTTAAATCCCACCGTAGAGGAGTTAAATCCCACCGTAAAGGTTATAATTACATCGTAGAGGACTTAAATCCCACTGTAGAGGAGTTAAATCCCACCATAGAGGAGTTAAATCCCACCGTAGAGGAGTTAAATTCCACCATAGAGGAGTTAAATCCCACCGTAGAGGAGTTAAATCTCACCGTAGAGGAGTTAAATCTCATCGTAGAGGACTTAAATCCCACTGTAGAGGTTATAATCCCACTGTACTTAAATAATTGAATATTTCCAGAATTAAATTAGTAAATAAATAAACAGATAAAAAAAAAATAGTAATTAATAAAAAAATGATAAATAAATATAAACATATGTAAATTCATAAATTTATAAGAAAATAAAATGAACAAAAGAAAACAGCAGAAAGCAAGCAAGAAGGCAGCTGTTTGGATGGGATGCCGTGACGTTGCCATGGTGACCTGTCTGTCCTCTTGCGTGCTCCAGGGCGTGTTTGACCACCGCATGAAGACGTGGCAGAAGTGGCAGGACAGCCAGATGCTGCTGCAGAAGAAACGAGAAGCTGAGGCCAAACTGCAGTTCACCAACAAGCCTGACAAGCTGCAGCAGGCCAAAGACGAGATCAAAGAGGTAAGACGACCACGTTGGCCTGGACCTACAGAGATTCCTGCTCAGTCCTTTAACATGTAAAACACCCAGTTAAAGGACTGGTTCCACTCAAACAGAGGGGACTGATGCCGCTCTAGATCAGGAGGAGAGCTGTGTAGATGGCACTATTAGTGTTGTCATGGTAACTTTCCTTTTTATTCGCCCGTATTACACAAAATCCAAATATTCGCCTCAGCTCACATGATCCTGCATCCGGAAACAAACTGCCTGATGTGAGAATGAACCGAGTCCCCACAGACAGGAAGTTAAAAGGCTGAGAAGAAATGTAGTTTCCAGAAAGAAGTCCAGGTCCTGGAGCCTCTCGTCTGGTTTCTCTGAGAGAAATCCAGAGTTGGGATGTAGGGTTGATTTATTCTGCACAGCAGAGCCGATTCAGAAGGAATTTACTTTGTTTCTAGATTATTTTGTTATGTTGGCATCCAACCATCAAATAAATGAAGGTAGAATAATCAGATTTTTTTCTGGTAATAATCGACACACTGACCCGCCATGTTTCCTCTAAGATTCACGCAGCTGGATGTCGTCTGGTTACCGTGGCGATAACGGGACTGTCATTTATTTATACACTTTCTGAGGGGAGTAAACAAATAAATGAATGTAAATATAAAAGCAGAAAATAAAATCTATATTGAAAATACATTTATCTAGTTAGCTGAATAATTTTTACTTATTTATTTATGTAATTTGATTTTTTGAATAAATAAAATTTATCTTAAAATATTTAAAATATTTCTTAGAAACTTAGTATTTAAAAATAGATTAAAAAATAAAAGAAAACAAAGATATTCATTCATTTAAATAGTTTGTTTAGAATGATTAATAATGAGGGTATTTAAATAAGAATTCATTTAAATGAATGAATACATACATAGATAAGTTTTATTAAAATTATTAAAAATCAAACATGTAAGAACACAACAAACGTATTTATTCAATTAAATAAATCAATGTATTCATTTATTTAAATATTGGAATCATATTTAATAATAAAATTAATATTTAAGTGTTTATGTATTTAATTTAAATAAATGATATATTTACATAAACAGATCAAATTTGTTTAAAAACATTTTTAATATTGATTAAAATATAGTATTAAAACTAAGTAAAAAATGAAGAATAAAAAAAGGTAGGATTTATTTCCAGAAGTTCTCTGTAGGCAGCGTGGATGCTGAATTAGATCCCGGAGGCTCAGATAACGTTTGCCGCGTCGACCGAGGCGACCAGAACGGGCCCGCTGGGTTTGACTCGGAGGTCCAAACCCGGAGGACAGAAGGATGAAAAGGCGGCGTGTCTGATGACGTCCACGCCAGCTAACATTCACCGAGCTCGCAAGCTGCAGCGTGAGGCCGAGCAGGCGAAGCTCAGGAGGCGATTAAAGCCGCGTTACCTGGCACAGGCTGCACACACCTCTGGTGCATCCTCCATGAAAGGGGCGGAGCCAGATGACACCTGGGATAAAGTTATCTTTATGCGTACTTTAAGTGGAACGGGACTGAAGGGAAGAAAGAAAGAAATGTAAATGTAAAGGATACATATTAGAAAAAAATGTGTTTATTTAAATCAGTTTATTTTCTTCATTTAAACATTTATCTGAATAAATTAGTATATAAAAGAATGAATTCAAATTATTTAAACATTTTAAAAGATCAATATTTAAAAATAAAACTAGAAATGAAAACAGTAAAATACAGTAAAGGTTCATTCGTTTATTTGTTCGAGTTGTGGCGTGAAAGCTTTTAATGTGCGCGTGAGGAAGAGCTTGAGATTGGCTTCACGCCGTCTTCATCATCCTCGTCATGGCCTCGGGGGAAACCTGCCGGCCTCCGTCTGCAAACTCTCGGTGAGTGGAGGGAAAACTTTTCTCTCCGTCTGCAGCCTGAACGACAAACGAGCAGCAGAGGCGAAAAGTACTTTATTAGAGCATCTGTTGAAGCTGTCACCACATAAACTCATCCTCAGCTGCCTGTCAGCTTCCAGGCGCTGTGAGTTAGCGTTAGCGTGGTCGGGGGTCTGCGTCGGAGCCGGCCAGCTGTCAGGAGCTGAGGTTTTGGAGGGGGGGGGGCTGTCAGAGGCTGCAGACGAGAACAGATCGCAGTAGAGTTGCAACCAACATTTATTTGGAGCCGAGCAGCTCGGCTGCCTGTCAGGAGTCGGGTTTTTGTTTCAGGCTTTGACAGAAAACACAGCAGCTTTTTCTGAGCTGGAAACCTGCTGCAGAGTCCGGAGCCAAGATGGAGGCTCGAGGACCCGAACCTGGACCGACATTAGACCAGAGGAACGGGCTGCGTTAATTAAGCTAATTACAGCTTAGACATTTACTTCTAGAATCATTTTACTTCTAATTAACGTCCTCGATTCAGTATTTCAGTTATTCTGATTTACAGATGAGGTTTAAAATTAAATTGAAGGAGATTTTCCGAATTTCCTGATCCTTACTTTTAATTTTACTTTCTCTAAGTGAGAAAATAATTATAAATATTACGTGAATGTGTGAAGACTCCCTGCAGCCATTTTATTTATTTTTTTCCAGAATAATTTATTGTTTTTATTTATTTGCTTTTTGTATTTTAATATAATTTATTTAGATTATTTATTAATTTCTACTTTATTTATTCCAGGTTATTATTATTATTATAAGATTATTTCCTGTATTTTATGTTTTTCTATAATTATAAATCAGGCGTCAGGGGGGCTGTCAGAATGATGATCTGTGGAGTCAAAGCTTTATTATTTTACATAAACCGCTTTCTCCCGGCGGTTTTCCAGCCTCATGTAGAGGATGCTGCAGGATGAGCCGTCGGTGTTTCACAGCGTGGCCGGAAGCTTCCAGAACGCAGCGTCCGGACGTCCGTCTGTCTCCATCGTGTACAGACGGGGGAAAAGTCGGAGCACCAGACCGACGTTAAGCAGCTAAAACTGAGGAAGAAGCTCCTGCACAAACATGGACGTTTTCAGGATGTCCCGATTCTAGATGTACGATTATTATCAGAGAAATAATCCGATTTTTCCACGTTGATTCACTTCCCAGCAGTTTAAACGTGTGAAGCCACAGCAGACGTTCGTCCAGGTCTCCAGCTTTTTTTATTTCCTTCTGTCGACGCCAAAATAACTAAAAACCAAACAGAGTCTCCTTCCAGCTCAACCTGCTCTGCTGTGGGCCAAATACATCAGTCCTACATGCATGGAAAGGCTCCAGGACCTGGACCGGGACCTGGACCTGGACCTGGACCGGGACCTGGACCTGGACTGGGACCTGCACTGGACCTGGACCGGGACCTGACCTGGACCGGGACCTGGACCTGGACTGGGACCTGGACCTGGGACGCTTCTTTCTGGAAAGTACATTATAAAAACGCTTTTAGACGTTTCTTCTCGGTTGAGAGTTTAGGAGGAGAAAACATGAACGAAGCTCGGGGCACCAGGACCATGCAGCACTTTGATCCGACCGAGCGTCCAATCAGAACAAAGACGCATCATATGAACATGTCAGCTGACTGGATCAGATCAGAAGAACCACGTCTACGCTCACTCTGATTGGTTCTGCGGTGGCTCGCTCTGAGCATGCTCGAATCAGCCGCAGGTCACGTGACATCATGAGTTTCAGGGAAGACGTGAAAAGTGGCAGCAGCCAATCAGAGCGGGCGGTGCAGTCTGGCTGAAAGAGTTAAAGCATCTGAATGTGGAGCTGAGATGGAGACTCATCAGACCAGCAACGTTTCTCCATCTTCTATTGTCCAGTGTTGGT
>JBAFTC010000013.1:1256564-1273873 GCA_037177435.1 Melanotaenia nigrans | reverse complement strand
TCCAGGGAGGTTGGCTACAGTCCCATGGATCTTACATTTCTGAATAATATGTGCAGCTGTAGCCACAGGAACATCAATTAGAAACCAGTTAGAGACCTCATAGAAACCAGTTAGAAATTAGATAGAAACCAGTTAGAGACCTGATAGGAACCAGTTAGAGACCAGATAAAAACCAGTCAGAAACCAGATAGAAAACAATTATAGACCAGTTAGAAATCAGTTAGACTCCAGTAAGAGACTAGTAAGAAACCAGTTAGAGACCTGATAGAAACCAGTTAGAGACCAGTTAGAAAGCAGTTAGAGACCTGATAGAAACCAGTCAGTGACTTAATAGAAACCAGTTAGAGACCAGTTAGAAACCAGTTAGAGACCTGATAGAAACCAGTCAGTGACTTAATAGAAACAAGTTAGAGACCTGATAGAAACCAGTTATAAAACAGATAGAAACCAGATATAAACCAGTTACAGACCTGATTTCAACCAGTTAGAGACCAGATAGAAACCAGTTAGAGACCTGATAAAAACCAGTTAGAGACCAGTTAGAAACCACTTAGAGACCTGATAGAAACCAGTTGGTGACTTAATAGAAACAAATTAGAGACCTAACACACACCAGATATAAACCAGTTAGAAACCAGTTAGAGACCTGATAGAAACCAGAGAGAAACCAGTTAGAGACCTGATAGAAACCAGTTAGAGACCAGATAGAAACCAGATAGAGACCTGATAGAAACCAGTTAGAGACTTAATAGAAACAAGTTAGAAACCAGTTAAAGCCCTGATAGAAACCAGTTAGAGACTTAATAGAAACAAGTTAGAAACCAGTTAGAGACATGATAGAAACCAGTTAGAAACTACTTAGAGGCCAGATAGAAACCAGTTAGAACCAGTTTGGAACCTGATAGAAACCAGTTAGAGACCAAATAGAAATCAATTAAAAACCACTTGGAAATCAGATAGAAATCAATTAGAAACCAGCTAGAGACCTGATAGAAACCAGATAGAAACAAGTTAGAGACCAGATAGAAACCAGTTAGAAACCTGATTTAAACCAGTTAGAGACCTGATAGAAACCAGTTAGAGACCAGTTAGAAAGCAGTTAGAAACCAGATATAAACCAGTTAGAGACCTGATAGAAACCAGATAGAGACCAGATAGAAACAAATTAGAGAGCAGATAGAAACCATTTAGAAACCACTTGGAAATCAATTAGAAACCGGAGAGAAACCAGTTATAGACCTAATAGAAATCTGTTAGAAACCAGTTGGAGACCAGATGGACACCAGTTAGAAACCAGTTAGTGACCTGATTTAAACCAGTTAGAGACCAGATAGAAATCCGATAGAGACCTGATAGAATCCACTTAGAAACCAGTTAGAGACCTGATAGAATCCACTTAGAAACCAGTTAGAGACCTGATAGAAACCAGTTAGAGACCTAATAGAAACAAGTGAGAAACCAGTTAGAGACCTGATAGAAACCAGTTAGAGACCTGATAGACGCCAGTTAGAGAGCAGATATAAACCAGATAAAAACCAGTTAGAAACCAGATAGAAACCAATTAGAGGCCTTATCGAAACCAGCTAAAAACCAGTTTGAGACCTGATAGAAACCAATTAGAGAACAGATAGAAGCCAGTTAGAAACCAGATGTTGGTTCTGGAGTCTGATTCTAGAATCAATACACATTATTCATCTGATCCCATCCATCAATCCACCCATCCATCCATCTTGTTTATCCGTGGTTGGGCCATAGCAGCAATATCCCAGACTTCTCTCTCTCCAGCCACTTCTTCCAGCTCATCCTGCGGATCATGAAGCATTTCCAGTCCAGCCAGGAAGAACCCAAATTCAACCCCATACCATCAGAACCAGGTTTTGGACCTGTTCCTAACAACAATATGGATGCTATTTTTACTCCATTTCTTCCACCAAAGATCTGGAATCCTGACTAGTCTGAGGTCCAGGTCTCCACTGTGTGATGGTCTATCCCAGACACCTCCGAGTCCAGAGAAGTGGACTCTAGGACTCTGGACCAGGTTAACATGCAGCTTCTTTATGCTCAGTAGTCTGAAATGACATCTGTGAACGTAACTCTGGATTGTAGAGCTGATGAATGTTTCCATGGCAACCCTTGATCATGTGGTTCTATCAGTTGGTGATGATGATGGTGATGACTTATTTTTTTACGCTGCTCTGTACAGGTGCAAATTTAAATAGACAAAACAAAAGACCAGTCAACACAAGTGGACCCAGACACCTCCATACAGCCTTGACTGCACTCTCCGGTTAATTCCTCAGTAAAAAGTGTGTTATGTTGTTGAAAGTGATGAAACAAACCTGCAGATGAAAGCTGGAGGGTCTGTGACGGTGACGAACGTGAAAGTGCTTACATCCAGAGAATAATAAATGAGGCTGTTTCCTCTGATTCTCACAGTCATTTACTGCATTGATTGTTTGTTGGCTGTATGGACAGCACTGAGGCTGGCTATTGGCTCAGGTCATCACCTTATAAACACACTCGACGCCTCCTCAATACAGTCACACTGCATCGCCACGGAAGGATGGAGGAATGGATTCATTATGAACACACACACACAGGCTGATCGACTGCTTTTAACAGCTTATGATCACTATTATCTGTCGAGTCTTCAGCTTTCTGTTGATTTATTTCTTCTTCTCCTTTCGGCTTTTCCCTTTAGGGGTCGCCACCACGAATCTTCTGTTTCCATCTATCCCTATCCTCTGTATCCTCTTCTCTCACACCAGCTACCTTCATGTCTTCACCCACAACATCCATAAATCTCCTCTTTGGTCTTCCTCTAGGCCTCCTGTCTGGCAATTCAACCCTCAGCATCCTTCTACCGATATATTCACTATCCCTCCTCAGTACATGTCCAAACTATCTCAATCTGGTCTCTCTGGCTTTTTCTCCAAAACATCTAACATGTGCTGTCCCTCTGATGCACTCATTCCTGATCCTATCCATCCTCATCCCTCCCAAAGAGAACCTCAACATTTTAGTTTCTGCAACCTCCAGCTCTGCCTCCTGTCTGTTCTTTAGTCCTACTGTCTCTAAACCATCAACATCGCTGGCCTCACCACTGTTTTGTTTCCTTTCCTTTCATTCTAGATGATACTCTTTTATGGCACTTCACACCGGGCACTTTCCTCCACCTGTTCCAACCTGCTTGTACTTGCCTCTTCACCTCTTTTCCACACTCTCCATTGCTCTGAACTGTTGATCCTAAGTACTTTAAATCATCCCCCTTTTTTCTCTCTACTCCCTGTAGCTTCACTGTTCCACTTGGTTCCCTTTCATTCACACACGTATACTGTCTTGCTTCGGCTAACCTTCATTCCTCTCACTTCCAACGCATACCTCCACCTCTCCAGCTTTTCCTCCACCTGCTCCCTGCTCTCACCACAGATCACAATGTCATCTGCAAACATCATAGTTCATGGGGATTCCTGTCTAACCTCATCTGTCAGTCTGTCCATCACCAAAGTGAACAAGAAGGGGCTCAGAGCCGACCCTCGATGCAGTCCCACCTCCACCCTGAACTCCTCTGTCGTACCTACAGCACACTTCACCGCTGTCTTACAGCTCTCATACATGTCCTGTACCACTCTAACATACTTCTCTGCCACTCCAGACTTCTCATACAGTACCACAGTTCTTCTCTCAGCACCCTGTCATTTGCTTTCTCTAAATCCACAAAGACACAATGCAGCTCCCTCTGACCTTCTCTGTACTTCTCCATCAACATCTCAAAGCAAATATTGCATCTGTAGTACTCTTTCTTGACATGAAACCATACTGCTGCTCACTTCTGTCCTCAGTCTAGCTTCCACTAGTCTTTCCCATAACTTCATTGTACGACTCGTTAACGTTATATCTCTGTAGTTGCCACAACTCTGCACATCTCCCTTGTTCTTGAAACTTGGCACCATCACACTTCTCCTCCATTCCTCGGGCATCTTCTCACTCTCTAAGATCTTGTTGAACAACCTAGTCAGAAACTCTACAGCTACCTTCCCTAGACACCTCCATACCTCCACAGGTATATTATCAGGACCACCTGCCTTTCCACTCTTCCGTGTCCTCCTAACTTCATCCTTACTAATCTTTGCTACTTCCTGGTCCACAGCGGTCACCTCTTCTACTCTTCATTCGCTCTCATTTTCCTCCTTCATCCTTATCACACTTTCAGTATCTGTCAGTACATTTCCAACTCTATCCTTTATCACCCTAACTTGCTGCACATCCTTCCCATCCCTGTCTCTCTGCCTTGCCAACCTGTACAACTCATCCTCTCCCTCCTTACTGTCCAACCTAGCATACAAGTCATCATAAGCTCTTTGTTTGGCCTTTGTCACGTCTACCTTCACCTTACGCTGTATCTCCCTGTACTCCAGTCTACTCTCTTTAGTCCTCTCAGTGTCCCACTTCCTCTTGGCTAACCTCTTCTCCTGTATACACTCCTGTACGTCCTCATTCCACCACCAAGTCTCCTTATCTACTTTCTTTCCAGAAGACACACCCAATACTCTCCTACCTGTCTCCCTGATCACATTAGCTGTAGTTGTCCAGTGATCTGGAAGCACCTCTTGACCACCCGGAGCCTGTGTCATCTGTTTTCTAAAAACCAAACAACACTCTTCCCTTTTCAGCTTCCACCACTTTGTTATCTGTTCTGTCTTTGTCTTCCTTATCTTCCTCACCACCAGAGTCATCCTACACACCACTATTCTGTGCTGTCTGGCTACACCCTCACCTGCCACTACTTTTCAGTCACTGATCTCCTTCAGGTTACATCATCTATACAAGATGTAGTCCACCGGTGTGCTCCTACCTCCACTCTTATAAGTCACCCCGTGTTCCTGCCTCTTCTGGAAGAAAGTGTTCACTATAGCCATTTCCAGCCTTTTTGTAACGTCTACTACCATCTTTCCTTCTGTCCTGGATACCAAGCCTGCCCACCACCTCCTCATCACCTCTGTTACCTTCACCAACATGTCCATTGAAATCTGCACCAATCACCACTCTCTCACTTTTGGGAATATTCTGCAACACTTCATCCATCTCACTCCAAAATTTCTCCTTCTCTTCTACCTCACATCCTACCTGTGGAGCATAACCACTGACAACATTGAACATCACACCTTTAATCTGTAGCTTCAAACTCCTCACTCTATCTGTGACTCTTTTCACTTCCAGAACATTCTTAACAAAGTCCTCCTTTAAGATAACGTCTACTCCATTTCTCTTCCTATCTTCCCCATGACAGAACAACTTGAACCCTGCTCCTAAGCTTCTAGCCTTGCTATCTGGTCTCCTGAATACACAGTATATCCACCTTCCTCCTTGAGACCATGTCAAACAACTCTCTACCTTTTCCTGTCATAGTCCCGACATTTAGAGTTCCTACTCTCAGTTCTAGGGT
The DNA here is from genome assembly GCA_037177435.1 of Melanotaenia nigrans. NCBI lineage: Eukaryota > Metazoa > Chordata > Actinopteri > Atheriniformes > Melanotaeniidae > Melanotaenia > Melanotaenia nigrans. The sequence continues at coordinate 1,268,427 of JBAFTC010000013.1, read as the reverse complement.
CTTGACTTTCCTCTTCTCTCTCTGCCTATGGACACATCTTCCTCCTCTTCTTCTTCTACCTACAGTAGCCCAATTTCCATCAGCGCCCTGTAGATTAACAGCGCTAATGGTGGACGTTGTTAACCCGGGCCACGGCCGATCCTGTATGGAAGTCATAGGATGTATTTGCATGTTTTCTTTGGCACATGTTTTACGCCGGATACCCTTCCTGACGCAACCCTTTGCATTTATCCAGGCTTGGGACCGGCCCTCAGAGAACACTCGTGTCCCCCTTGGGGCTCCATTTTTCTGTTGATTTATTTGTTCTTTTTAATTGTATCGTCATTGTGTTGTTTCAGCAGCCTTTAATGATTTTAATGATCTAAATTTATTTTTATTGTTTTTGATTTTGCTGATTGATGTTTTTGAATATATTACCTTTAATTCTTGTTTTTCTTGCTGTAAAGTGTCTTTGGGGGTCCTGAAAAGTGCTCTATAAATTACATTCATTATTATTATTATTGATGTAAAACCCATGATTTTAACCTGGGCTGGCTGTGCTGACCAGAAGAAATTCAGCTAAAAGCTTCTACCGAGCACTGAAACCCAAACAAAACACATTTGAAACCACAAAAACTTTTAAAAAACTCAGAAAGTTTGTCTTTTTACTGTTTTGTGGTCAAAACTCATATTTTAGTTGAGATAATGTGAAGTCTACACCTTAGACTCTGTTTTGGGTAGAAATGACTCAAAAATGTCAGATTCTTTACATGAAGAAGAAACGGGTTTAAACTCGACATCCTCCTGTAATAAACTACCTTTGGGTCCTTCTGGAGCCTCATTGGTGTTTCTAAGGTGAATTTGGTTGCAAGCCCTCATTCTTCCTGACTCTGATTGGTCAATAGATGTGTCAATTGTGAAAATTGAACAATTGATTGCCCCCCAGTAGTTTCTGAACACTCCCTACTGATCACGTTTATTTACCTGAGCGTTGTGTCTTTTGTTTCCTGCCTGGGATCTGCTTTCTCTTTCTTTTTAGTGTGGGTTGTCTCTGCCTCCCACCTGTTAGCTCTCTGTGTGGATGTTATAAACTTTTAAAATCAGCTGGAGGTCTTTCTTTCTGTCTGAGCTGTTCGGTGCTGGTCCATAAATAAGGTCACACTATTTCTCATCTCTAAATAAATGTATATTCTTGTTTCCTTTGCCATAAATATTCTTGTACTATGTTCTGCTTTGCTGTTGAACCCTTTAACCAGAATGTGTATGAATCCTCTGGAGTTACTGAGAGTTGTATATTCTCAGCTCAGTGTTTAATTTTTTGCTCCTTCAATGAAATAAAGTGTTTTAAGTGAAACTATGTTGACGGAGTAATTTATGAAAGAAATCAAAAGGGAAAAATGTGGGATTTAAATCTTATTTTATTCTCTTCAGACTTTTTCTTACCTCCAGCTGTTTATCTTATTATCCATCTTTGTGTACGATGTTATCTTGTCTGCTGGTCTATGGCACCACATCCTTAAAGATGTGTGGTCATGGTTAAAGATTTTACGTCTTACTCCATATTTTGTGTCTTTCAGATCTATGATACCGAGGGGACGTTACAGCAGTTTATTGATGGGAATGATCCCAGTAAATCCAGTTGGATGAGGTATATCCGCTGTGCCAGACATTGTGGAGAGCAGAACATGATGGTTGTCCAGTACAGGTAAGAACCTCACATTCTGGATACCACCATAAGTTGTTCAATGTTCTTTGGAGAAAACAATCAATTTACAGCTGTCCATAGTTTGATTTGGATTGATAAGCACTGAGCTGTGATCTAACATGTAAATCCTCATCAACATGGTCTGAACCTGCTTAGACAAGTTTTCTGTTTAGGTAGTCCTCAGGAACAGTTCTCCAGGGTCCTTGAATGTCTTTCAGAAATTCTTCTTTGGATGTTTCTGTCTTTGTTCAGTTCTCTGTCCAGATGATCCCACACTGCTTCAATAATGCTAAGGTCCAGGTTCTGGGGAGGATCTGTCCTCCATCAGACCTGTTGAAGTCCGGGTTCTGGGGAGATTATGTCCCTCCATCAGACCTGTTGAGATCTGATAGAGGCACACCGGATTATAAGGCGCAATATCAATAAACGTGTCTATTTTTATACATAAAGCGCATTAAGAAAAACAAAACTCAAATTTTATTTAACTTATTCACAATAACTCTCAACATTGTTCAGCTGTAACACAAAATACAAAACTCACTTTTTTTTTTTAATAGTACTTTTTCAGTTCATCCCTCTTCTACAAATCCATCAAATGCTTCATCTTCAGTGTCTGAGTTTAACAGTTAGGTGATTTCTGCAGCAAGCATGCCAGGATCCTTCTCGTCATTATCTGAGTCAGTTTCATCACTGTTATTTAGCTGTTCAGTGATGAGTCTGGCCTTTGTAAAAGCTCGGACGACACTTGAGACAGATACCATAGTCCAGGCATCCACGATCCATTGACAGGTAGTGGCATAACTCACCTGGCGTTGCCTCCCTGTCCTTAGCCTATATGTATACACACCATAATATTATGTTGAAGCACAGTGCATATTACTCCACGAGGCTCCTGACTACTGTAGCCGTAATGCTTCGACAATCCATCAAGCAGTGTGGCTTTGTAATTTACCAAAGTTGTACTAAAACATTTTGAAAATCGGTTCAAGGTCAGTAACTAGAATTAATACATAAAGTGCACTGAATTATAAGGTGCACTGTTGATTTTAAGTGCACCTTATAGTCCGAAAAATACAGTATAAACAGTTTAGTTTTTGTGATATGCTGTAAAAAATTTAGTGGCTGATATTGCAAAAATTGACTCTGTATTACAAACCATCCACAAAAAAGTTTTCCAAAGAGAACTGAGAATTTCACTTTTGAAAGATGCTTATTGAAATGTTGTTCTGTAAAGATGAAGAATAACTAAAGCTATATAATTAAGTGCAAAAGCTACAACTGATGTTTCAGGAAGACAAAGGGGCAGAAAAGAGTTGGCATCACACTGCATCATGCTAACATTAGTTCCTGAATTAAAATAAATAAATAAACAGAAAAGAGCTAGCATCACACTGCATCATGCTAACATTGGTTCCTGAATTAAAATAAATAAATGAATAAACAGAAAAGAGCTAGCAGCACACTGCATTATACTAACATTTGTTCCTGATTTAAGAAAAATAACAGAAGTTAGCTAGGATCACACTGCATCATGGCAACATTGGTTCCTGAATTAAAATAAGTAAATTAACAGAAAAGAGCTAGCATTATACTGCATTATGCTAACATTGGTTCCTGAATTAACATGAACAGAAATTAGCTAGCATGACACTGCATTATGCTAACATTGGTTCCTGAATTAAAATAAATAAACAGAAAAGAGCTAGCACCACACCGCACTGTGCTAACATTGGTTCCTGAATTAAAATAAGTAAATTAACAGAAAAGAGCTAGCATTATACTGCATTATGCAATCATTGGTTCATGAATTAACATGAACAGAAATTAGCTAGCATCACACTGCATTATGCTAACATTGGTTCCTGAATTAAAATAAACAGAAATTGGCTAGCATTGCACTACATAATATTAACATGTTTTCACGAATGAAGAAAAAGAACAAAATTAGCTATCATTGCATCAGTCAAACTTTTGTTCCTGAATGGGAAAAAAATAACAGAAATGAGCTAGGATCACATTATGCTAACATTTGTTTGTGTTTATTCAATATTAGGCACGAGTGATGGGTCTTGTCAAAGTGTCTTTCTGGGTTTTCCACAGAGCAGCATGTCATTAGCTGTGTGCTAACATAGTCAAATAAAAGGTTATTATCTGTCTAGCAGAAGCTCTGCTTGCTATATGTGATTAAGACAATCCCTCTGCCATTTACTAAATACCAATAAAAGTATATAAATACATTCACAGAGGGAGATATCGAAGATCACTCAGTTATTCGGTGATGTTGCTAACTTGCTAAGCTAGCTACAGTAGGATAACAATAACAAAGTTAGATGTAATCCAATCTGACATTTTTGAGATTATTATCTTTCCACTGTTCTCTTTGCGCTCTAATGTTGTTGTCAGAGACTTATGGAGGCTGTTTAACCTAAACATTTTGTTTAGTTTATCCTGCTGTGGACATTTTCATTTATTCTGAATCAAAAGTGAAACATTCTTTGTTAATATGACTCACACATAACAGAAGCTATTTATGAAATTTTAGTAAAGTAAGAATGGTTTCTGTGGATATATCATTTCACATGCTGTTTTATTAGGAGGCCTTCTTTCTCCTCTTCTATGGTTTTTATGAATGTTTTTGGAATTTGTTTTGTATGTTTTAACAAAGAATGTGGGTTAGATCCTTTTGGGAGGCCTGAAATCTCCAAAGATGAATCTAAAAGAAATTTTGATGGTGAACTAAATGAATTTTTTATAGTTCAGTAATCATTACATGTGATTAAATGAGGATTTAATATAAGTGTAAATGTTCAAAAAAGGAGAAAAGAGTCTGTTCTGTCACCTCATACTTGCTTTATTACACACCTTTAATCAAGACCACCTATTTTTCAATAATTGAGTTTATACAACAAATAAATCCTGCTGATCAGATAACCTTTTAAAATAACTGAAACAATAATGCAATATATAGATAATACACACAAAAAAAGGTTTATAATGTTTATATTCTGCACTTAGACCGAGTCTTCATCAAACCTGACATTTGATTTCTACATGTGTTAAATACAAAAGCTTTATGAAGGGAAAAATGAAAGGTTTAAATAAAAATGTATTTCTCATATTTGCCCAAGCTTTACATAAGTTACAGCCTTAATAGAAAAAACACATTCCACATGTGAACCACATATAAAACAACATGTGAAACGCATGTGAACCACGTGTCAACAATGCATGATTCACATGTGAAACACATTAGAAAAACATGTGAACTGCATGTCAGAGACATGCATGCACGTGGTCCACATGTGCTTCATGTTTTACAAACGAGGTTCACATGCGTTTCATATGTTTTCACGTTAATCACATGAACTAATATTTTTTATGTTTCGTCTTCTGTGTTCTAAAGTAAACATGCTAACAGACGTGTCATAGCCTATAACATGTAATTACTGGATTAATGTCAGTCCTGATGGAAGATGCGAGCTCATAAAATGCTGCAGGACTTGTCCGGATCTTTCTCTGCAGATTTTGTGATCCAGCCGTTGACTTCTTCCCCGTGTTTAATCTGCAGCTCATTCATTTCCTCATTCAGGTCTTCTTCACTCGTATCAGCGCGATTGATCAGTTTGTTCATTTCTTCTGTTTGTCTCCTCTTCAGTAGGTCGAACTCTCTCTGGAGTTTTTTGTCCTTCAGCAAGTTTTTAAGCATCCAGTCGTTCCTCTTTTGTTGGTTCTGCTTCATGTCTTCCATTTCTTTGTCATGCTTCTCTGTCAGAGCAGCAAAGTCTGCCGTGTATTTCTGTCTGAACTCGTTGAATTCTTCAGCTTTCTTTCTGGCTTCTTCTTCGTTCTTCTTCATTTCTTCTTCCATTCTTTTTTTGTATTTTGCCTGTTCCTCTTTCCATTCTTTCTCCTCTTGTTCTCTTCTCATCACATCTTCTACTTTTCGTTTGTTTTCATACTCATTTCTGTCCAGCTCGTATTCTTCTTTGAGCTTTTGAAGCTGAGCTTGCTCTTCCTGCTGCCTCTGCTGTTCCTCTCTCTCTCTTTTCTTCCACCATTCTTTCCGTTCTTTCTCCCAAGCCTCTCGTTCTCTTTTCATCTCTTCTCTGGTCATCATCAGGTTTCTGTCAGTCGTTGCATTTTTGTCACATTCAGATTGAATTTTCTTCTCTAAAGCTTCCAGCTTTTCTTCCATCTGCCGTCGGTGATGCTCTTCTTTCATTTTTCGATCTGTGTCCTCCTTTTCTCTCTTTTCCTCTTCCTTCTTTCTTTTCTCCTCCTCTTGTTTAATGTATTCCTCCTTTTCTTTAAATGCTTTGTCTTTTTCTGCTCTTTCCTGGTCAATTTTCTTCAACTTTGCCTGAATTTCTTCTTCATATTTTCTTTGCATTTCCTCCTTTTCTCTCTGCATCTCTGCCTCCTTCTCCTTCAGGATCCTCTTCACTTCATTCTGAATGGCTGCTTCGGCCTCTTGGAACATCTTTGAGGTGTAGCAGCCGCCACCGTTCGACTTCACCATGGCGTCCACCTTGTTCAGAAGCTCTTTGACTTGTGTACGATCAGTGATTTCTTTGTTGTTGAAGGCGTGGTATCGTTGACCACAGTCCTCAATCAGCTGCTTGACGAAGTCATCATTGTGTTCTTTGAGGTAACTGTCTATGTTCTGGCCTTCGAGATCGTCTCCTCTGGTGAAAATAACGATGATAAAATCTTTTGACTCCCTGCCGAAATATTTCTGGATTAGCTGCACGGTGTCTTTTTCCTCCTGGGTGAAGCGACCGATCTGGACCACCAATAAGAAGACGTGAGGTCCGGGAGCCAACAGGCTGATGCATTTCACAAGCTCCTGCTTCACCTCATCGTTGGACAGACTCGTGTCGTACAAACCAGGCGTGTCGACCAACACAATGGACCGCCCATTGACGTCCCCTCTTTCCTTTTTGCAAATGGCTGTGACTGAACTTATGGAGGCTTTCGAGTCAAAGGCTTTTCTCCCCAGAATGGTGTTTCCAGTGGCGCTCTTCCCACAGCCGGTCTTTCCGATCATCACCATCCTGACAGACTTATCTTCTGGTTCATAACTTAGCTTTATAAATTTCTTTGCTCGTGGTTTCACAATCATTTGTCTTGTGAAGCACCGAGATCCCAGAGCTGTCATCTTCTCCATGTAGAGCAGGATTTCAGAGACCTGCCTTTTGTCTGTAACGTTGAAGATGACGTAACGTCCTCCACAGATCCGACATAGCCGCTGGATGTCCTGGTTTTCTCTGACTATCTTGACAACATCTGGATCTGTCGGATCGGAGTCCACCGTGAACAGAATTATGATAAAGTCGTTGACTTTAGAGCTGAATTTCTCCTGAATCATCTCCACTTCCTTCTCGTCTTGTTTGCTGAATGAAGCCAGAGGTCGGACCAGGACGAAGGCGTGGATGCCTTCAGGGTTCCAGAGGGACATGCATCTTTGAGTCTCCCTCGTCGCTTCTTCTGAAGTTTTTCCAGACATGGCGGGCATCTCGATCAGAGACACCACACGTCCAAACACTTCTACCTCATTCTTAACGCACTCCGAGTCTGCAGTTGAGCCGGACTGTTGTTTTCCCAGGATGGCGTTGGATACTGCGGTTTTCCAGAGTCTCTGAGTCCCACACAAGACTAAGTTGAGAGGAGGTTTGAAGGTGTCGGACGGCGTCATGGGATCAGGCACGTCTGAGAAGTTTAGATGGCCTAGTTTGTTGTCCCTCAGTAAGTTCTCCATGTTCTTGAAGAGTTCCTGGGGATCATGTTCTGACAGCCTATCAAAGTTGATCTTCTGGTGCCTTTTCCTGCAGTCCTGAATGAGTCGATCCACCGCTGAGTTTCTTCCGTCCTCGCTGTGGGTCAAGATGACGATTGCATAATTAAATGCATCTTGGCCGAAGAAACTCAGAGCGAACTTGAGCTTTTCTCTGTCGACTGCAGTGAAATCAGAAGGCTTCACTAAGAGCAGCAGAACATTTGGTCCGGGAGGACAGGAAGCCACGCACTTCCTCATTTCATGTTTCACTTTGTCGTCAGGAAGACTGAAGGTGTCTGATGTGCTGATCACTGTTAAATTAGTTTTACCAGCACCCAGGAAGTGTTGGGTCACTTTGGGGAAAGGGAGATCTTTTTTCCCTTTCATGAAGTTTGATAGTTGAGCCTTCTTAGTCTGACTCTTTCCAAACACCAAAACCCGGAGTTCATATGCTGTAAAACACAACAGAAAGACATTTAAAAACATTTATTCCTTACAGCTGAATAGGGTCAAATTTATAACAAACTGCTATCAACTTCAAACTTTCATTATAAATAATCTTTTTATATGGCAAGTTTTCTAACATTTTATCTTTTATTATGCTAATTAGGTATTATAGAACAAAAATGCATAAGTTTGCATTAATTTGTAGGAAAAAATCAGGATTAAACCAAAGATCTTTTTGCATTTTGTTGATATATTAAAGTCAAAGATTTATACAGATGGGATTTATAATATTTCCATTTATTGTTTAACAATTAAAAACACAAACAAAAAATGTTTGCCTAAATCTAAATTCTTTTGGGATAAAATATTCTATAGGTCAGGCTGCGAAAAAAAAAAAAAAAACTTTTTTAAAAACTCAGGAGCAGAAGTGGAAATTCTTGGTGAGTGCACATGATGCTGAAGTGGAGATTTTTGATCCAGAGTATGAGGAAAACATGTATATCTATGTATCTTTGATTATCATAGCTAATCAGATTAATAAAGGCAACATTACAAAACATTTATTTCACACCAAAGCTGATGAATGCACAACACAGCAACATTATTTATTTGTTTATTGTAAATTGAACACCTAAAATGTGTATTCTTGAAGAGGAAGAAAAAAGTAAAAACAAAATCTCAAAATTATGATAGGAAGATTTGGGTCGAAGACTCACCTCGTGATGCTGCCATGACCGTACTGTAACAGGAGCTCTTTCAGGATAACCGAGAGAAATTTGTTGGTGTCTGTTGACAAAAACAAACAACAAAGCAAATTTATTAACAATTTTATCCAAATCATCAAGCTTTAAAAACTTTTATCTCTTATACTGTAATCGGAATTGACAAGAATTTAAGACCTGTTTACTTTGTTAGATTATACACTGGTTACAGGTGCTCGTCATAAAATTAGAGTATCATGAAAAAGTAGATTTATTTCAGTAATTCCATTCAAAAAGTGAAACTTGTATAATGTAGACATTCATTCCACAGAGACTGACATATTTCAAATGCTTATTTCTTTTCATTTTGATGATTATAACTGACAACTAATGAAAGCCCCTGATTCAATATCCCAGAAAATTTGAATATTGTAGAAAGGTTCAATATTCTTCTCCTTCTTGAACCGCCACCTTACCGTGGTGGAGGAGTTTGCACGTCCTGATGATCCTAGTAGCTATATTGTCAGGGGCTTTATGCGAAAGGGTGATCCTGATAGCCAGTGGACGAGAGAGTAGCCTCCCTTCGCCTTTAGGTGGGGGGATGGGTCTTGACTCAGAGTATCCACCCTTTTTGGAGTCCTTGGAAGGAGTGTTGGAGGGCACTCCTTCAGGAGATTCCCTCCTTCTGCTGGGGGACTTCAGTGCCCACCTGGACAATTACAAAGTGACCTAGAGGGCTGCAATTGTAAGGAATGACCCTCTAAATCTAAATCCAAGTGGTGTTTTGTTATTGGAATCATCATGGATTGTCCATTACGAACACCTTGTTCAGGCATAGGAGTGTCCACACATGCATCTGTCCAGAGTTCCTTAAGGCTCTGGATGCTGTAGGGCTGTCTTGGCTGACACGCCTCTGCAGCATCGCGTGGACATCAGGGACAGTTCCCCTGGACTGGTAGACTGGGGTGGTGGTCCCCCTCTTCAAAAAGAGGGACCAGAGGGTGTGTTCCAACTACTGGGGGATCACACTCCTCAGCCACCCTGGTAAGGTCTATTCAGGGATGCTGGAGAGGAGGGTCTGTCGGATAGTCGAACCTCGGATTGAGGAGGAGCAGTGTGGTTTTCGTCCCGGTCCTGGAACAGTGGACCAGCTCTACACCCTCTTCAGGGTCTTTGAGAGGGCATGGGAGTTTGTTCAACCAGTCTACATTTGCTTTGTGGACTTGGAGAAGGCATTCGGCTGTGTGCCCCAGGGGTTTCTGTGGGGCGTACTCCGGGAGTATCGAGTGCCGGACCCCCTTGTACGAGCTGTTCGGTCCCTGTACAATTGGTGTCAGAGCTTGGTCTGCAGTAAATCAGAATCATTTCCAGTGAGGGTTGGACCAAGACTATCCTTATTACCTGATTCTCTTCATAACTTTTATGGACAGAATTTCTAGGCGCAACCGAGGTGTTCAGGGAATCTGGTTTGGTGGCCTCAGGATTTGGTTTCTGCTCTTTGCAGATGATGTGGTTCTGTTGGGTTCATCGGGCCGCGATCTTCAGCTCTCACTGGAGCGATTCACCACCAAGTGTGAAGTGGCTGGGATGAGAATCAGCACCTCCAAATCCAAGACCATGGTCCTCAGCCAGAAAAGGGTGGAGTGCTTTCTCCGGTTTGGGAATAAAGTCCTGTCTCAAATAGAGGAGTTCACGTATCTCTGGGTCTTGTTCATGAGTGAGGGAAAGATGGAGCGGGAGATCAACAGGTGGATCGGTGCGGCGTCTGCAGTGATGCGTACTCTGCATTGGTCTGTTGTGGTGAAAAAGGAGCTGAGCCAAAAGGCAAAGCTCTCGATTTACCGGTCGATCTACGTTCCTATCCTCTCACCTATTGTCACGAGCTGTGGGTAGTGACTGAAACAACAAGATCGCGCACAGAAGCAGCCAAAATGAGTTTTCTCCTCAGGGTGGCCGGGCTCTCCCTTAGAGATAGGGTGAGAAGCTCGGTTATCCGGGAGGGGTTCAGAGTAGAGTCGCTGTTCCTCCGCATTGAGAGGAACCAGATAAGGTGGATCAGGCATCTGGTCAGGATGCCTCCTGGACGCCTTCCTGGTGAGGTGTTCTGGGCTCATCCCACCAGAAGGAGGTCCCGGGGAAGACCCAGGACACGTTGGATGGACTACATCTCTCGGCTGGCCTGGGAACACCTCAGGATCCCCCCGGATGAGCTGGTAAATATGGTCGAAGAGAGGGAAGTCTCGGTTTCCCTGCTTAGGCAGCTGGTGCCACACTCTAATCAGCTCATTAAATCAAATCACCTGCAAAGGCCTTTAAGTGGTCTCTCAGTCTAGATCTGTTGGCTACACAATCATTGGGAAGACAGCAGACCTGACAGTTGTCCAAAAGACGACCATTGACACTTTGCTCAAGGAGGGAAGACACGAAAGGTCGTTGCTAAAGAGGCTGGCTGTTCACAGAGCTCTGTGTCCAAGCACATCAATAGAGAGGCGAAGGGAAGGAAAAGATGTGGTAGAAAAAAGTGTACAAGCAATAGGGATAACCGCATCGTGGAGAGGATTGTGGAACGAAACCCATTCAAAAATTTGGGGGAGATTCACAAAGGGTATACTGCACCTGGAGTCAGTGCTTCAGGAACCACCACACACAGACGTATGCAAGACATGGTTTCAGCTGTCGCATCCTTGTGTCAAGCCACTCTTGAACAAGAGACGATGAAGCGTCTTGCCTGGGCTAAAGACAAGGACTGGACTGCTTCTGAGTGGTCCAAAGTTATGTTCTCTGATGAAAGTAAATGTTGCATGTCCTTTGAAAATCAAGGTTCCAGAGTCTAAAGGAGGAAAGGAGAGGCTCAGAATCCATGTTGCTTGAGGTGGAGTGTAAAGTTTCCAGTCAGTGATGGTGTGGGGTGCAATGTCATCTACTGGTGTTGGTCCGCTGTGTTTTCTTAGGTCCACGGTCAACACAGCCGTCTACCAGGAACTTTTAGAGCACTTCCTGCTTCCTGCCACTGACCAACTTTTTGGAGATGCAAAATTTAATTTCCAACAGGACTTGGCACCTGCACACAGTGCCAAAGCTACCAGGACCTGGTTTAAGGACCGTGGTATCGCTGTAGAACAGGGCTACTCGATTTGGTCCTACGAGGGCCACAATCCAGCAGGTTTTCCATGTATCTCTGCACCAACACACCTGAGTCAAATTAGGTGGCTCTGACAGCCAATCAGGTTCTACACAATGACTCATTAATTTGAC
>JBAFTC010000013.1:1037105-1049653 GCA_037177435.1 Melanotaenia nigrans | reverse complement strand
CAACATAGTAGTGATGGTGATGTTTTTATGGTGAAATGTGATAAATAAAGCTGTTATCATGGATCATGGTGGATTTAACAGATAGAGTCTCTGAATAAAACTACATTTAGTGGCTGGATTGTAAACCTCCTGGATGGATAGAAATGTCTAGAAAACCTCTGTAGATCAGCTAAAGGGTTAAATATCACATTTACCCCACAGAGCTACACACGATGATGATGGTAGAAGAGATTTTTAAAAGTTAATGCAGAAAAGTTCTGACTTTTCCAGCAACATCTGCTGCCTTCATCTTTTCCAGGGACGTCCATGCAGAAGAAGAAGAACCACATGAGAGCAGCATGGCTGAGGAAGAGGAGGGTACTGGGACTGGTTCTGGACTGCAGTCCAGACCTAAAACAAGCATGAATGTGCTGTTTGACACCTGAAGACGTGTTTGCAGGACACGACTCCTGAAACTCTTCATGGTAGTTTTTATGTCTAAGCAGAACCGGGTGGAAGGTTTATGAAATGAAGCTGACGAGAAGATAAAGATGAAATACCCGGTTCATGCTGTCTGTGAGGTAGAAGAATGTTTTATATTCTTCTTTTTGCAGAACCAAAATCCACCATTAGAAGAGAAGCGAGTCCTACTTGTGTTTTTTGGGTTTGGTGTTGATGTCTCCGAGTACGTTGATGTCAGAGAAGTCGATTCTGAACCTGCTGAGCAGCGTGGCCATCCTGGTGACAAACACAGGTCAAGATTTCTGCATTAAAAAGGGCTTTTTCCTCAGTTTTAACCCATTAACACCTGAATTTATTTACAGGTGTATAAAACCAAAATACAGTCAAAATAAAGAGACGACAGTCAGATAAAATACAAATGAATATTAAATAAATTAACAATAAAGAAATACAAATTAATCAGAAATGACATAAAATAATAGTAAATATGTAAAGATAGATAAATTAATAAAAGATCTGAAGCAGTTTGTCAGCAAGGGGTTAAACATGGGATGCCAAGTTCTATCTCTGTTTCCTCGTATTTAATACGTCTTGCTTACGTTTAAGATGGGAACTAACATAAAACGATGTCTGTTCATCACATACAGGTAAAACACAACATTAATAGAATAAACTAGAATAAATATCATTAACTGTTTTGAATAAATGCTGAATAAACTGCACCACACCGCCTCTGACTGGCCGTGGTCTTTGTCTGGTCCCCATGGTCCTGTTTGACCTGCCGACCCTACCAGGCCATGACCAAACTCCTCCACCGCAGAGGGAGGAGCTTATAAACACAAAAAATATTTAGAGTTTACTACAGCAAAACAAAAAAAAAAAAAAAAGGGGGGGGACTGATCAATAAAAGGACGCTTTTTAAACTTTTAAAATAATTAAAATAAAAGTAATTAAAATGTATAGTCTATTTACAAAACATTTAATTGAAAATGATTAAATAATTAAAATATGTCATTTATATTTGCTAAATAAACGTAGAATATTTTTAAGACACAACAGGTGTTTTCTGCATCTGTAGCTCAATTTCTTTGTTTTTCTTACTTAAAAAATTCCAGCGGTTTTCCCGCCTGAGGCAGATGTTTGGTTTAACTTTAGTGTTTACGGCTCGGGTGATCGCGTTAGCTAATGGCTAACACTCCATACACACCTCTCAGCTCTGCTTCGTTACCTCGGTTTACTAAACTAATGAACTGGATTCTTCTTCTATATTATTTCTAACTTTCATGGTGATGGGACCTTTTTTTTATTTTTAATTTTAAATACTTCTTCATAACCAGCCAAAACAGGCTAGCGGCTAGCTGAGTGTTCCTGCTTATTGGAGATTATTTAACATCTACCGCTTTCCGTGGACAACAGTAAGGTCTCTTTGTCGTCAGCTGGTAAGTTACGCCCCCTCATGGCCCACAAAATGTTTTTTTTTTTTTTTTTTTTTTTTTGCAGCCCTGTAGATGGCGCTGGAGGTCCAAGCGTGGGCCGCGACCCCGTGGTTAAGAATCAGTGGTCTAAATGACTGCTGGAATTATTCGGTAACTCCATGAATCTGGTCAGATTCTCGGTGGGCTTGGAAATGGGCTGATTACCACTTGGCACCCCATGGTTAACAGTCAGCAGTTAGAAGTTGTGGTCTAGCGTTGAGGCTGAGGTACCAGCTGCAGGACTCACGCTCTGCGGTCGTGGTCGATCCGGTTGATCTTCCCCCCGATGAAGACTCTAATTCTGCAGTCGCCCCACTTGCTCCTGTTAGTCAGCAGGTAGGGGATCAGCAGAGTCAGACCTGAAAACACAAGATGACCCCTCTGCTTCTTTAAACCGGTTTCATGAGTCTCTCTGTTTCCATGGAGACAGATGATGTTTATTCATGTGTCTTATGGGCTGATTGAGCTGAACGTGTAGAAGCTGACCTCCATCATCAAAGAGCCACCACACGTCTATGGTTCCTTTGCCCTGTTTCTTCTTGAACTGCTGGCTGGTCTCCAGCAGGCGCTGATCCGTCAGGCTCAGAGGAGGCTTGGCGTCTGTCAGCAGGCAACAACCACTTATTAACCCCTAAACAAGTCTATCAGCAGAGTGCAACGTGCAGGTAAAGATGCTGTTAGAGTGGTTACCTAAACCCTGAATGAGGTAGAATACAACAAGCTCCATCGATGGAAAAATTTAACACGTTTCTTTTTTATCAATCCTCAAATAAAAGTAAACAGGCTGGAAACACCAGGGAGGAAATGGATGTTAGACAAACGTGTCTGCATCTCTTTTTCTTTGCGTCTCGTTTCTGGTTCTGCTGTTTCATCCTTTATAGAAGCAAACAAATGCTGCTGGACTGTGGGTCTGCGTCCGGCTCTGATGTTATCAGGTTAGAAATGAGCGGCTGACCTCTGATGATGAGCGGGCTGCTCTGGTTGCTGGTGGTTTTTGAAGGACAGGAGTCAGAATCCGAGTCTTTCACCAGACTGACAGCAACGATGGCATCCTTCCCGCCGCCCGCCGGCTTCTCGTGGGACGACAGCAGCTCATCTGCAGGGTGAACACATGAACAGATCTTCTCATTTCTGCATTTTATGCCATGTTGACAGAACATTTCAGTCACATCCCATCTCCACATAAAACATTAAAACCATTTCAGCAAAGTGCACAGAAATAAAACGTCCATCGCTGCAGAAATACCGCCGTCTGATCCTCCAGAAGCCCCCCAACTCTTCTACTGCTTTATTTACACATCCCCATCTGAATGATGTCAACCTGATTTAAAGTTTCACATGGAAACACACTCGTCACCGTGAACCCTGGTCCTGGAAACCATTTTATTCTTTCACATCAACACAACAAAGGACACGAAGTCACCAGTTTCTCCAGGTTTAACCAGCCTAAGTGCTGGACTGATGCAGAACTTTCAGAACGGACGGAAGACCACAGGGAACCAATGAAAAAGCTTTAATTTGTCACATGACTCTCAGGAAGCCATATTGAAAAGGAAAAGGTCTAAAAACATCATTTCTGCCCTTTCTGTCTAGAACATCATGTTCCCACTACAGGAGCTTATTTCTGACTAAATAATGGAAAGTGTTGTCCTGACGGACGCTGCGTGTGCTGCCTGAAGGCAACATGTATGTTCCATGATGGAACCAACACGGCTGCAGCTTTATTTAGTGTTGAAAAGCAGATCATTCATCATTTAGTTCGGATCTTTATAATGGAACACAGATGGATGTGATGTTGGTGCCGTAGCATCGTCTCCACACATAGAAGACGTCCTTTTTTAATAATTTTACATTTAAATGGTTATTTGTTGAATTTGTTGGAAATTTTGTTTCTGAAATAAATGTTTTTTTTTTTATTAATCTTCTCTTGTTCACCATCTTGTTTTTCTAACCTGGAGTGACTCTGTTCTTACTGCAGGTGATGAGTCTGGCTTCAGCCTTCGGACCTCTGATCACGGCCGGGATTTTCTCGGCTACTCTGTCCTCGGCTCTGGCTTCGCTGGTCAGCGCACCCAAAGTCTTCCAGGTCAGAAACCAGCTGAATTATTATAAGTGTGGCTGTTAAACGCAGTTATTTTAGATTTAGTTTATGTCCTCTCATCTTGCACTACTTATACAGTAAAATGACAATAAAGCTTGATTTGATTTTGATTTGAACGCCACATGAAAATGTTGAATAATATGGGGCCAAACATGGAACCCTGGGGAACTCCGTGTCATCTCTGAGTAAATTCATAGTTACCAGCTGATACGAAGTACTTCTTGTCGCCCTAACCCTACTGCACTTATGTATTTTATCTGTACTTTGCCTAAGTACATTACTTTAGACTTTTACTTTACTACATGTTACAGTAAATATCGCTACTCCACTACATCCCTACAATGTGTTACAGGATAATCATATTTCTTGTCTTATATTGAATTATTATACGGTTTCTCAGAATTTAATATTATTTTTAATATTTCTCGTGGTGTAAGCATGACGGGACAATAAAATCATGAAGTTTCTTTAGTGGTTTTAGTAGCCGTTTAATAAGTCTGGACGCCTGCTGGACGGAAATCTGCTGCAGGGATCGGCTCATTTCAGCAGCGGGAAAGTGCCTCTAATCCAGACAGTTCTTGGAAAAGTCGATGCTCTTTGCATCTAAAGATTTCTGAATTAGACTTCCAGCTGTTTCCACCGTTTGTTCCTGTCACTCGTTTATCTGCTATCACCTCCTTCTCTCCACCTTCCCGTTCAGTCCAGGTGAAGAAGTTCTGCTTCCAACACACTAAAACATTTAAGAGTTTCGTGCTGAATCTCTAAAATGACCAACGACCGTGAACAAAGTTTGTTGTTATTCCAGGCGCTCTGTAAGGACAAGCTCTATCCCGGACTTGGGATGTTTGCGAAGGGCTACGGGAAGAACAACGAGCCTCTCCGTGCTTACGTCCTGACCTTCTGCATCGGCCTCGCCTTCATCCTCATCGGTACGACGGACAGACTTCTGAGTGAGAACAAATAAAAAACATCTTTGTTAACGTGGAATCTCTGCCTTTGTCCACCAGCTGAGTTAAACATCATCGCTCCCATCATCTCCAACTTCTTCCTGGCTTCGTATGCTCTCATCAACTTCTCGGTCTTCCACGCCTCTTTGGCCAACTCTCCAGGTACCATGAAACTAATCAAGTCCACCATCAGGACCGGAAGTTTGATTTACTTAGAGATGCCATATATATTGGGTTGCTGTTACAAAAGGTCCAGGAAATCAGGACGTTCTCGTTCCTTATTTTAACTCGGGGCTAGTTGTCTGAGAACAAGGCTGTGAGGTTATTTAATTGTGTTTAATTTACTTGTTAAGTTCACTGTGTCATTCCTGGCCCGTTAACGTCTCCAGGCGGCTCTCTCCATAGGATGGCGTCCCAGCTTCAAATACTACAACATGTGGGTGTCTCTGGCCGGGGCCATCCTGTGCTGCGTGGTGATGTTCGTCATCAACTGGTGGGCGGCTCTCGTCACCCTCCTCATTGTGCTGGCGCTCTACATCTACGTTAGTTACAAGAAGCCAGGTAAAAACATGATGGTTGTTATTTTTTAAACCCCTACAAATCAGACAGGTGGTGGTCGGCTGGCCACAGTCTTTTAGATTTTATATTTTTATATTTATGTCATGCATATGACATTTATTTTGTGTGGTTATAGTTTCCCTTAAGTTTCAGTGTTTGGACTTTATTACACAGTAATTTGTATATTTGGGTGCTGATACTTTACAGGTTTAAAAAAAATGAAGAATACATGTCAGACGACGTGACGCCGCCTCCACAGCAGCTCTGTGGCCACATGTGGACCTTTGAGCTCAAACCATCCAGTTTTTTAAATAAAACAGTAACGGTTTTCAAGATGGCGGCGTGAGGGAAGGTCGTGTTCGGGAGTGCTGGTGCGCTTACACGTTGATTTGTTCACTTAACCCTGCGGAAGCAGTACTTAAGCCCTTTTCATGGTTTGCTGACCTAACATGAGCATTGACAGTTACTTTTTGAAACAGTCTGGGGACATGCCACGCAAGAAAACGCAAGCTGGAAATGAAATGGAGCATACCGAGCCGACAGGCAATGCTTGCTCTGGAGCTAGCCCGATAGCTAACGTTAGCGTAGATGCTAACTTAACGGCACTTCGCGAAGCCGTAGGGGAAATAACAGCCAACATCTCCAGAGTTATTGACGAAAAGCTAAGCCCACTGTCAGAGCTTCTGAAAATACATCGAGAGGAGCTCGACAACCATGATAAGCGTCTGACTGAGGCTGAACAGAGGATTTCGACGCTGGAAGATGCCACTAGCCCGGTCGAGGGGAAAGTGAAAACACTAGAGAAGATGGTGTGTGAGCTGAGTGAACGAGCTGACGACCTGGAAAACAGGGGACGACGTAAAAATGTCCGCATAGTTGGGCTTCCAGAAGAGGCTGAGGGAAAAGACCCGACTCAGTTCTTCGAGACCTGGTTTCCACAAGTTCTTCACATCGAAACGAAGACGGGTCGGGTGAAGCTGGAAAGAGCACACCGGTCGCTGGCCCCAAAGCCCCCTTCCACTCAGAGACCGCGGCCCGTGATAGTCAGGTTCCATAACTATCAGGACAAACAGCGTGTTATGAACGCGGCGTGGGAGATGGGACGGAAGAACCAAACACTGAAACATGGAGACGCAACGGTCATGATATTCCAAGACTTTTCTGCGTCCGTACTGCGTAGAAGAAAGGGATACGATGCCGTGAAAAGACAGCTGAGAGCGCTCGGTGCGGACTACCGCTACGTCTACCCTGCATCACTGAGAGTCACCTGTCGCGGATCCACAAAGATATTCCACGAGCCAGCCGCGGTCGAGAAATACATCCTCCACCTGAGGGGAGGACCCCCTCCCCGTGATGACGGGTGAGCATAGACTTGTAAGCCTTTTTATAAGTGGGTCTGTCGGACTTCTGTTACTCAGTTGAGCAGCGGATGCGTTACATTGTGACTGGTGCAATGAAAAGGTTAGCTTCGTAGGTTCAATATACGCAGTGCCTCCCGTGCTCTCGGAAAGATATCTTTCTTTTGTTGCTAGAGAACCCTCTCACTTGAGCTCCCTACTTTAGGAAGCATATAGTGTTTATGTTCCAGGCCAGTGTTGGCCAAGATGTGTCACAGATGCATCGTTTTTTGTTATAATTGTTATAGTGTGATGTTTTGGTTCTATTTGGCTCAATCTGTTAGTTTTCTTTACAGGCTATACATGTTCAGGCTTCACTTTATTTTGTGTTGAGTAACTATGTCAACTTTAAAGCTATGTACCTGGAATGTGAATGGTGTTCATACCCCTGTTAAACGGAAAATGATTCTAACCTACCTAAAAAAGGAATGTGTTGATGTGGCGCTGTTGCAAGAAACCCATCTGAACGACAGTGAACATTTGAAGTTGCAGCAGGGAGGCTTTGGACAGGTTTTTTTTTCCTCCTTTACTTCAAGGAGTAGAGGGGTGGCAATTTTAATCCAGAAAAATTTACCATTTAAATTACTAAATTGCATAAAAGACACAACAGGTTGTTATGTGATTGTCAGGGGCACACTCTACGGAGAAGAAATTGTTATTATGAATATCTACAACCCACCAGGGTACCCAAGCGAGTTATTGACCACTTCCTTCTCTAAAGTGATAGACCTTAATGTTAGAAACACGCTCATTGGAGGAGATTTTAATTGTCATTTAAATCCCATCATGGATAAATCCCCCCCTGGAAAATTATCTCCCTCACATCAAGCTAAAATTGTTTCAGCACTTTGTGAGGACCTGGATTACATAGATGTTTGGAGAGCCCAGCACATGGCTGATAAAGAATTTACCTTTTTTTCTAATGTTCACAAGTCCTATACCAGGATTGATTATTTCTTCCTTCCAAAAATTATGTTGTCATCAGTTATATCCTGCTCTATAGGGAATATAGTAATTTCTGACCACGCTGCTGTATTCATGCAGTATAATTTAGGCTACTCAGCAAACCAAACTAAATACTGGAGGTTTAACTCTTCAATCCTGACAGACCAGAAATTCATATCCTACTTTAGAGAGGAATTCCAGTCCTTCCTGTACATTAACTCAGCCTCTACTAATGACCCCTCATTGCTGTGGGAAACATCAAAAGCTTTTTCACGGGGTCTTATTATGTCTTACATGTCCACCAAAAGGCGAAGACAAAATGAACAAAGAAAAATCTTAGAATCTAAACTTAAATGTCTGGAAAAAGAATATATTAAAAACCCATCTGCTCAGAGGCTTAAAGAAATCTCTGCACTTAGATCTGCCTTGAACTTACTATTGACAAAAAATGCAGAAGGTAAAATCAGGCTTGCCAAACAAAAAATGTATGAACATGGAGATAAGGCAGGAAGATATTTATCACATTTGACAAGGAAAAAAACAGAGTCTCGAATCATCTCTTCAGTTAAGGATAGTTCAGGTAAACAGGCTTTTGACACCATAACGATTAACAATATATTTAAAACTTTCTATGAAAACTTATATAAATCTGAATTAGAAGCTGATGAAACTAGAAAAATGGATGATTTTTTCTCCTCTCTTAACTTTCCCAGTTTGTCTGCTGATCAGAAAACATCTCTCCAAGTTCCAATAACCAAGAAAGAAGTCTTTGATGCTATTAAAGGATTACAATCTGGAAAAGCCCCTGGGCCGGATGGGTTCAGTAGCGAATTTTACAAGGAACTTCATGATTTACTGATTGACCCTCTTTTGGATATGTTTAACGACTCCTTTAAGAGGGGCACTTTACCGCGGTCCCTTAGAGAAGCACACATCTCCCTAATTCTGAAAAAAGGCAAAATCCCGGAAGACTGTGCATCGTACAGGCCCATCTCTTTATTAAACGTAGACCTGAAACTCCTCTCGAAAATTTTGGCAACAAGACTGGAAAAAGTAATTCCTACTCTAATAAATAATGATCAAACCGGATTCATTAAAGGCCGCCATTCATACAATAATGTGCGCAGATTACTTAATACAATCCAAGCCTTCCAACAGCAGTCTCTGGATGGTCTGGTGCTCTCTGTAGATGCCGAAAAGGCATTTGACCGCGTGGAAATGCCATACCTGTTCTATACATTGCATAAATTTGACCTGGGTGAAAAATTCATAAATTGGATAAAACTTCTTTATACAAATCCCCTCTCAGCAGTGCTTACTAATGGACGGTGCTCCCCTAATTTTGACATTCTCAGAGGCACAAGGCAGGGATGTCCCCTATCCCCTCTGCTTTTTGCCCTGGCTATTGAGCCTCTTGCTGAAGCGATTAGGTCAAATGAAAATATACATGGTCTTGCCAGCGGATCACGACAACACAAGATCACCTTGTACGCTGACGATGTCCTGATTGTTCTGACTGAGCCTGGGATATCCATCCCAGCTCTTATTGACACCATCAATAAATTTGGGATTTTTTCTGGCTATAAAATTAATTTTAATAAATCAGAAGCGATGCCACTGGGCAGTCTGAAACACATGCCTAAATCTCCGTCTCCTTTCCCTTTTAAATGGTCACCAGGAGGCTTTGTATATCTGGGGTTACATATTACACCGTCCTATGATCAATTATATAAAGCAAATTTCCCGCCCATATTTGAGCGTATAAGGCTGGATCTTGAGAGATGGAACTCTCTCCCAATTTCCTGGTTAGGTCGTGTTGCGCTGCTAAAAATGAGCATCCTTCCCAGGTTACTTTACCCAATACAAATGATCCCAGTTATGTTTGCCCATAAGACCATCAAACAGCTAAATAGCTGGTTTAGTTCTTTTATATGGTCCAAGAAAAAACCTCGCATTAAATTAGCTACACTATGCTTGCCCTCCTTGGAAGGTGGTGTTGATCTCCCAGACATTAGAAAGTTTCAGCTTGGTGCGCATCTGCGTACTATAGCTGACTGGATATGTAATAACCCTGCATCTCTCTGGTTGGATTTAGAAAGCTCAATGTCCAAATACCCTTTGTGTAACCTTCTGTTTATTAGAAAGAGTGTACACCTGAAGTCTACATGTTCTAATCCAGTTACAATTAATACAGTAAAAGCATGGCAAGTCGTAAGGAAATTGGAAGGAAGATCACACTTCACCTCTGTCTTCACCCCAATATGCGACAATCCTGATTTCCCCCCCGGAATGATGGACAATAACTTCAGAATTTGGGCACATAAAGGGATATCCACATTACACAAACTGTTAGCAGATTCAACTGTGATGTCTTTTAGTCAGTTAAAAGGGAAATATGATGTTCAGCAACAGGATTTCTTTAGATATCTACAAGTAAGAAACTTCATCACGAAAAATACTACAATTCTTAAATGTCAAGATGTCTCACGTGTCGAAAGACAGCTCTTTGTACAGAAATCTGCCGTGCCATTAGCCTTTTCTATGACATCCTTAAGGAATATAGAACCACCGACACTCTCTCTCTGAGGAGCGTATGGGAAAAACAACTTAATGTTAAGGTGGCAGATGAAGACTGGAAGGATGCATGGAAGAATGCAAAGATACTGAGTGTGTGCAGCCGAGTGAGAGCCCTGCAATTAAAGGTCCTACACAGAGCCCACATATCCCCCTCCCAACATCATAAATTCAATCCCAATTCATCCCCACTATGTCCCAAATGTAAAATAGAAATTGGTAGTCTTACACATTGCCTTTGGCAGTGTGGAAAAATACAGCAGTTTTGGTGGGTCGTTGGGCAGGAAATTAACCGGATTCTATCTTCTAATATAAGTAATAACCCCTTACACTTGCTAATTGGCATCTCTGACTTATCTATCACCAATAAATGTAAAAGAAAGCTTCATCAAATACTTGCCTTCTGTGCTAGAAAATGCATTCTCTTGAACTGGACAACAGATAAGGTTCCCACTAAGGCTCAATGGCAAAGGGTGATACTTGACTATGTTGCTTTGGACTATCTGACATGTAAACTACATAGCAAAGAGGATGTTTTCCATAAAACATGGGAACCGTTTCTATGTTATATTGGTTTGAACATCTCTTCCATACTTCTAAGAGGGCTTGCTTAGCAACTGTGGATGCCCTGCCTTGTAACACTTTACTGTTTGACACTTCTATTTTATTTTTTTTTAACCCATAAACCATCTACGGACCTTGCTAATGTGTCACGTATAGTGGTGTATTTGATGTATCTTTTAATTTGCCTGTCCTATTAAGATAGGATGACCTCTGAATCTCTAGCCTGTATGGATTTCAATTTAGATATGTGAGCCAATCATATGTTCTGTTTTTTTTTTCTCTCTTTCTTTCTCTGTTGTTGTGTATGTTATGAAAATTCAAAATTTAATAAACATATGTTATAAAAAAAATAATAAAACAGTAACAATATCTAAATTTTACAAAGAAAAGATTTTTCTTCAATATAGCCTCTGATGACTGCGAAGCAGCATGATAACCTGCAGCTGAAAGCCAAACAGCCACGACCCACTTTCACTCGCTGTTTCCTGCAGATGTGAACTGGGGTTCGTCCACTCAGGCTCTGACCTACAACCAGGCTCTGACCCACTGTCTCAGTCTGACCACCGTCGAGGACCACGTGAAAAACTTCAGGTTCGTTCCGTTTCCATAGTGATGAAGAAGCATTTATGAAGCTTTTCCTGTTTACAGTTAACACTAAAAAATCTCCAGACTTTGTAAATATAATCACACTGACATGAGAGATGTAATATATTCTGGTGTCTCCAGGCCTCAGTGTCTGGTCCTGGCCGGTTATCCAAACTCCCGCCCTGCTCTGCTGCAGCTGGTTAACGCTTTCACCAAGAACGTCAGCCTCATGGTCTGCGGACACGTCAGGATCGTACGTACCGTCTGATGCTCTCATGTTCCATGCCACGCTCTCTGCATGCTCTCCAAGCACGTCTCACCCCGCTGCAGGTGTCCCGCCGGCCCAACTTTAAGGACTTGTCTCAGGATTACGCCCGCTGTCAGCGCTGGCTCATCAGGAAACGCATCAAGGCCTTTTATGCTCCTGTTTTTGCTGATAACCTGAGGCATGGCGCACAGCTGCTCCTGCAGGTATGAAAACCTGGATGCCTTATTTTTACCATATGATGTCACAGTTCAGACCAGAGTTATTATTATTACATCATCCTTGAATTAAATTTAACAGCTTGTTCTATGATAAGAAAAATGCCAACTTTCTCCTTCAGGCTGTTGGTTTGGGTCGTCTGAAGCCCAACACGCTGGTCATGGGCTTCAAGAACAACTGGGCCGATGGAGACATGAGGGATGTGGAGAACTATATCAACACTATACAGTAAGGACTCCCATGGCTCTAAAATCACAACCAGTGAGCTTTAAACAAGTTTGAGGTTTGTGTCTGTAAGATTGTAAAGTTGCACTACTTTAAAACTGCGTTCCGGAAAACCCTGCAGGACCTTCGTTAGACAAGCGAAACTTGTTGTAACCTCGGGGTGGGTGTACAGATGTGGGTGTAGCACATAGGGGCTCCAATTATGAGGCCACAACGGTCAGTGTGGGTCAGACACATGCCAGTTTATTAAAC
>JBAFTC010000013.1:823850-841471 GCA_037177435.1 Melanotaenia nigrans | reverse complement strand
TATTTTGAGATAGGATATTTGGGTTTTCTTAAGCTGTAGGCCATAATCAGCGATATTGAAACAATAAAAGGCTTGCATTTCAGTTTATTTGTACTGAATCCAGAATGTATGACATTTCATGTTTTTTAATTGCATTACAGGAAATAAAGAGCTTTTTCACAATATTCTAATTTTCTGAGACAGTCCTGTAATGGGCTCTGACGGTGTCTAACGTGTTTTGATGGGTTATTGTGGGTTTTCAACAGTGTCTTAATGAGTTCTGACAGGTTCTAGCAGGTTCAGAGAGGTTCTGACCGGTTTTAATGGGTTATAGTGGGTATTAACAGGTTCTAACAGGTTTTAATTGGTTTTATTCAGGAGGGTTCCACTGTCAAGGTTCTGACATCCTAGTTGTGAAAACAGGTTTATGTCAGCCTGGTTGTGACGGTAGGGTTCTGACAGCTCAACCGGACCAGCTTGTTGTAGAAAAATGAATTTCCAAGAGTCTGGATGAATAAAATGTAACAAAGTTTATTACAGAAAGGAAAAGCAATACTTGCACAAGGAAAGCATCACATCAGACTCACAGAAAGTCTCTGGAGGTTCATGTGAAAACACTGAACCTGTCTGTGTTGGTTTTCCAGGTAACATCCGTGTGTTCTGTCGGGTCCGACCCGTCAGTCAGGAGGAGCAGGACTCCGCCGATGCCAGAACCACTCTGAGCTTCGACTCAGATGATGACGCCATCCTCTACCTCTCCAACAAGGGGAAGATCATGACCTTTGAGCTGGACAAGGTGTTCCCGCCTCAGGCCGCCCAGGAGGAGGTGAGGCCAGGATACGGATCAGGACAAGGGAGCACCTGAGCCTGGTTCTGAAAATGATTTGGTATTGGTTCAGAGCAGTCTTTGACTTTCTGAATTTGGTTCCGGTTTCAAAGAAAAGCTGATCAGTTCATGAGAGCTGGAACATGAAACCAGGCCTGGTCCATCAGGATCTGGTTGGTCAGCACTGCTGAGTCCACACTGCCTTTAAACCCCTGTTGATCATGTGACCTGTTCAGGAAGTACAGAGTATCATGAGGGATCAGCCATCTTACCTCTCGTCTCTCTGACTGGTCCATCAGGTGTTCCAGGAAGTCCAGTCTCTGGTAACTTCCTGTATTGATGGCTTTAACGTCTGCATTTTCGCTTACGGACAGACTGGATCCGGAAAAACCTACACCATGGAGGTATGACGTAGTTCTGACCAGGTATAACGTAGTTCTGACCAGGTATAACGTAGTTCCGACCAGGTATAACGTAGTTCTGACCAAGTGTGACGTAGTTCTGACCAGGTGTGACGTAGTTCATACCAGGTGTGACGTAGTTCTGACCAGGTGTGACGTAGTTCATACCAGGTGTGACGTAGTTCATACCAGGTGTGCTGTAGTTCATACCAGGTGTGACGTAGTTCTGACCAGGTGTGACGTAGTTCCGACCAGGTATAACGTAGTTTCGACCAGGTGTGACGTAGTTCATACCAGGTGTGACGTAGTTCCGACCAGGTGTGACGTAGTTCCGACCAGGTGTGACGTAGTTCCGACCAGGTGTGATGTAGTTCATACCAGGTGTGACGTAGTTCCGACCAGGTATAACGTAGTTCTGACCAGGTGTGGCGTAGTTCATACCACGTGTGACGTAGTTCTGACCAGGTATAACGTAGTTCCGACCAGGTGTGACGTAGTTCATACCAGGTGTGACGTAGTTCATACCAGGTGTGATGTAGTTCCGACCAGGTATAACGTAGTTCTGACAAAGTGTGACGTAGTTCTGACCAGGTGTGACGTAGTTCTGACCAGGTGTGACGTAGTTCCGACCAGGTGTGACGTAGTTCCGACCAGGTGTGACGTAGTTCCGACCAGGTATAACGTAGTTCCGAACAGGTGTGTCGTAGTTCATACCAGGTGTGACGTAGTTCTGACCAGGTATAACGTAATTCCGACCAGGTGTGACGTAGTTCATACCAGGTATAAAGTAGTTCCGACCAGGTGTGACGTAGTTCTGACCAGGTATAACGTATTTCCGACCAGGTGCGACGTAGTTCTGACCAGGTGTGACGTAGTTCTGACCAGGTGTGACGCAGGTATTCAGTGATGGAGAACAGTAGCTGAGGGTTTTGTGTCAAACTTTGTGAGAACTCTCAGCTGTTTCCCAGGTGTCTGTTAATGCTCTTGTAAGCTCCGCCCCCTCTGATTTCAGGGCGTGGCTGACGACCCCGGCATCAACCAGCGAGCGCTCCGTCTGCTGTTCTCAGAGGTGACGGAGAAAGCTCCAGACTGGGACTACAGGATCACCGTGAGCATGGTGGAGATCTACAACGAGACGTTGCGGTGAGTCTGATCTGGTCCTGGTACTGGTTCTGGTTCCAAGACCCGGTCTGAGAAATATTGTCAGACTAGCCTCCATTGTGTCCCATCCTGAACTGGAAATCATTATCCATGCTTGTTTCATCAAGACTGGATTGTTGCATGTTGCTCTAAATGCTGCTTCCAGGCTTCTGACCAAATCCTCCAGGAGTCCACATGTGACCTTCGTCTGGATGCAGCTGCACAGGCTTCCACTTTATTTCAGAGTGTAATTTAAGATTCTTTCACTGACCTGGAGATCTCTTCGTGGACAGCAGGTTATACCAGAGGGTTTCTTCACTCATATGTTCCTGGCAGTTCCCTGAGGTCCTGTGACCAGGTCCTGCCGATGGGGCCCCATATTATTGTCCTTTTCCCACTATTACCCACTTAGCCCAGCCTGACACCACCCCTCCTGATTTGTAGGTGTTTCCATCAGGATTTTCCCGGGGTTTAGTACCGACTCCGTCTGTTTCTGACGGTGCGGAGCCGGGCTAAAAATCGTGACGTGTCACAATAGCAGGCCACTGTTGGCCATGAGATCGACTCCCGAGCCCATCATCTTTAAAGCCCCAAAGCCGCGGCATACGTTCTAGCTGTCTTGCTAAGATGACCCCGCCCACGCTGACGCTGCTTCAGTAAGCTTCTCCTCAGTGGCCCCAGACTCTGGAACTCTTTCTTTGGACTTGAGATTGGTGGACTCTTTTAAAGCCAGTTAAAACATAAATTTTTAAATTGTTGGCTCTTGTAAAGCTCTTTGTGATTTTATATTTTGAAAGGTGTATAAGATACCCAGAGAATCAAGACCCGGTTCTTGGTTAACAAATCTGTTCAGATCTGAGGCGTCGGCTCTGAAACAGACTTCCTGATGACAGATGACAGATAGCTGCATGGGGGCGGAGCCTCAGTTCATCCACCGCGCTGCAGGTTCAGAGACATTACGTAAAGATGGATAATTTTAAATTCATCTACTCGCCCCGTCTGTCCAGCTGCTGTGTAACATCTGCATGAAAACTCAGAGCTCAACATCTGGGTTCTGGATCAGGTCCAGACTGCGGGCTGAGTTCCAGCTGAAGATGGAAGATAAGCTCAGAAATTTTGACCTGCAGAGTCTCAACCTGCAGGTCCTTGAAGGTCCTTCAGAAACAGGGTCTGCAGGTCCTTAAAGGTTCATGTCATCCTGCAGGGATCTGCTCCGGGACAATCCCACCGACAAGCTCGACATCAAGATGAATCCCAACGGCAGCGGACAGTTGTACGTCCCTGGACTGACGGAGAACGTCGTGGAGAGCCCCGAGGACATCAACAGGGTGAGGACAGAAAAACCAAACATTTCAATTTATTTGTTTCATGTTGATGCATAAAAATAATAAAACTGTAAAAGCAGAAGATTCAATGCAGCTGATCCTGGTGTGTGTGTGTGTGTGTGGGCTTGTTCGCACGCATGGGTGTGGTCTACCTGTACCCAGGTGTTCGACTTGGGCCACGTGAACAGAGCAACTGCGTGCACCAACCTGAACGAACACAGCTCGCGCTCTCACGCTCTCCTCATCATCACCGTGTCCGGCTTCAACAGCGCCACCGGGAGCCGCACGCAAGGTTTGTTCGGCCATCTTTGTTCAGACTCTGGTGGTACCAGGATCCCAAGTCTGGTTCTGAACCCAAAGAACTGGGTCTGAACCCTCTGACAGGCCGGTCTCAGGTCTCTTACCTCCCTGTAACTCAGTAAACATTCTGGTTCTGTGGTTCTTTGTGTTCTGACCCGGTTGCCAGCTGAAACCAGTCATGGCTCTGGTTTGTTCTGGTTCTAGGGAAGCTGAACCTGGTGGACTTGGCCGGGTCGGAGCGGATTGGGAAGTCGGGGGCGGAGGGCAGCCGTCTCAGAGAAGCTCAGTGTATCAACAAGTCGCTGTCGGCGCTTGGTGATGTCATCAACGCGCTGCGCAGCAGACACGCCCACGTCCCCTTCAGGAACTCGCGGCTCACCTACCTGCTGCAAGACTCTCTGAGCGGGGACAGCAAGACCCTGATGATGGTGCAGGTGAGACCAGCTCGGGTCTAGAACCACAGCTCTGTTCTCCAGATCCCGCTGCTGTCCCCTCACTCCTGTTTCTGTTGTCCAGGTGTCCCCGTTGCCTGGCAACATGAGCGAGTCAGTGTGTTCACTGAAGTTCGCTCAGCGTGTTCGCAGCGTTGAGCTCAGCTCTTCGTCTTCCAGGAGACACGAGAATTCGTCCACCTCGTCCTCACCGACACACGACAGTGTTGAGGTAACATTGTGTGTGTGTGTGAATCATATTTCATGAACAACGTTTTAATGTGATCAGTGATTGGATCAGACTGTAGTCTCCTGTTTTTGTTTCTAATAATAATGAAAACATTTCATTCATTCTCTGAACCGCTTGGTCCATTACGGGCTGCAGGTGAGCTGGCGTCTGTCCCAGCATTAACAGGTGAGAGGCAGGTACACCTGGACAGGTCACCAGTCCATCACAGGACCAACAGAGATAGGGACAAACAACCACTCACACACACACTTTTTAGCGTGTTTTCAGTGTGAGAATTTAGAGTCATTGATTAACCTGATATGCATGACATGGGAGGAAGCCGGAGAACCCGGAGAGAACCCACGCAGACACGGGGAGAACATGCAAACTCCACACAGAAAGAACACCGCCTCCTAGATTCAAACCGCCCCCCAGCCGACATTCGAACTAGCAACCTTCTTGCTGCGAGGCTGCGGTGCTAACCACCACCGTGGTGGAAGCGAAAAATAGAAAACATTTTCCACTCCTGAATATGAGACAGAAGAAATCTGGAAAACTAAACTCTCTCCATCCTGTCGACTTTTCCTCAGCTGGACTCCCCCCCAGTCACGCCGGTCCCCCTCCCCATCTCTCGGGCCAGCAGCGCCGGCTCCACCCTGTCCTCCGCCTCCAGAACTCCCAGCAGCTCCCGCAGGAGGTCTCAGTCCCAGCTGTCCACAGGTACACACACACACACTCACATGCTGCTGATTATTTCAGTTCTGTTAAACTTCCAGTTTTCATCCCATTTCCAGAGATATTTCCAGGTGAACAGGCAGGAAGTTTTCCAGGTGAACAGGCAGGGATATTTCCAGCTGGAGTTTTAAAGTTTTTGTAAATTTTATGAGATGAAGACCTTTTGGGTCGAGATCAGACTCTTTCAGCTGGAAACTATTTTTGTGCTTGTAGAAGTTAAACATTCAGACTGACACCGTCATCCTGTAAATAAGCATCAGCAGCAGAAATGTATTGTGGGAAATGTAGGAGGCAAAAGTTAACGCTGACTCCTGAATGCTGCAGGTCTGAGCTGTAAGGGTGAAGGAGGATTCCCGCTGTCAGTCTGTCCTCCTCCTCCTTCCTCTGTGTCCTCATTCTGTGGTCTGATTGGTTGGTTTGCAGACAGACAGGTAGACAGAGCCAGCCCATTGGTGGGGGACGGTGGGCAGGTAGGTGGGGGTGTACGTGATTATTGGTGGATAACTTGGCATGGAAGCTTTCAGCATGGCATGGTGGCCCCTCCCTCCCATCTCCTCCACCCGTCTAACACCCCCACCCTCCCTCCCTCCACCTCTAACCACAGAGCATCTGTCAGCGCCTGCAGAACCATGAGGTGGACCCGCTGGAACGGCTGGGTCCGCAGGGCCTGCTGAGTCTGCCAGACCCACAAACCTCCTGCTCTGTCTGTGTTGCCTGTTCAAATGTCGACTTCATTAAAGCTGAATCACAAGGAAACATTTCTGATTGGTTGGTTTCAACTGGTCTGCCGAGCACCATCGGACTGGTTCTATCAAGTCCTGGACCTGTTTGCTCTGAAATCCATGAAACTGAACCACCTGCAGGTGGTTTCCGACTTCCTGCACGGTGTTTCCTCGTGATGTCAGAGTGTGGATGTTGGGAATGATTTGGTGTCTGAATGAATCCTGGCTCGCGCCCTCCATGTCTTTTAAATCTGAGAACATGTAAAATCACTCACTAACGGTAACTATGACAACAGAACTGATGTTTCCAGGTGAAAGGGATCAGAAGGTAACCAAGAATCAGCACACCGTAAAGTTCAAAGGTGGTTTCAAAGTTGCTATGTGTTTTATTAAACAGGAAAGACCGGACGTTAAAAATGTTTTTGTTAAAGACGCCACTGGTCCCTGGGATAGGCTCCGCCCCCTGGCAACCTTAAATAGCTAAAACAAGTTGGCAAATTGATGAAAGTGTGGTAAATAAGAGGCAACTAAATATGGAGTTAAGTGTTCACTTAAATAGGTCACCTGGTAGCTTACCTTTACGATCACCTGGTATCTTACCTGTAGGTCAGTTTTAGTCTCTGTGTGGGAACCTCGCTGCATGTCTCACATTGCTACCGTCAAATGTGCCAGAAAGATCCAAAACT
Source organism: Melanotaenia nigrans (assembly GCA_037177435.1). Taxonomy (NCBI): domain Eukaryota; kingdom Metazoa; phylum Chordata; class Actinopteri; order Atheriniformes; family Melanotaeniidae; genus Melanotaenia; species Melanotaenia nigrans. The sequence goes on along the minus strand of JBAFTC010000013.1, from coordinate 834,697 downwards.
GATCTCAGTGTCCTTCAGGTGCCTCTCTGGTTCCTCCTGCACTCAGACTTCATCTCCATCGTCCTGGACATTAAGTCCCGCCCCCACAGTGACCCGTCATCCTACAAGTCTAGAATCCAGACCAGACAGGAAATTGAATTTTAAAAACAAAAACTTAAATATAGCACCTTTAAAATCAGCTGATCTGAGGGTTTAGGAAAGGATCGTGGGAACTGACTGCAGACTGACAGCTCTTCAGAAGTATGGAAAGCGAAAAGGGTCATGTTTCACCTACTGATGATGAAAAAAAGTTATCTCTAATCTCAGAATTTTTCCAGAAGTTTAAAGCTGCCACAATTGCAGTTTTTTTTTTATTTTTAATGTTGTTTTTTCACGTTAACAAGGCTCACTTACAGGATAAATAAGCTTTTCTCTTCTTTACTGAAGATAACTACCTGCTACCTGGTAATCACATCATACACACCACTTTATTTATTTATTGACAACGACATGGTGAAGGTCAACTTGACAGCGATTGGTTAACAGCTATTTGGTCAATTTTGGTCAGTTGAGGCTCATTTTATTTTTTACTGGCTGTTCATGAAGCTGAGCCCAGGTAAAGAAAAAGCTAATTTAACAGTTAATGATCATTTCTTCATCGTTACACGATGAAATGAACTTGTTATCTGAGATAATGTTAGAAAAATGTTTTTAGTCATGGCCGCTATGGGCTTCCGTAGGTTTTCACATTTAGCAAAGTTTTTTTATATTTCGTTACTTTGAATGAAGGAATAATCTCAGCATTAAAATGAACTTCATTATCTTTCATCTATTTCAATTTTAATTGCTGGAATAGGCTCCTGCCACTCTGAAATGGTGTAGAAAATAAATGAATTTATAGTTTAATCTTCAGTTTTCTGCTGAGAGTTTAAGCTTGCTTTGTGTCAGGTACGGCAACCTCAGATGGACAAAACCCAAGAAAACAGGAGGTGTTTATTTTGTCAGCTTTTATTAAACAGCAGGTGATTGTAGCTGAAATATGAGCCTTCAGGCTTTTCGCACCTGGAGGATCAGGTGGTCTGAGGACTGTTCAAACTGAAACTGATGTTTCGGACCTGAAGACCGAAATAAAACATGTTTTCATATTTATGGTCAGTGGAGTGGACATGGTTGGATGTCATTGGATGTGTGGTTGGATGTTGTTGGTTGGTTGGATGTGTGGTTGGCTGTTGTTGGAAGTGGTTGGACATGGTTGGATGTGTTGTTGGACGTGGTTGGATGAGTTGTTGGACGTGGTTGGATGTGTTGTTGAACGTGGTTGGATGTGTTGTTGGACGTGGTTGGATGTGTTGTTGGACGTGGTTGGATGTGTTGTTGGACGTGGTTGGATGTGCTGTTGGACGTGGTTGGGTGAGTTGTTGGACGTGGTTGGATGTGCTGTTGGACGTGGTTGGATGTGCTGTTGGACGTGGTTGGATGAGTTGTTAGACATGGTGGAACAGCTGCTGACTGATGGACCTGTTTGTCTCTGCAGGACGATTGAAGCTGACGGCCTGAGAGATGGTGGATCATCCAGGTGGGACTGTGGGGTGTCGGCCAGCACCCTGAGGTCCGCCCCCCCTCCCCAGTGCTAATGAGACCTTTCTGAACTTTCTGCAGCAGTGCCCCCCTCCCAATCTGGACCGAGCTGAACCCCAACCCTCCCCAGAACCAGTACATGCTCCCCAGTATTTCCAGTATTCTTGTTTCTTTGCACTTTAAACTGATTTTCTGAGCTGCAGATGGAAGTTTGTTTAATCTGCTTTCATCTGGATTTCCTTTGTTTTAACAAAATTGTTTTAATTTAATTTTGACAGCGAGTGCAACATGTGACCTTTTTTGGGGGGCGGGGAAAGACACAAATCTTGTTGGTTTGGTTCCTGTTGAAGACCCGACCCCCCCAAAAGGAATTGTATTTTGGCAGTTTGGACACATCAAACGGTATTTTAGGAAAAATTTAACTTAACGTGTCTCTTGTCCTCTTCTATAGTTTCTGGAGGTTGTCTCCTTGTCCTTACTGTCCTCCTTCATCCAATCAGGGTTGTCCACCGAGATGTCCAACAGGATGTGAGCAATAACAGGACGTTTTCTGCTTGGGAGGAACTTTGAACCAAAATGTGCTCAAATCTGTCCTCTGAACATCTGGTGGCCTCAGACAGAGCAGATGTGTAGCTGTAAACTCGGTGCTGGAATTAGCTGTTAGCTTTTAGCTGTTAGCAGAACTGAAACCGTCTTCTGCTTCAGATTTCTATACTTTGTTTTTGTATTTCCTTTTTAATAAATACTCCAGAATGATCTCCCACTCCGATGGTCATGTTGGATTATTTGTAGGAGCTCTCTATCGAAAATGTTTGAAAACAGAAAAATGTTCTTGTAATACCACTTTGTACCACTAGATGGACTAGAGTTACTGCAGTGTCCAGTCTGCCCAGAAACCAACAGGGCATTCTGGTGACACCATCCTCCTTCAGACTCCTGGGACATTTCAGATTGATCCATTTATAGGAAATAAAAATCTGGAGAGACGTTCATTGCTGTGGGAGGGGCTTAAACAGAAATACATCTGCTGGTTTCTGTCTCAGATTTTTGTCTTTGATAAAAATGTCTAAATAAAAGTCTTAGTGAAACTGAGGATTTCAACTTCAGACTGGGGGTCTCTCTCAGGACATGTTTTACATATTGTCACACTCCTGATTCAGAAGGGAAACATCTCCATCAGCTTGTTGATGAGCATTGCATTTTCAACATGTGCTGCAGCAGGAACATCTAAAACCTGCAGGACTAAGTGGTCCAGAGGGGGAGCCTCTAAGCAACAGAAAACATGAGACTGTCCTGTTTGACTGACATAGGTCCTGTTCCAGAAACCATCCATCATTTCTCAGTTATGATGGCGAAACGTGGAGAGGCACGATGGAGATCAGCCGGCTGGTTCTATGGATGGATTTGAGAATGAACTCAGCATTAATGGAGCAACATGGACGTCACCGCCGAGGAGAATGGGGGTGTTTTAACATCCACTCTTTTCCCAGTGAGAGGGTTCCACTCCCGCACTTTTCCTGTTGTTTTTACCTTTTTTTTTTACTTATCCTGCGTTTTATACCAACATGGCCGCTCTAGAGGATCTCTGCTCTCTCTGTTTGTGCAGCAGCTGCTTCCTCTCTCTCCTCTCATGTTGTGAATCATGGCAGCTGTCGGTGATCAGCTGATCGGCTTTTCTCTCGTTTATGGATCAGCTGAGAAGGAGGAAACTAGCGTTCATGTTCACACCGTCACATATTTACCCCAAAGTCTTGTTGTTGGCAGGACCTTCTCTAACAGTAGCTGCTGGTGGTAGACAGGGTTTATACTCCAGCTATGCAGGGGCGGGTCTAGAAAAGTTCTGATGGGGGGCCAGGAGCACTGACCAGGAAAAGGGGGCACAGATGAGGCCTTTTTTAGGTCTAGATTTTCTGACTTATTGAACTGATTATTACAACTAAAGTAACAAGCAGCCAATGATGTGTTTTATCAGCAGGTTTTACTTTGGGTGAAGCTGCTGTAGGACTTTTATCACGGCTGCACAAACACACTTCAATGATGAAATGAAAAAGCTGTTTGTATCCAGATCATCGGTTTTATCAGAGTTTCTTCATCAATGTTTAACTTCAGTCGTCACATCTGCTGCTTTTAGGACAGAAATGATCACCATGGAGACGGCTGGTCTGATACATGAATTCTGAATTATGATCTAGAACAGTGGTTCCCAACCTGGGGTCAGGGAACCCCCAAGGGGGTCCCCTAAAGAGTACAGGGGGTCTCAGAGGCTTTGAAATTTCAGAGCCATTGTGATTAATGTCCACACATTTTAAGAAAATAAATTAATCAAAAGGCTACATGTTTTTAATTTAACATTGGCTTTATGGAAGGACAGGACTTTGCCAACATACAGTATTTATGGTGAGAATCTCACTTTTAAAAGCATAAACCAGGCATGGTTTCAGCCCTGGGTGGGGCAGGGCTTCATGGCTTCTTGCATGAAGGGGGTCCCCAAGGGAACTAAGTTGGGAACCACTGATCTAGAACATGGTAGAGATGTTTTAGAACAACAAATAGAAGTTACATTACATGCTGCATTTATTGACCCTTGGACATCTCATGTTTACCAAAGAGAAGGTCAGTTAACAGCAAATATTCGTAGCTTCGGCTCGTTCTGCTGATGCGATGCAGTAAAAACAGGCAGATTTCAAACAGTCACGATTAATCTTGATTAATCTGATTAATCTGATTAAAAATTTTAATCATGTGACAGTCCTAATTGTTATCAATAAACTGACGATGAAGAGGATGGAGGTTGGTTTCAGTCTGAGATTCTGACCAATGGGTAAAATCTCCTGGAATTCCTCCTTCAGGTGTGAGACGGAAGGTGAGCGGGAATCCTCAGTGGAGGTGACATGATGACGTCGTGATTCAGGAAATACTAACATCTGAAAATAAATGTGAACAGCGTTTCTCTGTGGAAATGTGCCGGAGTGGGACTGTGTGAGGAGGGGTGTGGGAGCTGGGCTGGTCTCAGGTCGTTGTTGTCCTACGAATTTCCTTCCTCAACGCACAAAAGAGATTCCAGAAACTCAGTCGTGTTGGCACGAGAACGAGAGAACCCTCTCAGTTCTCCAAAGGTTCCATTTCTGAAAAGAAACTTCAGGAAAAACATGTCTCATTTCTTCATCGTTGTCATGGAAACAAGAAGTTTGTTCAGGACTGGACTGAGAGAGGTCTATGGAAGCCCACTCGCCTCTAAGAGAAATATAGACAAAGCATCTAAAAATTAGAGATCTAAAGTTCTAATATTGAGATAAAAATGTATTATGTGATTAAAAGAAAAATAAACTCACTATTATTTCTAATTTCTAAATGGCGGGAATGGGTTTCCATGGAGACCAAACTCAGGAATAAAATCCAGCATCTCACTAAAGGTGTGTTGAATACTGACAACATCTCACTATTTCTATTCTGACACAGATTAAATTGATTAGCCACCTATGAAGTAACTGGGGTATTATCTGGGTGGAAACTGGGTCAGAAACGGGCAGTTCAGGTCTGATGGACACGTTTTCTGGATGGAAATGTAATCAGCTGTTTCCTGAGGATGCAGCTACACGTCGGTGCTGATGCTGTGGCTCACCACTTCCTTCATGGTGTAGGAGCGGATCAGCTTCTCGTAGAAGCTGGCCAGGTCCACGGGCAGCTCCAGGTCCTGCTGCTGGACCGTCCTGTAGCTGATCCTGCGGCCGCCGTTGCACAGCCTCTCCGGGTGCTGCAGGTAGAAGGGCAGCGAGCAGCGGGCGCAGGACGGGCAGAAGGCGTGCGCTCGATGGCACCGGCGAGGCGGCTGCGGGGAGTAGCTGGCGGGCCCATTGGCCTCGGTGAGGAAGGTGGGGGGGTAGGTTTCAGGCTCGTCGCTGTAGTGCTCTGGGGTCGGGGGGGTGGGAGGAGCACACAGAGCCAGGGGCCGCGAGGGCGACATGGTGGCGAGCTCGGGTTCCTCCTCTTCCCCCTTCTCAGACTCCTCGCGTTTACAGCAGTAATACTGCAGCGTCAGACACAAGAAGAAGAAGCACAGGTCAGAGGCGGAGGATCAAACAGGTAACTGTCACATGACACCCAGCTGTTAGCCTGTGGGGCCGCCGGGGGGTCTCCCAGGGGTCCCATCACTCTGAACCTTTCACCTAATGCCTGTTCAGGAGCAGCTCTGGTTCCCACACACTAGATACTCGAAAGCTTCGGTGTGGGATGTGCTCGACTGTCAGGCTGGTAATGCGTCACCATGGCAACATAAAAAACACCCAACCATGATGTCTTCCTCCCCCTAACTACATTATCAACCAGTGACATGACGAAGGAAGATTTTTTTTTTAAAAAAAAAAAAACGTCAGTGATTAGGAAAAAAACATAGGTTGCATATGATTGGCTACCTGGAGTCAGGTGACTGTTTCCCGCCTTCACTCTGGTCATGTTTTAACTTTCCCTTTCAAGCCCCACTCACAAAACATTAATTATAAACAACTTGTTTCATGCAGCCTAAAGCTTTACGATTTACGGCAACTGGCCCCAAAGTTCTCCGCAGCTTTTTCAGAACCAAAGAGTCATTAAATAAAAACACAAAAATAACTCGTCTGTTTCATCCTGTCACGAGAATATTTTAGTTTCATACTCCCATTTGTGGCTGCTAGAGAAATGATTCATGCTGTTACTTTAAAAAGGTGAAAATATCAGAAGCACATCTCGTTCATCGTGAAACAACAGGTGGAGGTGAGAGGAAGGCGGCCATACCTGCAGCCTACATAAACACAGAACAGCAACGATGGTTAGCAAGATGACCGTGGCCAGAATTCCTCCTGCGATGACCACCGTCCCGGCTGACATCCGAAATCCTCTCCATCAACCACCTGCAGGAGGGGGAGAGGGAAGAAGAAGACGGAGATGAGAGGAGGTGTTGGGCAGTAAATAAAGGTAAAGGTCAGGAAGGAGAGAAAAGGAGGAGAGATGGTCAGAAACAGAGAAGAAAATGATAACGAGAGGAAAGTTCAGAGAGAGGGAGAAAAGATGGCCGACAGAGTTTTAGACTTCGAGCTTGAGACTAAATAAATCTTTAATAATAATAACAGAGCAAAATGTAAATATTAGCCCACCTGATGAGGATGAGGATGGTGATGATAATGAAGATGATGATGATAATGAGGATGATGATGATAATGAGGATGATGATGATAATGAGGATGATTATGATAATGAGGAGGAGGAGGATAATGAGGATGATGATGATAATGATAATAAGGAGGAGGATAATGAGGATGATGAGGATGAGGGTGATAATGAGGATGATGAGGGTGATGATGAGGATGATGATGATGTTCTTTTGTTTCTAACAACCTGCTACAGCCTCTAAATACCAATGGATGAATTAATTTTTATTTCATTTTGTATTTTTACGGAATTATTTTCATGATTTTTATTTATGATGTTTTATTTTTATTTTATTTACTACGTTTGAGGGTTTTTTGTTAGGATTGAATTTTTTCTTCTGCAATTTCCTACAGACCTCCACGTTCCACTGAATTAATCTATGAGTGAATAATTAATAAAGCTTTCAACCGTGAACACTGTGATGCCACTGATAACAAAGACGTCTTGAACTGTCTTTGTTAAATGACTCATTAGTAATTTATAAATAATTAAACCATTTAGCTTAATGTTGCAGCCAGGGGTCGGCTGGAAAGTCAGCTGATTTAAAAACGCATATTAGATGTTACTGAGACTCTAAAAGCAAATTCATCATGTTCAACGTCCACGTGGATAAACAAAGCACTCCACATTAAGACGACATAGAATTATAAATGAGCATCTAATGAAGGTAAAACAGAAACCTGGCAACATAAAAGGAAAAGGAGAGAAAAACGTTTCTGTATGGAGGAAACAAAATCTTCTGCACCGAAGTTAAAAAGTTAAAGTCTTTTTAAGTTAACTCATATTTTTAATCTCAGTCCTTATTGGTCATCAATAACTGAGCTGATTGGTCCTGTATTATTCTGCCCCCTAGTGGTAAGAAATCCCAAGACAACGTTCATCTCTTCGTGAAGAAATTAGGCCAAACAAATAAATAAAACAAAAACAAACAAATAAATAAATAACTGACAGTCATCTCAGTCTGTTAGAATTAGATTCATCTAATAACAAAACTATTAAACCTCTGAATAATAATAATAGAATAAAAGAATTAAAATCAATTTTCTCTCATAAAATTTCATCCATTGAACTTATTTCAGATCAAAAGCTCCACCACTCACTCACAAATCCTGATCCTGATCCACCTGAGCTGGTCTACCTGACCCCTGGTTCTAACTCAACGAGGACGTGGTGCTCCTGAGGATCAACTCATCACTTTTTATTGGATTCAGTTTCCATAGCGACAGTGCCCTCAGGCTAAGCATCCCTGAGGATGAGTAAAGAGGAAGGACACAGACCAGATCCAAAACCCAGTATCAGCTGACCCACAGCTCCCACCATGGGATCCAGTCCACCACCAGACAGTAGACCAGAACCGATCCCCCTACCACCACACCAGGATCCAGTCCACCACCAGACAGTAGACCAGAACCGATCCCCCTACTACCACACCAGGATCCAGTCCACCACCAGACAGTAGACTTCTTATGAAATCATTTTAACCAGCGACTACGCTGAGCTGTAAATGAGTTTTATTTTTTAATCATTAGAAGCATAAACTGTTTAAGCTGCTCATATAAATGAAGTTTTCCAGATAGTTATTTAAAATGAATTTTAAGTGTTTTAACATAATTATAATAAATATATTATACATGTTCTTTAAAAGGATTTTTAAGTTAACAAACATGTTTTTGCAGCAGACACTTTGGAAACAAAATGAAAACTTTTAACAATTTAATGCGTCAGTTCTCTGAGGATTAAATGATGGCGAGCTGGTTCTACGGCTAGTTTATTAGATCCTGAAACACATCTAAATACATTTTAAACAACTGTGACCTGCACAAACCTGAGTCTCCAGCAAGAAAACATCCAAAGCCAAGACACGCGTGATGAAACTCAAGCTGTCATACATGACAAGACACAACATTCATTCCCAAAACAGAAAACAGCCTTCTTTCCATCTTACCCTTCAGTCTTCACAACATACCATTCTTCATGCTCATTACTTTTGTACTGGCTTTCACTCCGTCAAGTTCCAGAAACAACTTCTGAAAAACTTCAGACGTGTCTTTAAATTCCTTGTGATGGGTCAGATTCAGAGCTTATGTGCATCAGCACCCTGGTATCCTTTCCCTCAGGATTTTTACCTCAGAATTATCCACAATCCCAATGCTGCTAAATTTGGTCAAACAACTACTTGCTCACTGTGTAACTACAAGGCTATCTACATGAACAACAAAGGGTTTTAAAATAGGTCTATGAATAACTTGAATTTAAATTACACTATATAGTTGACGGTTACACAAATAAGCAAAAATGGAATCATGCTTTTCCTTCCCATTGTGAAATGGAAATCCCTCTCTAGCTGAGCCGATCTGTCAAATTAAACTTTATCATTCTCATGCTTGTCTAAACCACACTGCTAAAGATGACTTACATTAGCTAGTACTTTATTAGCAGGTGTAGCTTAACCTCTGTTTCTTATTGCTTTAGTAGAATGCATTTATAAATTCAATGACACTCACCTTAAAAATATCTTTTGTATGGTATTTTTAGAGTGAGAAAAAATAAGTTATTAAGCCAATTTTGTTGAATTTGTTTGAAGTCGATGAACAGATTTTTTTGGTTTGAATTACACATAATGTCACGTTGGTGTAATTATCAACATTATTATGTCAACACAGCTCATGAAAGTAATGTTAGTAACTCTACAGGTTTGCCTAAATCAGTAAATGACATTTTATCTTAAGATAATTAAGTGGCAGCAAAAAGTCTCCTGAATGACTTTTTAGTACCAGACAGTAGACCAGAACGGATCCAGATTATTAATGTAAAGATGTTTTATTTCTCTCTGGTGGCCTCGGTTACCAGAGTTAGAGCAACACGATCCTCTCCTTAATTAACAGTTTCCAGAGCTCCAACAACAACAACAGGACAGACAACCAACATGTACAACCAAAAAGTAGCAGAAGAAACAGATAAAGTCCACGAGCTAAAATAAATACCAAGCAAGAGTAAACTTTTCCTTCACGACCATCATCATCATCATCATCTTTGCTCACCGACCAGCTTCATGGACCATCCCTGCACCTCCTCCTGATTTTAACCATGTTTTTTCCTGTGAGATCAAAAAGCTGCTGCAGGGTGGAGGCCCCATGACCAGCTGGGGCTCCCTCCCTCAGGATGGGTTCTACTGTAGTTCTGTCAAACCTCAGCATTGTCTTTAGAAACATCAAATAAAGGGACAAACAGACGCCTCCAAAGCAGCTCATTTTAAACATTACAAACGGATTATAAAGATGAGAACACAAGGTATTAATAATGTTTCTGAAACTGGCTTAAATGTGCCTGAACTGAGACTAAATGTGGCCCCTGGTTTTACATCTGGTCTCATCTTTGCAGCGTTTTCCACCGCAGACCCGCTTCTTGCTCTGTTCTCTGTTTTTGCCGCTGAAAAGCTCGTTTTAGGATTTTTCGGAACAGGGACACCAGTTTCACCACAGCCGCGCGCAATAACCCATAATCTTACCAATCAGGTTTTTGGATGTCTCATGGCACCACCCGCAGCACCGCCACTCCCGAGCGCGGATTGCGAGCAGAGGTGATGGAGATTCAGGTTTCAGCTGGAAGAGCGAACCTAGAACCTCACCGACCGCAGCGGATTCATCCACGCGCCCATGAGATCAGTCAGAACCAGAGGAATTCAGCTCTGCTGGAAAAAAAGATGAGAATTCAGGAAAGCTTTCCGCTGATGATCTGTTTTCTTTCACGTCCTCCTGGTTTTCATCTTTTCACCTGCAGAACTCTGATCCAGAAGTTTCAGGAACAAAAACAATAAAAACGATCTTTAGTTCTATAAAGTCCATAAATCTCAAGATGTCACGAGCGGCGATGGCTCGCTAATGAATCATTGTTGAAGTAAAAGCTGCACGCGGGATGCGCTCTCATCATGAACTGCGATGCTGATGTGAGCGTGCGTCACGGCAACGCGCGCTGCTGCGCTCAGAGAGAAAAATGAGTTCAGGCAGCATCAGGACCAGGCAGCTGGACATGATCTGAGCTTTGTGACATGGTGCATCATCCTGCTGGAAGTAGCATCAGAAGATGCTCCACTGTGGTCATAAAGG
>JBAFTC010000013.1:762415-785221 GCA_037177435.1 Melanotaenia nigrans | reverse complement strand
TATTGATGCTCTTCGCTGTGTCACCATCAGTATGTTGTGTTGATAAATAAATGAATTAAAGTGGGAATAAATATATATATATAAAATTGTTAATAAACAAACAAATCAATAAATAAATCAACGTATCATTAAAAGTTATATATATTATAAGTTAACATGTGAAAAATGTGATTGTTATTTATTTATTTTGTTTTTATTCTACTGACATGTTTATTAATTTATTGAATGATGAAAAGCAAAGAAATTAAAATAAAGTTTCACGTTTGTAAAAAAAGTTGTTTTAGAATAATCTTATTAAATGATAATAATAATAAATAGTAAAAATCTAAGTAAAGGTTTTAGTTAATTATCTGAACATTATTATAATTTAATCAGTTTAAAACCAGATAAACTAACTTTTCTAACCGGATCCTGATAAAATAAAAAGTCATGATGAATTCTTGGAGGATTTTTCCAGCATGTTGATGTGCAGCCTGTCATTTTTCAGCCTCACCGTATAATTACTTTGACTTCTCCTCTCTGGTCTGTGTACAGACTTAGTTTGTGGGGTTGTTTGCTTCCTGCAGGCGGTCTGAGCTGTTTTTGTACCTCGTGTTCAGCGTCCTGTAATTACAGCGTCTCTGCGCGGCTGCTTGTTTGCTCTGTTTTTCTTGGCTCTTGCTGTCCTGCATCTGATCCGCTCCATTGTTGAGCTGTAATGACGTCGTAGTTCTGCACCTCCTGCTTGTTTCCTCTGAAGCTGCTGCATCAGTTTAATCTTGGGCTTCTTTTATATGCGCTTCCTAACTTTTGTCCCTTTAAGTGACGGGAAATGGTGTAAACATACATTTTTAGGATCGACCTTTTTAAAAACTATTCTACGTGAACCTGCAGGTTCAGACCTGGAGATGTTAGACTGTGTTTTCATCTGTTACTGGAGGGTCTTTGTGTTTGTAAAGAATGATGTTTGGACAACCTCGTTTTCAGCTTCTGCTCTTTGCAGATAAATGCATCAGTCGAAGGAAACATTTGGGATATTAATGTTTTTGTGTCGGACTGTGGTTAAAATTAGGGAACCGATCTTTAGGCTGTTTAAATGACCCTGAGGCTTGACTTTAGACCGAGATGCAGCCAAAACGCTCCTGTGTTTCAGGTCAGAAGGTCTGTGGATTTACAAATGTGGTCTCGTGCTTCTTAAAACCACCGAATGGAGGGGCCAAGTGGAGAGAGGGATTATGGAGGCACATGAGAGGCAACTCTTCAACACAAAGCTTCACAGCTTTAATGATTAACGGACTAATACAACCAGAGGAAGAGTTTCCACAAGCAATATAATAATATTCCAGGAGGCTCCTGCTGTGGCCTGTTTTCTGGAAGCAAACATGTCTGTTTACACTCCTTCGATGGGTCATGAGCTTTAATCTGAGGTTCCCTTTGTGAACCGGAGGGACCTCTGAGCTGATTTATTGGCCCTGGTCTCTGTCGAAGGTCATTTCTCATCCAGCTTCGTTCTTCGTCATGTGAGACTCCTGCAGAAAGCTGCAGCTTTAAATCCACGTACATCGTGTAGCTCTGCATGTACCGTAGAATTAAAACCATCTATTATCTACTGGTCGAAGTTTAATCAGCAACTATTTTAATAATTAACTCACTTTTTTAATCTGATGTCAGTTTTAAGCTGTTTGTAAAAATGTAAAATAAAGTGTGAAAAGTGAAAACTTTTTATTTAGTTGTAAAGTCTGTACTGTTGCACATTTAATTAAAATAATAAGAAAGAACTGATTATCTGGAAATTATTTCCAGTGATTTGGCTGATTATTGAGGACAAATTTGAGACAATTCAGTTTAAAATAAAAGATTTTTTGAAGCTTAGAAGAAAGAAAAAGCCTGTTAGGTGGGAACCGGGTGTGAAATGACTCATCTACTTAAAAACAAGATTTTTCTCTGTTTTACTCCAACTGCACATTTTTTGTTTTTACCAGATTTAAATGAATAAAATCACAAACTCTGCAGAAATAATGAAACACATCCAGTGATGCAGCACAGAAACAGCACTGGCTGCATTAACATGATATTTTACTTTAATTAACTCTCCTTTTATGCACATTAGTTCTAATCAAAACATGTTATGTAACACTGCACACCAGCTTCTCGGTCCCTCACTCAGTCTGTGTTTACGTGTTCACTCGACTCGATTTTACATTTTGTGAGGAATTTTTGGCCTTTCATGAGCTCAGGTTGTTCTGATAAAGACGTGGTTACGTAACGCAGCTGCCCACATCACCCAGATTACTCCAGTCTTTCTGTGATCCTCAGCAGAGAGAACGCGGCTCGTTTCTCCAGAAACGGTGGGATATGATACCGTTTCTGTTTGAGCCGACGGCTGAAAGGAGGCCGGTGGGGGATGAGTGTGTCTGAGAATAAATGCATGAAACATCTCCTGGAAGAGCCATGAAAAAACTCTGCTGCCTGGTTTTTAGATGCTCGTGTTGACTCATCATTGCTGATGTGGAGGGAGTGGAGGGGTGGAGCACTGACGGAGATCCATCTGTTTCCCTCCACGATGACGGGATGTTGTGAGCTGATGCACATTCAGCTTTGGTCCGAACACAGACACCAAACTGACCCTAACAGTTGGTCGATGAATGGATGTTATGTATTTATGTTGAATAAATGACCATTAAAATAAAAATATGAAGCTGGATGTACCCTGCTGAGTATGGACGGTCATTGGCTCCAAACATCCATCCAGCGACATTAAACACAAGTTTGATCCCGGTACAACATCCGGACCTTCTTCCAGTGTGGAGCTTCGTGTTCCCTGTCTACATCAGGGTTCTGTTTTAGGTTTTTTAGTCTTGTCCGTTTTATTTTGTAGTTTTTCTCTTTGTGTTTTCTGTTTTGTTTCCTGTTTGATTTGCTCATTTGCTTCATCTGCTCCTTGTTAGTTACTCAGCGTATTTATGCCCCTTGGTTTCAGTTTTCCGTTGTCGGATCATCCATCGCGTTTCCCCGTCTTGTCTCCTGTTTTTGTCTTGTAAGTCTTTCTAGTGATTCTTAATTAAAACCTTTATTCTTGCACCCGTCGGCCTCCTGCCTCTCCATCCTAGATTCCTCACATCTTCTCACCCTGATGCTCCCTGTACTCCGGTCTCCTCCTACAGTCCAAAACATGCATGTTCGGTTCACTGCTGTTTCCAAGGAGTTGGTGTGGGCCAGAGTGGTTGTTTCTCTCTGTGATGGCCCAGTTTGCCACAGCAACACTTTGCTTTGGGTGTGATGGCTGCCATTGCATTGAAATTCTTAGAGGACTAAACTCCTGGACACCTGCTGTGGTTGCTCAACCCGCTTGAGGTCCAGGTGCGTGTGAGGGACAGGTGTATGTGAGGGACGGGTGCATGTGAGGGACAGGTGCATGTGAGGGACAGGTGCATGTGAGGGACGGGTGCATGTGAGGGACGGGTGCATGTGAGGGACAGGTGTAGGATGTCCGCCCCCTTCTGAACTTTAACCTCTGTGTGCTGCAGCAGTTTCACTCTGTTAAAAGACACCAGAAAGGCAAAAAGTACAAAATCTGCCCACCCTCAGAAAAGCTCAGTAACATGAACCACTGGGTAAATTCCCCGTGATAACACCTCTGTGTTTCACTGCTGGAGAAGACGTTTGGTGAGATTCAAGCATCTCAGAAGAAGAACACAGTAGCTTGAACTCGATGATGAAGAACGTAGCACCGTGCAGCGGTAAAGAAAACTGAGGATGAAACACAGCGATGCAGCGTAGAATCCAATCCAATCGCATCGAGACACTGGTGAGGATGCACAGCCTCATCATCACATTTTTGTTTTATTCCAGGTCTGGTTTTGACCTTTGACAGCTGCTGGGTGTCGAAGCAGCAGAGAGACAAACTGAGTGAAACTAAGCTTGAAGTCCTGCAGCAACGCTTGTGTCTGAAAATAAAAACCAGAGGTTTCTGGTCTTATCCTGTCTGAAGAGTTTGTTTTACGCAGTGGAGAAAAATCTGGGGGTTTAAACATCATTACTCCGTTTTCATCCAACCAACAGTTGTTGCTGTTTGATTTCAGTTGAACATAACAAATGAATGGAGCAAAGGAATAAAATATACCTAATTAATCCCAGAGGGAAATATTAGCAGAACGATGAGTTCAGGCCTTCTAGAGCTAAAAGCAGCTTGAGATGCTGTTTAGCTTGAATAAGCTGCGTCTGTAGTGTGGGAGCTGCTTTTAGCCCCAAGTATCTGGACCGTAAAGAAAAATAGAAAAAATGACGAAAAAAAAGGTTTAAATCCTGTTTTCTAAGGCTCAACGATCAAACGCTTTTAAATCAAAATCGCTTTTTAAGATGTTACAATTAGCAAAAGAAGAATTTGTTAACATGCAACACAGCAGCTGATCCAGGTTCAAACCTGCAGCATCCACGGTTTTACAAATACACTCGCTCTGTTTGTGAGATTTAAACAAATCGTCCAGTGGTGACTCTGTCTGAGCCTCAAATATACTTTACTTATATACTTATACATCGGAAATCACAAATAGTTCAGGCCTGTTTTCTCTGTAGACATATCCTGGATTATATGCACAGCGGTTAACTATACTGGACAAAGTTAAAGAGTTCCAGAGATCTCACACGGCAGCTTTTACTGTGACAAAATTCCCAACTTTAGCTGGTTTTCCATCCAGTTTCAAGAGACAGTGATTAGCTGTGTTCACCTGCTGGTAAACCAGGTGCTAGTGAACCAGCTGATGGTGAACCAACTACTAGTAAACCAGCTACTAGTAAATCAGGTGCTAGTGAACCAGCTGCTAGTGAACCAGGTGCTGGTGAACTAGCTACTAGTGAACCAGGTGCTGGTGAACTAGCTACTAGTAAACCAGCTGCTAGTAAACCAGCTACTAGTGAATCAGGTGCTAGTGAACCAGGTGCTGGTGAACTAGCTACTAGTGAACCAGCTGCTAGTGAACCAGCTACTAGTGAACCAGCTGCTAGTGAACCAGGTGCTAGCGAACCAGCTACTAGTGAACCAGGTGATGGTGAACCAGCTGCTAGTGAACCAGCTACTAGTGAACCAGCTACTAGTGAACCAGGTGCTAGTGAACCAGGTGCTAGTGAACCAGCTACTACTGAACCAGCTGATGGTGAACCAGCTACTAGTGAACCAGCTACTAGTGAACCAGCTGCTGGTGAAACAGCTACTAGTGAACCAGCTGATGGTGAACCAGCTACTAGTGAACCAGCTGATGGTGAACCAGCTACTAGTAAACCAGCTACTAGTGAACCAGCTACTAGTGAACCAGCTGCTAGTGAACCAGGTGCTAATGAACCAGGTGCTGGTGAACCAGCTACTAGTGAACCAGCTACTAGTGAACCAGGTGCTAGTGAACCAGCTACTAGTGAACCAGCTACTAGTGAACCAGCTGCTGGTGATCCAGCTGATGGTGAACCAGCTGCTAGTAAACCAGCTGCTAGTAAACCAGCTACTAGTGAACCTGCTGCTGGTGAACCAGCTACTAGTGAACCAGCTGCTAGTGAACCAGCTTCTAGTGAACCAGCTTCTAGTGAACCAGCTGATGGTGAACCAGCTACTAGTGAACCAGGTGCTGGTGAACCAGCTGATGGTGTTGATAATCTAATCCTACCAAGTAAAGTGAAAAGGAAGAAGACGCATTAAGATGATGCATTAAAGACAAACTCAAAGCAGAAAAAAGACAGAAAAAAATCAGTTTGTTACTTTTTGAAGATGGTTTCTACTTTCTGCTCCTGACACGTCGTGTTGTTTTCATCTGTTTGCTCTAATTTTCCATCAACTTTTCTTCTTCAGCCAAATTATTTTTCACATTTTCTTTGATCCACACGTTTTTTTTTTGCACAGGTCACCGTAAAAACTGAGGGAAGGAAACCCTCTTATTGAATCAGGCCTAAGCAAAGAATTTAGTTTTGTAACACAGCAAAACAATGAGCTCTGTCTCCTAGACGGAGAAATAAAAGGAGCAACTGATGAAAGAGGTGAATGAGAAACAAAAAGAGAGAGAGCGGCGTGTTGAGATGGAGCTGCTGAAAGCCGCAGCGATGGAAAACTTATGTAACCCACCGTCTGATCTGTCACGCTTCAAACTGGAAATCTGCTGGAAGGGGAGCAGGAGAAGGAGAGAGACCGAGTTTTTACACCAAAATGAAGCCGATTTGAGAAGCAGAGGGCGACGGGAGGCTCAGTCACCAGCATGAGAGAAAAGAAAGAGGAAGAGAGGATGGAGGGATGAGCCGGGGGTCTATTGAAGGCTGACTGCGAGTGTTACGCTTGAATGAGGGAAGAGAAAGACTCAGGACAGTGAAGAGAAAGACTCCAGACAGAGTTGTGGTGTTAAAGCTCCGTAAAACGGCCCTGAACTCTGATGCTTTTCTCAATTCACATCACTTATCCGGTGTTTTGGTCTGTTTTTATGCTCCATGATGCCGTGGGGCTTTCAGGAGGTTACGTTACTCCTCTTTTCCTTTCTGACCTTTCCTTTTCTGTTTTTACATTTTAGCTCTTTCCTATCTGTCAGTAAATTCCTTCCTTTCTTTCTTTGACCTCATCACTCTATTCGTCTTTTCTTTCATTCTCTGAATTTTTATCCTGTTCTACTTCTTCTTCTACTTCTTCTTCTTCTCTCTCTCGTTCCTCTTTCTCTGCCTCACTGTGCTTTTCATCTATTTCAATATAATTTCCATTCCTCATCTTTACTTATTTTCTTTCCCTCAGCTGTCCTGTCTACTCCTTCCTTTACCTTTTCTTAAATTCTGTTGCTTAATTCTGTTTTCCCCTTTTTGTTTTTTCCTTTCCGTCTTAGTTTTTCTTTTCATTTCTTCCCCTGCCCTGTCTAACCTGTTTTCTCCCTCTCTTCACTCGTTTTTCATCCTCTTCTCTCATAAAGGTGAAGTGTTGAGGCCACCGAGGACACCTCCACCTCTTGTCTCCCTCTTAATAAAGACATAAACCATCAGTTTGCTGAGTGAGAGTCTTTTCTTGATGAGCCGGAGACGAAGGTCCTGTCCACACAGCACATAAAGGTGTATCTTTGTTCTCTGCCCGTAACCGTCGACAACTTTATGAGTTTAATTTGTTGAATCATCTTGTTCTTTGGTGAAGACGAAGCTGCAAGAGTTTACTGTAAGTTCATGATGAGGGAAAATGGAGGAAAATGGAGTTTCTCGGAAACTGTCTGGTTTGTTTGTTTAAAGGGGCGTTCTCGCCTTACACGCCGAGGGACCTGAGCGGGTCACCCGGCCGATGTCCCGGCTGATCACCCGGTTTAAATGGACTGAAACTTCTGCAGTTAATGGGACAGACGTGCTTCCCTTGCACCCGGTCACAACACAACATGGCAACTATTCTACCCAAACACTGAGAGAACTCTCCAGTTTCAGCCGGGTCACTCACCCAAAACGAATCTTATGTTACAGTAGTACGCGCTGTCAGTCACGTTTAATCCTCAGTAACGGTAACGGCTGTAACCACGGTAACGGCATTGTAACGATGGAAAAAGTAACGCTGTTAGTAACGTCATTATCCCATCGATGCTACGACCCACAAAACAAACAAAAGAAAGAAGTAGAAAAAAATTGAGCTGCACAGACCACCACCGAATAAAGCGGCGCTTCCTTTTACATCATCATGATCTCCACCGTCACCACCTTTATTCCTGTCTGAACTCTGAACTCTGCACTGCCCTCTGCCAACATGCCAACGTAAAGTATGAGGACTGAGGTTTGAAGGGAAGAACCTATTTAGATATGTAAAAGGAGCAAAAATACTCCTCAACATTTCATTCAGTGGGCTTCATCTCACATAGAGCAGCTGCACCACATCCTCTCTCTCTGTCTGACCCCCTTTTTGTCGAGTTCCTGCTCCATGAAGGCGACTAGAGCCCACAAACAAACGCTGTGATGTGTTTCATTCTCAACCTCGGGTTGCTTCTGACGACTTATTCATCCTCCGACTGGAGCTGTTTGCTGGCTGGAAACACACATTCTGTTCGAGTGTTTGCCTAGAAATGTACAGATGACTCAGATCTGTGGTTTCTAGAAACTATCAACATTTCTGAGCTGTATGTTCTGTTCATGTATTATCACATAAAATGGAACAAGCTCAGTTCCTTCACAGCTGGAAAAGAGGAGCTGATTTGTGCTCCAGAATACGAGCTTGTTAGATTCTTTTTAAAAAATATATTTTAGGTAATTCAGTCTGATTTCTACTGCGGAGGTAAAAATAACCAGGTGAGAACATGATGTTATGATTATTTCTCAACAAATTCAATATATTTGATGATTTTTTCCCATCTTGAGAAACGCCTGTTCTCATCTGCTGTAATCCCAGCTGTAGAGCTGCCCGGCAGCTTGCTATTAACTCCGCTGTGTGATAATATCTTCTACTTAAATAAGCACAGGCTGCATTAACTGCCCTCATTTGTCATGGCCCTTTATCAGCAGCTGCCACCAACAGAACGGGACGAGAGGGGCTATCTGCGTTAAACGTCGGCAGTGGAGGTGAAGTAATTAAACATGAGCTTCAGACTTTAGAGAAAAAAAGAGCAACTTATACGACAACTATGTGGTGGTTGAAAATGATGTTGGGATCTATTTATTTTCATTGCATCATGAGAGAAAAGCCTGTAAGTGTTTTCTGGAGTGATGCAGCTACGAAGTGGAAATATCAAGCTCGCTCGGTTGCTTTAAGTTGTTCTGGAAAAGCATCAGAAAGCAGGTGGAGGAAAAACGTGTCATAAACATGGAGAAGCAGGACGCCATCAAATGAAACTTAAAGCTGAAGATGTCTGGGTTTGAATTTCCAAGTGAATTCTCAGTGTGTTAATGTTCCTTCAAAGCTCCTGGACTCTAGGAGACCAAAGGTCATCAACACGTTCAGCGTCCTGATGTACGATCAGGGGAGCTTTCAAGTCCCGTTTCGGTCTTTGTTCCAGTAAAGTGACTATCGGGATGGAAAGGGTTAAACTTTAACTTTAACGTTAACTGATGAGACCGCAGAAGATGAGACTTCATGAAAGGGCTCAAAACTAGATTGTGATTCTGTTTACGCTGATGTTGGTGAGACTTTTTCAGCCACCATCGCTCAGCACTCGGACATGGACTCGAAGTTGCGTGTTAACCAACGGAAACTACTTGCTGGTGGACTGAGGAAAGAAAGTGAGCAGAAGTACAGATAAAGCTAAAAAAATCAACTTTAAAGGTAAACTAATATGTTTAATCATTAAATATATATATATGAGATATTTAAACATTTATTTGTTGTAAGTTTGATCATTTTGGCTTCCAGCTGATGAAAACCCAAAAATCTGTCTAAGAAAATTAGAATAGTGAGAAAAAGTTTAATGTTGTCGCCTCGAAGAGCCCCTCTCGCATCAGATAGTTAAACCAGACACCTGCAGAGGCCTCTTGAGCATCTAGATGGTCTCAGTCTGCTCCAGTAGAGTCCAGCATCATGGGGAAGGCTGACAGCTGGACAGAAACCATCACCTCCTCCACCAGGAGGAAAAGCCTCAGCAGGCGGCTGCAGAAGAAGCTGGATGATCAAAGTTCTGCATCAAAGCTCATCAAGAAGAAGCTGAGAGGAAGGAGAAGCTGGAACAAGCAGCAGCTGGAGAGGACGGTCAGGAGAAGCTTCACCAGGACTGGACTGAGGCTGGACTTAGAGCTTCCAGAGCCACCAGACGGATCCTGGACTTCATGTCGTAGTCCTGTAGTCCAGCTGCTCCTGAACACAAAGTCAGCAGCGTCTCACCTGGACTAAAGAAACCAGGACCTGGTCTGCTGAGCAGGGTCCACGGGGTATTTTCTGATGAGCAAATCCTGCATCTCATGTGGAAATCCAGGTCCCAGAGTCTGGAGGAAGACTGGAGAGGCAACAATCCAAGACCCTTAAAGTGCAGCGTGAAGTTTCCACAGCAGGTGGTGACGTGGGAGCCGTGTCCTCTGGTGCTGGTCCAGCAGGCTTTACTAAGTCCAGAGTCCACGCAGCGTCTACAAGGAGGTCTTAGGAGGTCTTCACGCTTCCTTTGTGGAGTTGCAGACTTCATTTCCAGCAGGACCCAACACCTGCCCACACTGCCACCAGAACCTGGTTCAAGGACCAAGGATTACTGGGCTGGACTGGCCAGCAGACTCTTCAGACCTGAACCCCGTAGACCTGAACTCTATGGAGCGTTGCCAAGAGGAAGATGAGATGAGACGGAGCGATGCAGAAGAGCTGAAGACTGAAGCAGGACTAGACTCTTCATGTGGTCACAGTTCTGGATCCAGTTTCCTTTTGACTGATTTCATGTCATCACACATGAAAAACCTCCTGAAGGGGTCTGTAAAAACACGTAAACAGTTCGTTCACACCGAAGACCAGAAGTTTACAGCCAAGTTTAATGTGTATATGATGATGATGATGATGATGATGATGATGATGATGATGGTGGTGGTTTATTACTGGTATATGTTTGCTCTTCACCACTCAGCTGAATGAAGGTTTGAACGTGGACCTGGTGGAGCACAGACACGTTTCAGGGATGAACTGCTTTGTTTTCAGGCGTTATGAAGAAGACATGTACTGGAGACGGATGGAGGAGGAGCAGCACCACTGGGACGACCGGCGGCGTATGCCAGATGGAGGCTACCCACAAGGACCTCCTGGCCCTCCGGGTCTACTTGGAGTCCGGCCTGGCATGCCTGGTCTGCAGCCTCAGGGCCCCATGGTGGGTTTTAGTGTCTCTTCTGCAGGGTTTCTCTTCGAATCGCACGTAGAGGTCAAACGTAAAATAACAACCCAATTTTCCATTCTCACAGCGCCTACCAGGACTTTCTCCGACATGCGCTGTACAGTTTTTAAAAATGAAGCATGTATTAGAGCAGCAATCCTCTTTTGTTAGACCAGCTGGTCGATCAGGCCGAGATATTCCAGCCAATCAGAGTGACCGTATGACTGAGTGTGACGCTGTGTTTGTAAAGAAGTAAAACATCCGGATCTTTTCTGGTGCCTTTCAGCCTCCCCGTCGTCCCGATTCCTCCGACGATCGCTACGTCATGACCAAGCATGCGGCCATTTATCCGTCAGAAGATGAGCTCCAGTCCATCCAGAAGATCGTCTCCATCACTGAGCGCGCCCTGAAGCTGGTGTCAGACATCATCACCGACCAGGAGGACGACGCCGAGGACGACAAAGAGAAGAAAGAGCCGACCAAAGACAGGTCAGCGCTGCTGGCTTCCTCAGCTGGTCTGACGTTGATGGGGGAAATTAGACCTTATTTCCCTCCTCTTCTTTCCAGAGCCCTGAAGGGAGTGATGAGGGTCGGCGTCCTGGCTAAAGGCTTGCTGCTTCGCGGAGACAAGAATGTCAACCTGGTGCTGCTCTGCTCCGAGAAGCCGACTAAGAGCCTCCTCACCTGCATCGTGGAGCACCTGCCCAAGCAGCTGACAGTACTGTCCTTCCACACGTTTCCTCCACGTACAGCACACACGCCGCTTCACCGGCAGAGCAGCGGTGCCAAACATGTGGCCCGGGGGCCAAAATCAGCCCACCAAAAGCTCCAATCTGGATCACAGGATCAATTTGGCACAGAAGATATTAACTTTAATATTTTATTTAAATTTACTAATATTAAAGAAACTAAAATATGTCAATTATAATAAAAGTAACTAAAATATATAAAATGTTTAATGAAAACTACATTTTTTGTTTAGAAAGTTAATGAATAAATTTTATAATAAAAATGGTAAAACATATTAAAGACCCACTCTGGTGCTTATTTGGAAGTATTCAAAATATTCTCAGTGGTCTTTAAATTGTTATGAAGTTTTTGGCAAAAATCACAAAACCTGTGTTTTTTCCAGGACTCTGCTTCTGATTGGTGGGCGGAGTGAGAGGGGGCGGGGCAGGAGCTTTTGGCCCCGCCCTGTTGGTTTATGACATGTTAATGAGGGTCTGTCTGAGCTCGCATTTTTCTGCCCGCCATTGTTCACAATGATTTAAATGCAAAAATACTCAGAAAAACCATTTTGATCAAAATTTTCACAAGATCTGTCCTCTAGCGTCAGATAAAGGCCACATGGACATGAACAACCGATGTGGGTGACAGGGCCGGTACTGGTCCAACCCGCCTCAGATGTGGGTGACAGGGCCGGTACTGGTCCGACCCGCCTCAGATGTGGGTGACAGGGCCGGTACTGGTCCAACCTGCCTCAGATGTGGGTGACAGGGCCGGTACTGGTCCAACCCGCCTCAGATGTGGGTGACAGGGCCGGTACTGGTCCAACCCGCCTCAGATGTGGGTGACGGTGCCGGTACTGGTCCGACCCGCCGCAGATGTGGGTGACAGGGCCGGTACTGGTCCGACCCGCCGCAGATGTGGGTGACGGTGCCGGTACTGGTCCGACCCGCCGCAGATGAAGATGGGCTGTATGAGCTGGACCCTCCAGGGTTGGAGGCTTCAGAGATGACCAGATGTTGTCCTAGAAATGTCTGCCCCTTAGCTGCACGTGAGCTGGACTTTGTTGGTGCCCTCACCTCTTTCTTCTTCTATCCCCAGGTGGTAACTCCAGAAAAGTATGAGGTTAAGGGATCAGTCCAGGAGGCCGCGATCATTCTGACATCCTGTAGCGAGCCAAAGATGCAAGTGACTATCACACTGACTTCACCGGTCATCCGAGAGGAAAATAGTCGGGATGGAGGTTGGGAAATCCATCACAACCTTTTCCTTTGCTCCTTCTTTTTTGTCTTTCTGCTGTCTCTATAAAATCAGCTTCAGTATGTTGGTGGATACCCTGAAGAGCATCGTCCTGCTGGCACGCCACAGACCCGTGGTTGGGCTCTTTGTCTGCGATTATTTCCAGAAATGGTCCAGGACAGTCTGACAATAGTTTGGCTTTTTCCTTCAGGGTTTGCATCTTTATTTAAACAAGTCCGACCATCATTATTAATTCAAGTTTGTTTTGTTTTGTCAATTGCGTTCTAGATTTAGGGCATTAAACGTGGTGTAGAGACCCGCGGTGCCAGCAGTGTTGCTCTGTAACTCCTACCTCAGATGCTGTATTTCATCTCTGAACAAAGCATGATCCGTGTTGCATTGTGTTCAGTCTAGTTATTCCCAGGTGAGACTATTTTGTTTCCTGTGTTCGAGGAGTCACTTTGGTTGTAATAATGGAAGATCCTCATTACATCTTTCTTTCGCATTTCTTCTTTTAATTTCTTTTTTTGTTGAGGACAAAAGACAGTTTCCACAGATATGGATAATTAGAGGAGGCACATCATTACCTCGTTGAATTTGACAGTAATTGTGCAAAAGAGCTTGAATTTTGCAACCTTTTCTGAAATCAGACGCAACTTTCCCACAGGAAACAAATCTTTTGTGTACGGGTGACGTCACCGTGCTGAAGTCCCCTGATCCAAACTGCTCCCCTGAGGCCTCGCATCCCTGCTTCCTATTGGCCCATCAGTTCATTCAGACCGGTGCCGCTAAATTCAGACAACTTTTTGTCTTTTCTTTCACTCACAGTGGAAAGACGAGAAATAATGTGGATTGCACCAAATTCGTCTTTGGGGAGTCTAGTTAGGGTGTGTGAATAAGGTAATTGCAGAGGAACCTTGGGTTGCACCTGAGCACAGCCTTTTGTAAGCAATGACTGCTGGGGTCTGATTCCAACCTACTGATGTTAGGTATGCATGCGGTGATATCTAACACTTTGATTTCTGGTATTTGTCATTATTTTCTCTTCAGCAACCATTGCTTCCTCCTTTCCTCATGTTTGAGTAGATCAATGCACACACATTTCCATGCACACACACACACACTCACACACACACCACCCCAAATCACAGGAAAAATCTGGACAGTATGAAAGGTTTAAATAAAAAAGCATCTACTTCGACTTGTACTTCAGCGTACCTACATTCATGTGATAATGGACCATACCTGCAAACATAGCTGAGTCAGATACGTCTGGGATGGACCATCACACCGATCCGGGGCCTCATTTCTAAAAACCGGCGTACGCCAAATATCGTCAGTTTCTGGGATTTATTAAAACCAAACTTGATGGGAAAATGTTCCTTCCTCCACGGCAACTCTGACTCGGTGTCGCCATTTCCTATATTTCTAGATTTTGTGTGTATACCTAACGGTCCAGAATAAAACCAAGGAAATGATGTGAAATGTGAGACATTTGTACACAATCCACTGTTACCTTCCACACGTTACATACATGTTAGAACAGCGTTTCCAGGAAGAAGGGAGATGATGTTAATAAGAAGCTCAACCACTAAAACGTGTTCTGTTATTGTAAAACAAAACTTCATGTTATAAAACCATCCAGATAAATAAGGAGCCAAATAAGGAGCCAGTCTGCTGCCAGCATGTAGCAGCCAGTAAAAGAACAGGCGGAAAGTAGCTCTGGTCCTTCGTTCCAGCAGAATTTGGCTCAGGATCAGGGTCCTGTGACTGTACGGGGTTCTGGATCAGGGTCCTGTGACGGGACGGCGTTCTGGATCAGGGTCCTGTGACGGTACGGGGTTCTGGATCAGGGTTCTGGATCAGGGTCCTGTGAGGGTACAGCGTTGTGGATCAGGGTCCTGTGACAGGACGGCGTTCTGGATCAGGGTCCTGTGACGGGACGGCGTTCTGGATCAGGGTCCTGTGACGGGACGGCGTTCTAGATCAGGGTTCTGGATCAGGGTCCTGTGAGGGTACAGCGTTGTGGATCAGGGTCCTGTGACGGTACAGCGTTCTGGATCAGGGTCCTGTGACGGTACAGCGTTCTGGATCAGGGTCCTGTGACGGGACGGCGTTCTGGATCAGGGTCCTGTGACAGGACGGGGTTCAGGATCAGGGTCCTGTGACGGGACGGCGTTCTGGATTAGGGTCCTGTAACGGGACGGTTCAGGATCAGATGATCCAGTTATAATTCAGTTTCTTCATCGGTCTGGTTCCTAAAATCGAAGAATTTCCGGCGGTGGGGGCGGAGTTTAGCCAGCGCGGCGGGACGGTCGCCCCGTTTAGAGACTACAGTTCCTCAACGCAGCAGAACCATGTTTAGTCCATTTCTTGAGCTGGTCGGCCCATACCCTAGCTTTGCTTCCTGTCAGGACAACTACTTCTTGTACTGAATTCCAGTCTCTAGCTGCTACACTTTGGCTGTAAACCGGCCGGTCTGTCTGAAGGCCATCGCTCTGGTTGGCTGGTTGAGGAGAAGCCGGCTGCTCGGCAGCGAGGAGACGACCTAATGATGTGTCAAAGTGAGAATCAGTGTTTTTTCCTACTGTCATAAAGTCCCGACTTTTCCTGCTTTGGGGTCGTATAAACATGCAGTTCAGTACAAAGACTTCCTGATCCCTTCACCCCACGCACACACACACACACAAACCCTGTATGTTTTCCTTCAGATCAGGGCCCAACAGTTTCGGAAGGATTTTTGACCAAGGTTTTCTCTCATCCCAAAAACTTTGCCACACCTACTATTTACTGCCATGCCACTTTTTATCAGGTCACGCTAACGATCACTAGCCATGGGTTCCCTCGTCTAACACGAAGCAACAGAAAATCTAAGCAGCCATGATTTGCTCTGAAGGTAATCTTAATGATCACCTGATAAAACGGTGTTGGCCCTAAAACCCAAATTAGACTTGGTGGATTTATGTCCATTTAAATCATTTTATTATCAGTTTACATTGATTGTGTTCATGTGCAGCTGGGTTATATCATTGTTTCTGATTTTACCAAACAGCAAAGTTAAAGCCAGCAGTTGGAGTCATGGTATGTGTGGCAATGTGTTTGCTCTCTGGCAGCCTCGCTGACCTGGTCAAACACCCATTCCTTATCACCATTTTGACACTTGAAATCCATTTTTAGATGTAACCTCGGGTATGGTGAAAGACCCAGCGGACGTCTTGGACAGGCAAAAATGCCTTGACGCTCTGGCTGCTCTGCGCCACGCTAAGTGGTTCCAGGTTCGGAACATCATTTTACTTTCTTATTGTAGCCTTATGAGATGCATTTTGTTCATTCTTCTATCTGTGATTTTACACATTTGATTTTATTTTAGAATTAAGATGAAAACCATTTGAAGCAAAACACATATGTTCATATATTCAAGGATGCCACCTGTTATAAGAAGGATCTGATTGGTGTCTATTGTATGCATCCATTTATAAATCTTTAGTTCAGCCCAATCTCTTGTAAAACAAGAAGTCTGAACTGGCATCCTTGTATCCCCCCATTGACTTCTGTAAGTAGGACTTTATAGTCCATGTGATTCCATAAGGCTGCACGATAACTAGCGCAAAGCGCCTTTAGTCCAACGTTTATATTGTTTTCATTCTTTAACTTGTAGAATGGGGATTGAGAGAAAAGGGAGTATCTGAGTAGTTTCCTATGATTTTGCTTCTGGAGCAAAAGCGTGGGCAAAGTAGATCAGATTTCCAAGACTCTTTCAGTCCCTACACTCTCTCCTCTGGTGGACTGGTACTTCTCAGTCCCTGTTTGTGAGATACCTCGATAAATACGGGGTCAGGGTTTAGAAGATGGCAAGAACAGGTCCTGTTTCTTGTGCATCTTGCAAACTCTGAACTCCCTTACTAACTGTGAGGTACAAGACTACTGGGAATGGCAGCTGATTACAAACTGTTATGGCTTATTCACACCAGACTATAACTGAGCTTCCATTATGCACAGTAGTGTTTGGACCTCTATGATGGAACTGATTCACCTGTTTGGTCCATCTCTTGTCACTCTGGGTCACTCCATAAACCTAACTTTATTGCATCAAAAGGCTAGAGCCAATGGCCTTCAGTCCTGTGTGATCATCATCCGGATCCTGAGAGACCTCTGTCAGCGAGTCCCGACGTGGTCGTCGTTCCCTGGATGGGTACGTATGCCGTTCAAACGTGTTGAACATGTCAGGTTTACTTCCTTTCTGCTTCTGTTATGTGCGTAAACGGGTACGTCCATTTCTAACATCACTACGTTCGTACTTTAATGTGTTCCTTACGTTAGCCCAGTTGTTAGCCAGTACATCCACCAGGGGGCAGTGCAGAGTTCACCGAGTCCAGTCAATAACAAACATGGCAGCGATGGAGGAGAGCATGATGGTCATTCTCAGAAAGAGGCAGCACGGTAGACCGTGGTGGTCAGAGAGGACAGTAAATGCATCGTTAAACATGTCACGGAGGCTTCTTCTTCTTTGTACCTTTTGCTGGTCGTACGCCAGCTGTCCTCTACACTGCCCCCAGGTTTCTGTTAGTACTGCTTCCGTTGGCCCTTCATGAGAGAAACAACAGGAAATGCTCGGTATCGTCCTCAGAGCGTACAGAGTTTCTGCTGAAAGATTTTTTCTTTTGTCTGAAACGAGACAAAGATGTTGTCGTATGGAGAGAAGAATCTGAGGACCAGCTCTGTCATGTGACTTGTGTTTTCTGTTGCAGCCGTCCCTCCGCGCCCGGCGTGGAGGTCGCCATGCGTCCCTCCCTGCCCGGCGTGGAGGTCGCCATGCGTCCCTCCCTGCCCGGCGTGGAGGTCGGCGGGCGTCCCTCCCTGCCCGGCGTGGAGGTCGGCGGGCGTCCCTCCCTGCCCGGCGTGGAGGTCGCCATGCGTCCCTCCCTGCCCGGCGTGGAGGTCGGCGGGCGTCCCTTCCTGCCTGGCATGGAGGTCTGCACCGTGAGTTTCGGCGCCCTGCGTGTCAGCGTGGAGCTTGTTTCTGTGGACGATGACGATCCTCTGATTTTTTTTCTGTCCCGTGTAGGCAATGGAGCTGCTGGTGGAGAAGGCCATCAGTAGTGCATCTGCTCCCCTCAGTCCTGGTGACGCTCTGAGACGCGTCTTTGAATGTATTTCTTCTGGGATTTTACTCTCTGGTAAGAGTTTGGTTTGTTTTAACACACGCTGAGCAATGAGCTTCTGTGCAACGGGAGCAGCTTATAACGGTTATAAAAGATGCTGATTTGACTTTAAGCAGAAGCCAGAAATGGAAGCGTCCATGTTTCTGATGTCTGCATCTGAATTTTTTTCAAAGGCCTTAAAACAGCAGACATCAGGTTTTCCACAAAGAGAAGCCAAACACGTCTATTCCAGCAAACACCGGGAGGGAAAAGCCTCTTTTACAGTGTATTTCCAGCCAGATGTTTGATGTGGGTAAATGCTTTGCTGCTCTTTGAGTTCTGCTGGTTTCTCTGCTGTGATGAGGAACCGTCCAGTCAGTTATTTACACGACTAACAGGTCTGGAGGAAAGTCTAAAGAAACCAGAAGCAGCAGATTTAAACATTTCCTCGCTCAGCTGTTTTGGGAAATGTGCCGTCTGTTAATTAGGATGAATGCTCTCCTGTGGGGAGCCCCCCAGTGGGGGCCGGGCCCCCCATGGGGCCATGAGTTAACGTAAAAAGATATATAGTCTTCAATTATCAAATAAATGTTTTTTTTAGCAGGACTGTCCAAATTAAACCATTAATGAAGAAATAAATCTTTGAAATTAGCACATTTTTTTAACAGCTACATTAAAAAATTTGACGTTATCTCTGCAGAAGCAGCAGATTTTGGGCGCGTAGGTGCCTTGTCCCAGTGAACCACCAAAAACCAGTTTATCCTTCTTATTTCTGAGGATCTGACAGTTTTCCAGCCTCCCGTGTAGAGGAAGCTGCAGGACACCCAGCGCAGACGCCTCACCATTAATCACTGAGTCGATGTGTGGGGTCCGCCAGCACCAATGCATCTTATCTTGGGGGGTCATTTGAAAACCACTGCTCTAGACTCTGTACGATCAAAGACTGTATGTTGGGGGACTGTGTACGATCTGGGACCCTAGAGATGCTGGTTCCATCACGTCTTCTCAGAATGGATCAATTCTCCTGATCAGTTCTAGAGTCTAAGTATATTTTTAAGGTTTGACAGATTCTGGACGTAAACGGGGTTAAAGGTCTCGGATGGAGAGGGGGCAGGGGTTATTAAAGGTGAAATAAAAGATGGGTGTTTTCCTCCGGACAGGCGGACCAGGACTGATGGATCCGTGCGAGAAGAAGCCGGTGGACACGTTGGTACCAATGGGGGAGCAGCAGAGGGAGGACATCACATCCAGCGCTCAGGTACCGACATCACCTGGTCTGGCTCAGGCAGCGTGGAGCGAAGGAATAAAATAAAAGCAGGAAAATAAAAAATGTAACTAAATCTAACATAACCAGCTTTATTTTTTCCCTGCTGAGTTTCTGTTGGTCGAGTTTCCCTCGAACACGTCAAACACGGTTCGGTTAATGAAACAAAGGTTTCTGATGTACAGCGTCGTCTCCTCCACGGTAACCACACCGACCAATCACGAGGGAGCACGTCTGTGTAAGCCCTGCGAGCAGGGTGCACGTCCGGTCTGTAAGCGGTGCATGCCGAGCTGACGCTGCGCCAGTATAAATCCAGTTTAAGGTATGGGAGGCGAAGCGGACGTCTTTAAACGCGGCTCTCTGGACCGGGCTTGGACCGGTCTCTGTCCATCTCTGCCGGTCCAGAACCCTGCCCCTGGTCGGCAGGCTGGGGCGAACCCGGTGTTGGCTTCCTGCCACTTCCAGGATCCAGTTCAGAGTCTCTTATCGGCTGGTCTGCTTCTCATGTTGCTGCTGCTCCATCTGAACCCTTAGGTCCAGTTCTCACCTGGTTTTATCCGGTCCGAGAACAAAAGTAAACTCTGGAGGAGATGGAGACATTTCTGTAGCAGCTTCCAGACTCTGGAACTATAAATCTCTACAAAGACCTGCTGACTGAAGCCGTCTAATTAGTTTAACTGTCTGGTTTTTAATTGTTTGAAGGTTTCTTACAGAACTGGTGTATTTGAAAGATTTTAGATTTATTTAGATTGTTGCGCCCCGCTGGAAAGCGTTCTATAAATAGAACATGTATTATTTACCTGGTTGTTATAGTAGAGCACTTTGGGCAGCGCGAGTTGTGGAAATGTGACGTATGAATGAATTGGACCTGGAACGGAGCTTTAACTCGTCTTCCAGGAACAAGGCTGGTTTCATCAATCACTTCCATTCAGGCCGCAGAGTTTAAGAGAACGCCATGAAATCAGGGCGTAGCGGAAGTCTCAGGCCTAATAGTTGTACTAGTTAGTTATAATAACCAGGTTAGTACAGTCTGACTTTACCACCTTTACATTTTCCTCATCAGATCGTAATGTGACGTGTTGGGTGGTGACGGCTGCTGGTTATAACTGCGGCTCTGGTCACCTGGTAAAGGTGACGGCATGAAAGCTGGTTAATGAGGAGAATCCAGTTCAAACCGGTTTATTTCCATCTGTCTCCACCAACCAGGCTGAAAACCTGTTTGTTTGTTTGTTTGCAGTTTGCTCTGAGGCTGCTGGCGTTCCGTCAGATCTACAAGGTTCTGGGCATGGACCCTCTTCCACAGATGAACCCCCGCTTCAACATCCGCAACAGCCGCAAGCGTCGCCGTGACAACAGCGACGGCACGGACAGCTTCGAAGGCGAAGGCAAAAAAGACAAGAAAGATTACGACAGCGTTTAATGGATTTCCTTATTTCAGCTAACGTGTAACCAATGTGTACTAAACGTGTTCGCCTGTCTCCGTGTTGGGAATTTTCTTTCCGTACAAGCTAAAAAAAAAAATGTAACGCAAAGAAAAATGTGGATCTGTGTATTTTAATTGTAGATTTCCTAAAGCCGGTTCTCTGCTCGATAAAATCCCACCTGGTGAAGCAGGTTTTACCCCACAAGCTTCTCGCATCACGAGTGGTGGTTCCGACCGGTTCCAACTGGTTTCAACCGGTTCAGGCCGGGTGCAACCTGATCCGTCCAGTTGCACCTGGAGCTGACGAGTTCCAAACTGTTCAGCTAGATCCAACCGCTTTGACTGAATCTGACCAGTTTCCGACTGTTTCCGAACAATCTGACAGGTTCCGACCGGTTTCCCACTTCATCCAACCAGATCAGACTGGTTTTAAACAGTTGCGACCACTTTCTGACTTCATCTGACCGGATCTGACTGTTTTTGACCAGATTCGACCGTTTCCAATGACTTTGACTGAATCTGACCAGTTGGAACTGGATCTGCCTGTTTCTGACCGGTTCCATGTCAGACCGGTTCCAACTGGATCTGCCTGGTTCTGACCGGTTCCATGTCAGACCGGTTCCAACTGGATCTGCCTGGTTCTGACCGGTTCCAAGTCAGACCGGTTCCAACTGGATCTGCCTGGTTCTGACCGGTTCCAAGTCAGACCGGTTCCAAACGGCTCCAACTGGATCTGCCTGGTTCTGACTAAATCTAACCGGTTCCTACAGGTTCCAAACAGTTCAGATCAGCTCTGGGTTTTTCCGGCCGGTCTCGACTGGATTTGACCAAATCCGCCCGGTTCCAGCCGGATCTAACCGGGCCCGAGCGGTTGCGACCGGGTCGGCGAGGCGGGAATGTGGACGCTGCATCCAGGATTTGGTGTTGTTCCTGTTTTTGTTTTGTATGAACAGCTGACTGCAGCCAGTTGATGTTTACCGCTGTGATGTCAGGGCCAACATCCATCAGGGCCAACATCCATCCAGGATCTTGTGATTGGTTATGAACGGGTGAAAGTAGTTTTTAATTCTTGCCAGTACTATTTCCAAAGCTTTTTCTTTCTCACGTCATGCATTTTACAATAAAAAACTCAACACTGAAAAGCATTTCAGTGTGTTACTGTAGGCTACATGTACACCTATGTAGGGGAAATTAAAAAGACTTCATCATATGTTAAAGTATTTAATTGGAACTGAATCTGTAGTTAACTGCTAGATATTTAAATTTAGTTGAAAGTTTTAGCCAATGACAAGAACGTGTGGAGTTTCGTTGGTGTAATTTCTTATTCGTCCTGTTCCGGTGCACCAGGTGTGTCTTGACGTCTGTTGACCAATTGTGGAAAATGTCCCAGTGCATTAATTCAAACGCACCCATCCCCATAGCAACCGCTGTGTTTGGGAGGTAGACGTGCATGCGCAGTGAAATCTTTAGTTCTGTGTAGTGGCGTGCGGTGGGTTCGTGGCTGGTGAGGCGCGACTCCTCTGGAGTCAGATTTATATTGTAAGAACTGAAAAGAGCTTATTTCACTGTTCATCCACCAGCATGAAACTACTGTTAATGCTTCATATCCCATCTTTCAGTCACACACTCACTGGGTGTGTGTGTCAGCATTCCTCTTTCAGTCACACTCACTGGGTGTGTGTGCCCCCTGGAGGTGAGGCAGAGTACTGCCGGACTCACCTGCTGACGTTTCTCTGCGCTGTGTTGTAGATGAGCAGGAATAATTCTCTCACACACACATTAACGACGTTACACACACGGTGGAGAGTCATGTTGTGACCACGGCCTCACCCGGGATTTCTGCCCAGGATCTGATCTGGAAATCCTCACATTCAGCCACTTTTACTTAATAAATGTCAGAAACGTGTAGTCATAGTGAAAATGTATTTTTAACACTGCTTAATGTTTATTTTATGTTTATTTTTATTTTTCTTACCACCGCGTGTCGCTGCTTCTGTGCCGTTAAAATTGAAAAGCAAAGCAAACAACACGAAGCTCAGTTGCTGCTGATTTTTATGGGAGTTCAGCAGCGAACGTAAAGACAACGTGTGGTTCACGTTGGAAGGCTGGGCGCAGAGAAGGAGATGCCCGGTCCACGCTCCGTCCAGTACGGACCGAACCAGCACTGGCAGGTCTGACCCACAGTGCAGTCGTGACCGGTTCTGGGGTCTCATTTATAAAACTGTGCGTAGGATTCTTACTAAAAGTGTACTTACGCCCAAAACCGGAAGTTGGCATACG
>JBAFTC010000013.1:563103-573727 GCA_037177435.1 Melanotaenia nigrans | reverse complement strand
CAGATTAACCAGACTCTGCATGTGTCTATACCCTATAAGTACGCGTGTGTGCACATAGGGTCTTGTGTGGGTGTGTGGGTGTGTGTGTGTGTGAAAGTAAATGTATGCATGTGTGTACGGGTATGAATGGGACAGTTAACCCTTTAACCCTTGACGGGTTAGCGCTGCAGACTGAGACCTACGGCATCACTAGAGCTTTGCACTATTCGAACATCACACGGGGATAAACTGTACATTCATGTTAATTATTTTAATATGTTTAATTGTAGACGTGGTTAAAAAATCCAATAAAGACTTGAAAAGTTTGCTTTTCTGATGCTTCCTTTTGTCTGGTTTTAAAGGACTAAACCTGGTTGTAAAGACACTAAGGGCAGGTCCAACCAGCACACCTCCGATAACTATAACAAACCCTGTTCTTCTCAAAAAGGTCAGATTTTACTGAACCATTCATTAAACTAAAGCTGGGATTTTAAGCTTCAGGTTTATTCTGCTTTATTAGCTTGTTCCACCAAACCTTCCTCCGTTCTGCAGCCACTGCAGCAGCGCCTGTCACTCCGTTCATGGACAAAGGTTTGGCTGCATGATTCAACACAATCCCTCCAAAAGCCAGTGTGCAAAACCAAGAGAAGGAATTAACAAGCAATTATGGTGTCAGACAGTAGGAAGAAAGAGCTTCAGCCCGCTGAAGGCTCTGTGACAGGTGCATTGTGGGAGAAGTGATTCCTACATAGGGGGTAAGTGAATTTTCATTACCTGTATGTTTCATATGACACATGGCTGGTTGCCATCTAATTTGTTCCGGGAGTTTTGAACCGGCCACCATGTTGGCAGGAGGGAGATGCAAGTCAGACAAGCAGGGTGAGAAATTTGTGAAGTTGAGCAGCACAACTGCCTCCATCAGAGGTTCGGCTGCTTTCTGCTTATTCAGACGTAAGAAATGGAGGAGCTTATGGAAGAAGGAAAGAAGTGCTGGACGATAGGATCAGACCGTTCTAGTTCCACTTCAGCAGGTTCTTTATGAAGAGGAATACCTGAGAATACCTTTATGTGATAGTGTTCTGGGTTTATGGGGAAGGAAACTTCGTCCTCTACCAATTACGGCTGAATGACAAATTACACTTAAAAAGATGTTAAAATTTTTTTCTTTCATCGCTGCACAACGCGACAGCTTAACGAGACTTACGTTTTTGTCAGAGTACATACAGGAAGTCTGTTTTAGCACGGTGTTAGCATGGTGTTAGCACGGTGTTAGCACGGTGTTAGCACGTTGTTAGCATGGTGTTAGCACGGTGTTAGCACGTTGTTAGCACGGTGTTAGCATGGTGTTAGCACAGTGTTAGCACGGTGTTAGCACGTTGTTAGCATGGTGTTAGCACGGTGTTAGCACGCGTTAGCATGGTGTTAGCACAGTGTTAGCACGGTGTTAGCACTGTTTTAGCACTGTGTTAGCACGGTGTTAACATGGTGTTAGCACAGTGTTAGCACGGTGTTAGCACAGTGTTAGCAAGTTGTTAGCATGGTGTTAGCACAGTGTTTGCACGGTGTTAGCACTGTGTTAGCACTGTGTTAGCACGGTGTTAGCACAGTGTTAGAAAGTTGTTAGCACGGTGTTAGCATGCAAACAAATAAACCAAAAAATTTCTTTTTATTAATCCAGACCGAAAAATCAGATTATGAACCTTTTTCTGAACAAAGTAATGAGCGCTTTTTATATATAAATATACATACACACACACACACACACATACACACACACACAGATATATATATATATATATTTACCCCATTTTCGTCTTGTGCACCAAATCAGAAAACAGTTAACGATTTGTTATCTGATTTTTCCTCTTAAATTCGGAAAGATTAAAAGCAAAAAGAAACTAGCTCTGCCTGCATGCAGACGGGCAGACGTGGCTCTGAAAGGAAGTTTGGTACGTGGAAGGTGAGGACCAAATGCAGGCTGACGAGGCAAACCGATGCAGAAACAACGTTTAATGAAACCAAAACCAAAAGACTTACAAGGAACTAAACGAGGGAAGCACAGCAGAATCACCACGGTGAACCAGGAAACTGGGTTTTATGCACAGATGGACTAATAAGGAGCAGGTGAAGTGAAGGAAAGAAATCAAGCCGGGTGAACTAACGGCACAAGCAGCGAGCCGAACACAACCCACACGAGAGGACAAGGAAAACACAGAGTAGAAAACCCTAAACCAAGCCCTGAGAGCACGGCAGTTCCAGCCTGCAACCTCCTACTGCATCTCCTGACAGAAATACATCATTATGATCTGAAGCCAACACAAGATGTTGGGGTTAGTTAAATCAGGGTCCTTCTGATGCCCCTCAGGGTCAGATGACTTCCATCAGGTCTCACACTGAACCCGATTTTCTCATCAGTGAAAGAATCCAGACAAATTACAGGTGAATAAAATATCCTGATCAAATCAAACTGACTCCTTCCATCAGGAGCCTTTGTCTCCAGCCTTCTATTCATCTGTCTATTCAAATATTACCTCAGATCCTTTCATTTCTCCACATATTCTGAGTAATGTCTGCATTGTGGGACTACTGCATTAAAGAACAGATAATTCCCAGCAGGGCTCGGTACCTTTCCGTTAGCCATGGTTCAGCACCTATATCACCTTGCAAACGGCACAAAAGGTGGGAGATTACCCGACTTAATTAGAAATACAATAACCTGCTGGCTACAAAGGTCTGAGGCATCTTTCAGCGGCGGTCCGGAGAGGCGGCGATGGACAGGAGCTCAGGGATCGACTACTAGCGGCTCATTACCACCCGGTACAGAGCTCTATGTTTGAGCCAAATACTACATAACAACTAGAGTTTGACATTAAAACAAATGAGACAAAACAAAACCAGACTTAAAGATGGCAGCTGGTGACGTCGTCATGTTAGCCTGTTAGCCTGTTAGCCTGTTAGCTAAGCAGCATCACTCCTGTCCTCGTTCCTGCTCCGGCGTTCAGTAAAATATCGCATTGAGTTTGAGATTCTTTTTTAAAGCAGTGAAAGCTGCGGCTCATCATGACATCATAACATCACCTGACATCAGACCCCCCACAGAGACGTGAAGCTCATGAATGAATCAGTTCTTTTGAACGATGGGAAATGTGAGCCATTCTTTTTTGATCTATAAATCGTCCACGCTGCCTTCACATGACGCGGTCACCCGTCATGCCTGATGTCCAACACGGGATGCGTGTATGGGCAGAAATATTGATCAGAAACAAAAACTGCCAGTTTAATCTGAAACGCTGCTAATATTTGCACTGATGTTGCTCAGGTTCATTTTATTTAAGTTTTTCCTCTATTTCTGTATTTAACTTTATTTCTTTAATCTCCTAGATTTTATACAGGAACATTTCTTTTAAATTTATTAATATATTCTGAGTTTTTTACTAAAATGGAGTTTTAACATTTGTTAACATTTGGAGTAAAGTTATTTTATATGGAAGTTTTTTGCAGCCTGTTTTGTTTTGTTGTGACACAGCCACCTTATGGAACAGTTACTATGGAAACATAGGCCAAATTAAAATCTGACCAATATTACAGAATAATTCCCACCAACAGAGTATATACTGGTGGGATGTGTAAGTTTGAAGTAATCTGATCCAAATATGACCATTTAATCAGTAGCAGAGATTACTCCCTCGGTGAAAATGAGCTTTCCCTGATTGAAGCCAGTCTTTTGAGAAGAAACGAATCTCTTAAAAGAGCCATGAATCCCACATCTGGCCTCTAACTGGTCCCTCAACTAGAAAAGGAAAAAAAGGAGATCCTGCTTTTCAAACATTTCCCCATAAAAAACTTCCACTAAGATCTTCAAGGCGAATTCAAAAGTTATTTTTTTAAGCCTCTCAGCTTCAATCTTCATCATCATCATCATTTTTCTCAGCCACGCTTTTATTTCTGCAGATGGCGACGTTGGGAGATGTTCTGCATAACTTCACCTGAAGGGCAGGACGTTCTGACCTGATCAGAGATGAAGAGCTGGATCGGAGCACGTGTCTGGTGACCAGGCCTCCGCAGAGCTGCGTGACGTGATTCAGGTGTGTTGGGGAAGGGGTGTGTGTAGAAGCTGCAGGATAGTAGATCTCCAGGACCAGACTTGCTGACGTAAAGACACCTGATCAATCTCTTTATCCATGTAAACATGTCAGCTGGAACCTCTGATCTTAGGTGTTCTCCATGCGAACCTGAGTTAACCATTTATTGAATCAGTGGGTCAGTGATGCATCTTACAGACCCCCAGGGCCAGTACTGAGCTTTATATATACATGAACTTGTTGTTTGTAGTGTTACTACAGTTAGGGTTAACTCACTAACACTGGAAATAATAAACTAAAAATGGTTGGAAAGTAGTAAATTATCCTTAAATTGAAATAAAAGTAAAGTTATTTGGAAATCAAGCTGGTTGGTCGAGCTATGGAGCAAACAAAGTGTTTCAGAAATGAAGTGTTTTGGTTTGATGACAGAAAACACACAGCAGACATAAAACGGTCAGTAATGGTCAGCAGAGTTAAAATCCTACAAAGTTTCCCTCCACCCCTAACCGGTGTCCAGGTGTGGGTCAGTAACTTCATACATACAGGGCAGCATGCTTCTACTACAGGAAGGGCTGTACGGGTCCTCCATGAGGAGGACATCTGGAACATACACACACCCCTCCGTTAAATTAAATTTACACCACCTGCTACCTGCTAACGTTAAGAACAGTTTTTCTCCTGGAGACCGGCCGGGATGTGGGAACTTTATAGTTCCTGTAGTGAGTACCATGTCTGGGTGTGGACCAGTCCGGGCTCGAACGTTTACTCGTCTCAGTGCCAACGCTGAAGTTTAATCGTGTTTATGTGGCGTGGGTAGTGGGATCAGCTGTTACCAACCTGGTGCTTTCTGTTCACCATTGCTGGTAGTAGAAACCAAGTACGTACGCGGTTTACACGGACACACTGATTGTTGACGAGCTTCCTGAGACGACTGGATGAAGCAGCTCATGGTGTTTTGTAAAGATATGGGTGGGGTTCGGTAAGGTTCCCCTCTCCCGCTCCAGTGTGCAGTTCTTACCTGGTTTAATGTCTGGGGCGAGGTTCTGGAGAGCAGATCAGGCCTGCCACAAGAAACGAGCGACTACCTCACCGATGAAGCCGCTCCATCGACGAGAAAGTTCAGACACTCCTTCCGGTCAGCTCGGACGAAAACTGGACTTTAGGTCATGAATGAGAAGACGCACATTTAGAAAGGAAGTCTGCAATATTTTAAATTTCAAATTGTCCATAAATACACTTTAAAATCCGGTGCAGGTGCTCTTATGTTTCCGCTTCTTTCTTACAGGGTCTATGTGGCAAAGACACGGATCCCTGAGTGAGACGAGACCAGGTTTAGCTAATAGCTACTTTCCATCTGCAGACTCCCTGGAACAGGAGATGGAGCACATGTCCATCTACAAATATTCATCAATGCTGATATAAAATCCTCGCAGACAAAGCCACTAAATCACAAAGCAAAGGCAACTCATGCTGTAGGTGCCATCTGTTTGTCAGCCAACACGGAGGGATGGATGGTGTTTTCCTGGGATCCAGAACCAGAACCAGCGGGTCATGGGGGCCGGCAGCGAGCTGCAGGACGTCCTGTAGAACAGGGTGGGAAGAATATCTGCATGTATAATTCTAAATATATCTGCATGTGTGCGGTGCTGAAAGGCGTCTACGATGCCCCCCCCACGACGGGCTGACAATGCTCATTTAAAACACAAAAGCAAAAAGAGCCGCATTCAAACTACAGCTGCCCTCTTTAGGATCCAAAGCCACTTTCTGTGTGCCCTGCTCAGGTTTTTCCCCATGGAGGGCAATAAAGCTGGGCCCACTGCATTCGGTGCGAGGGGGAGAAGGGCTGGCCTGTTGGAAATAAAGAGGGAAAGCTCTCCACCAGGAGTACACCTTAGAGGTGCACCTCCTGCTTTGTTCTGGCCAGTTGGCTGGAAAATGGAGGCGAAGCAGGAGGGAGAAAATCAAGCAGGTGGTGGGTTTGTCCCACAGTGTTTAGCAAAGAAAATAAAAAGGGGTGTGGGGGGTAGTTTCTGATTTACCTCCTACAGGGAAGCCACTCGTGTGCCACCATGCTCTCAGCTAACAAAACATCCATGTTGAAGGTAAGTAAGCTGATATTTACCTTTCTGGCTGAGGGGGAAATCAAGTGTTCATGGAAACACTTGATATGATTGTGGACGTCTGTTGCTGCTCCTCAGCCATCAGAATCCCAGTCTGGTTCTGGTGCAGCTGCTCCGCCTGAAGCCATGTGATCACTTCCACACGGCGCTCCGATCAGCTGCTTGTAGGCTGTCTGGCAAAATCTTCCACACATGATTGTCAGGTTTTTGCTTCAAATTCATGGCTTAATCAGGGCAAGTTGGTCTAAATATGACGTTCCTCTCCTCACAGCCACAGACAGCTTGGGTTCTCGGATCAGGATTCATCCCACAGGCAAAGCTTCCACTGCGGAGTCGGGGCGGGATATTGCTAAGAAGAGATGTCACAATCTTTTCTAAAATATCTCCATATCCATCACAGACGACACTGATGTCTTCAGCAAAACAAGACGGGACAACCGCAGTACGACCTTCCACTGCTGGCACAACTTAGCATCAGATGCAGAGTTTATATGTGTGTGTGTGTGTGTGTGTGTGTGTGCATATACTGTATATAATATCATAAAATCTATATGATGTACCACACCTATAGTTTCTACCAAACTTTTTAATTTATTTTTATTTCAGGCAGTAACATTCACAGTGAAATACAGAGAAGACATGCAAGTCCGTCATTTTTCAAACAAGGAACCATGTAAAAAAAACAGCTTATCGCCTGAAAGGGAGTAGGAAGAAAAAAAACGTATTAATTCCCACCTGGTGGCATGTATCGTAGAAAACAGTTAACTTTTAAGAGGAACTTTTAACCAACAGTAGTAAAAAATTACAATCACACAGTGACCCAGGCAGCACAACGAACTGATGCACATTAAAGATCCTCTTTCCGTATATTATGACCACAACAGATGTTCATATAACATCAGATGCCGAGCATATATATATATATATATATGTGTGTGTGTGTGTGTGTGTGTGTGTGTGTGTGTGTGTAAGGAAGGAGCAAATAAAAATCTGTAGCTGTTGAGTTGCTGCAAGAGGCCCAGTGTTGTGTTGAAATCAGTGCTCATCACCACACCGGCCTCCTGCGTCAATAAGAACAATACGTGCCTCCACGTCGATCTCCATTAGTCTCTGATAGTCTCCGTTAGTCTCTGATAGTCTCCATTAGTCTCCAATAGTCTCCATTAGTCTCTGATAGTCTCCATTAGTCTCTGATAGTCTCCATTAGTTTCTGATAGTCTCCATTAGTCTCCAATAGTCTCCATTAGTCTCTGATAGTCTCTGTTAGTCTCCGATAGTCTCCGTTAGTCTCTGATAGTCTCCATTAGTCTCTGATAGTCTCCGTTAGTCTCTGATTGTCTCCATTAGTCTCTGATAGTCTCCGTTAGTCTCTGATAGTCTCCATTAGTCTCTGATAGTCTCCGTTAGTCTCCGATAGTCTCCGTTAGTCTCCGTTAGTCTCCGTTAGTCTCCGATAGTCTCCGATAGTCTCCGTTAGTCTCCGTTAGTCTCCGATAGTCTCCGATAGTCTCCGTTAGTCTCTGATAGTCTCCGTTAGTCTCCGTTAGTTTCCATTAGTCTCCGATAGTCTCCTTTAGTCTCCGTTAGTCTCCGTTGGTCTCCGTTAGTCTCCGATAGTCTCCAGTAGTCTCTGATAAGACCTGAAAAAGTCGCTGGGTCGTGATGAGACGTCCATCACAAATCACAAGATTAGGCTCATATACTCATACAATGAAAACCCATTTTAGCCGTTCAAATCACGCACACCTCAGAACATCTGAAACCTCATCCAGACCTCATCCAGGCCTCATCCAGACCTCATCCAGGCCTCATCTGGGCCTCATTCGGGCCAGCACAGAAGCTGCAGCTGATCTCCACTTTTCTTTAGAAATGATAAAGATTTTAATGGATTCAGAAGTTGGGTGGAGTCCTGTTTCCTTGCGTTCTGTTAGCTTCCTTTAACCAACTGAGGCTCCTGATTCTTCTACTCTCCAGGAGGAAACTGTTCCTGCTCAATCCCAGACCTCCTGCTTGTTGCCGTCTGATTCTCCCCTTCATGATGCTCCATTTGTCATTCCAAAGGAGGTCTGATGACGTCTTACTGGATCAACCAAAGACTTTCTGGACGTGACCTTGGTAGAATCTGATGCTTTTATACCCAATCCTGACACCTTCACCTGTGACCAGGTAATCAGCTGGTTGGAGAATCTGACTTTCTTTTTTGTCTTAAAATTATAGTACTATAAAAATCCCCTTCAGGAGACGCCAAACAAAACATTTAGACAACAGATAGGGACTTCCATCAGAACCAGAACCAGTACAACATCTTCTGGTTCTGCCTCCTGATTGGCCCTCGGCAGGTCACCTGGAGCGCTGAACGTCTGGAGTCCTGATTTCCAGCCTTTTATATTTCTGTCCTCTGTGCTGCCAGTTACAGTGGAGCCTCATCACCGGCCCATTCTCCTGCTTTCTTCTCTCCTCTCCCGTTACAGCCCCATGTCCTTCATCAGCCTCCTCCTCATCCCCGTCCATCTTCTTTCCCTCCCTCCCACGGTGCAGGACATCATATTTAGCGTGAAGTTGTGAAGACGCTAGTCTTTGTCATGGTTTGGAAAGCGGTCAGCCAGCGTTGCTGCAGGGAGGCATCCGTCCAGCTTTCCATAAATGACTCAGATCTCTTCTATCTGCTGTAGTTCTACATGTTTCTGATGGTTCATCTTTATGTGCACTGAGCCCACCATCATGACATAATTTAAATCTACCCATTATTTCATTTTAACCCGTGAGGCACCTTTAAAAATAATCCAGCTACAGATATAGTTTCTAGTTCTATTTTCTATTTTTCTATTTTTTATGTTTTTGTCATTAAAAAAATGCTGATTTGTTTTTTTTATTGGAAAAACACAAATTTACAATTTTCAATTATTACAGCCTTCATTAGCTCAATAATTGATAAGAACATTGATTTTAAAGCCTTATTTCCCCTCAAATACCAAAACAGTAAAAGTGTCATAAAAATTTAATTTATCATAAAAAAATTTTTCCTACATCGGATCTTTTCAACAACTAACCATAGATATAAAGTTTTAATTATATTTTCCTAATTTTGTAAGTTTTTATGTCCTTTGTTTATGGACTTTTAAACCAAATTAAAACCATTGTAATTAATTAATTCTAATTAAAATAATTAAATAAGCAGAAAGCAGAGGTTTGGTCCTCAAAGGTGCCTTGAGGGTTAAATCAGGTCATCTAAAACTAAACTGAGATGAAGGTAATGGTTAAATAAGGAAAATTAATGATCTGTTTAGATGACCAAGTCCGTGTGTTCGGGTGGGCAGGAATAAATATGATTTATTGGCTTGAAAACAGGGAATAAATTTACAGTAACAAGAAATTTGGTTTAGAAATGATGGAACTGCAGAATTATAGTTAAACTTTAACAGAAAACCAAATAACTCATAACCACAGAGAACTTCTTTCTGGACCAGGACTCTTTGGCTCACATTGAACATTTTTATAGGGCCTCCTAATATTCCCTAAATCAAATCATATAAAATGTTATTTAAACTTTTAGAAGCAGCACAAAGTGAAATTAAATTAAAAAGCAGGCATCACATAGCCGGTATGAAGCCTGTTTTCTCGTTTCTTTCGGCTGTGTTAAAATGCTGCTTTCCTCTGTGTGTTTGCGTAGGTGTAAGGAGAAGCTGCCCGTCGGAGATGCTGGCCTCTGGGCAACGTGACACATCCACTCTTTTCATGGTCAGGTGGCTCCGCTGGAAACAGGATCTTAGCCACATAAACCACAAGAGCTTTGAATTAGGACAAGATAGTTGCAAGGGAACAGAAATTAGACTGCATCCTGTATTCTGATACACTGTAAAAAGAGAATGTGCCTCATGCAAGAATACAAAC
Source organism: Melanotaenia nigrans (assembly GCA_037177435.1). Taxonomy (NCBI): domain Eukaryota; kingdom Metazoa; phylum Chordata; class Actinopteri; order Atheriniformes; family Melanotaeniidae; genus Melanotaenia; species Melanotaenia nigrans. The sequence continues at coordinate 563,655 of JBAFTC010000013.1, read as the reverse complement.
GGACCCCTCCCCTTCAGTCTGAAGCCTCCTCTTCCTTTTTAGAGGCAGTGAAGCATGGTTATTCTGCAGGCTGTCATGGCCTAACTCCGAGTCTGGCCAGTGTCTGCTGCAGCTGATCGTCTGTCACTCAGAGCCTCTATCAGTCTGATAGAGTTGCTGCTGCAGAGCCAGACAGCTTCATGCAGCATTTCCAAGCTAACAAGAGGAAAGTTTACTTTTATTTTTACTCCGTTTCTACCAAACACTTATTATTTCATTGTTTTCATGTAAATCATGAGCACAAGACTTCATCAGAAAAGTATTAAATCTGTGACGTAGGAAAGACATGAAGAAAAAGATGTTTCATAAATACATATTTTATTAGTTATAACACAAACTTTTATTTTTTTTTTATAATTAAACTCGGCAATTTTTTTCTTTAATTTATAATTTATAATTTTGTTTATATAGCTTATTCAGAGACTCTATCAGGTAAATCCACCATGATCCATGATAACAGCTTTATTTATCACATTTCATCATAAAAACATCACCATCACTACTATGTTGCTA
>JBAFTC010000013.1:530869-542979 GCA_037177435.1 Melanotaenia nigrans | reverse complement strand
CTTGAAAGTGGTTTCCTTTGCACAGCTGGAGGAAACGTAAGAGACTTAAATTTTCAAAAAACAAAAAAAAAAAAAACAAAAACACAACTGTACAAAAGTACAGTTCAGTCAGGTTGTTGTGCCAAAAGAAAAACCCAATTGGGCAATTAAGAATGTACAATGTTTTGTATTGTGAAAATGTGCAAAGATGCAATTGTACAGGGAGAGTACAGTTGTTACAGTTAAATGGAAAGTCAGTAGTTTTGTTTTTTTTTGTGTGTGTGTGTCTGGTTGTCTTCAGGTGTGTGGTCCTTTTTGTAACTGTGATCTCTGACTCTAGGTGACACGGGTTCTGGGCCAAGCAGCCGCAATGCAAGTGTGGAAAGGGGAGGAAGAGAGCGTCAGTCAGACACCTCCGATAGTGAAACCACTGACATTAGAAGAATAAATCAACAGCCCTTCAACAGAGAAGGTAGACACGATCCCAATAGGTAAGTTGATATTATTATTTCTCATACTGACTTTAGAAATACACATAGGAGACTATATCATGCACATTTTTTTACGTTTTTCAAGGGAACAAAAACACATGCACATGTCTAACAACTATCGGTTGTTGGGCATGTCTGGTGCGTATATGAACACCTGTCTCTCCTGTATTTATGGTGTGTGCACCCAATTTTTGTTGTCATACTCCATCAATTTCTTTTTTTTGCCCAATTCAACATGTAGAATTGGCTTCCCATCCATCCGTGGGAGTTTCACACTGGTTGTTTTGAGTAGTGAATGAAGGCATGAGCATGAACACAGCAGTGGTGCCAGAAAGCCAAATACTAACTTAATATGTCACATACAGTCACTTACCATTTGTCATCCTCATTTCTTCAAAACAAGCAAATCATTTGTACCAACATCCATGACACTCCATAAAAAAACTGTCCCGTCTCCTTCACGGCAGACGTGATGAATGTGGAATCAGGGTATACAGCCTCTTACACTTTATTAACTTTTCTTCAATTTTAAACTCTTTAATATGCATCTGGGTCTATAGTTGCAATATTTCATTTTTTTATTTTTGACTCATTGTTATTGTTGTTTATCATTGCTGTTCCTGGTTATTCACTGCTACTTCTTTTTGTTTTCAGACACCACATGTACTCTGTATTATCCATTCAGTGTTCACTGTGCATGTGCTTGTGTTTGCATCTGTATCAGCATCCGTGCCCAAGACAAGTTTCCTACCTAGGACAAATGAAGTTTACCTTATCTTTTTACAAGAATCGGTCATGTTGACTGAAGGAAATTAAGACCAACTGATAATCATGACTTGAGAGAGACAAGTTCTGTATGATGTTGCTGAAAAACACAAAGCCTGTACTGCTGTGTTTTTGTTTTTAAACTAATTGCTTTTAATTCTCCTTAATTTATAACAGTAGCTACATCTTTTTACGTAGGCACAGATTGCTCGACCTGGATGACAGCTGGAATTGATCTTGCCATGCGTTCAAGCACTGCTTTGTTTGTTAAGACGCTGGCAACTGAAAGAGACCCAGCAGGAGGTCTATAGTTGGCATTGTTTGTTCAAGTAGGTTTGGTTTAGAAGAGCCTTAAAGGCCACATTTCCAAAAGGTCCAGTCTGCTCAACTTGCTCAGAATTGGTCAGAATTGGGTGACTGCGAGGCAGTTACCTGTTCTTTGTTTTACTGTGCCACATTATCCACTAGGCAAGGATCATACAAGTCTGTCATGGTGATGTTTGTAAGTACTGGAAGAAATCTCTAAACTAAAATGAAGGATTTCATACAGTTCAGGAACTGGGTTTTCTTCTTGAGATCTCATTTTCATGTGGACTTTGTAACTTAGACTTGATCTTTTATATTCTGTTTTGCTCCAGACAATCACCACCCTGTACATCAATTATGAATGTGTCTATTATAATTTAAGACATGAACTCGTGTTGCATACAGATTTACAAGTTCACAAATTTAGACAAAACTTAAACTGGAATTACGACCCTTCTGGTGCTTTTTTAGGTTCCGACTACACTTTGAGAAAGAAAGTAAAGAAGAGGTGGAGAGGAGGAAGAAAATGGCCAGGGAGACGGTGCTGAAACCAGTCTCAGACAAAGAACTTGAGGTTGACATCAATGACATATTCCCATCAGAAAAAGGTCGGGCTGTTTGTAATTCTTTTTCCACAGCATTGTTGCAGATGAGCAGAATAGTTATTGTAATATCACTGCCTGACATCCTTATTTATCTTCAGGTCTTGGCTTCCCTCGTCGACCGTCTTGGACCTACGAGATGACACGAGAGAGCCTGCTGAGGAAAGAGGAGAAGTCCTACAGAGATTACCTGGAGGATTTGCATTCCAGAAACCCACCTGGCTCTCTTAGCCACTTTGAGCACAATTTAGAGGTAATTTGATTGCCAAGACAATGCTGCTTAAGATTTTTCTTTATAATCAGTCAGTGCTGGGCCATGTTACTGTCACAGTCACCTGTACTGTTTAGTTCTTTCATTGAACTTTGACATACATATAACAATAAATTGTAGATGCATATTTGCATTTACAGATCCAGAACATCAAACAGCAATACTGAGAAAATAGCAATGGGTTGGGCCAATAGCTATAATTTTTTTTTACTCATTACACCATGTATAAATTCAGTCACTGGTGATGGGTTTCTTTTCCTGTACTGTGAGGACTAGTTATCTTGTATTCTATTGGCTGGAGGAGGTTTGACAGACAGGTCTTTCATCAACCCAAGAGAAAGGAAAAAATATTCAAAAGCAGAAGTTTTGAGAGAGTAGAGACTGTGTGAGAGAAAGAGTCCAAGTCTGAGCGCAGAGTTTTAAAAGGAAGAACAATATATTTATAAGCAAGAGGGACTTTCTGATTGTGAGATCAGAATTAATAGAGAGAGCAAAATGATATTTGAGCGTGCAAACCAGAAATCTTGCTCTCAAAGCAAACAGTTACCCTCTTGATTAAAGATAGAAAAATACCCCCTTATTGAACTGCATACAGTTACATTGAGCAAGAGGCATAGGTGGAAAGGGATGGGTCTTAATTTGACATTATTTTCTATTTAATCTTTAACTGCATTTTAATTCTTGTTCTTCATTTGTGCTGTTTTAAGCTCTTCCGTTCTCGGTTACATTTACTCTGCAGCACTTTGGTCTGCTGTTGTTTTTAACACGCTTTAGGCCCTTTTCACACAACAATGTTTTCCTTTGCATTTAATAAAAAAAATAAATAAAAAATAATAATTTAAACAACAGAGGAATGAAAACTATATTGGTGCAGGAGACAATGCAAAGAGGATCAGAAACAATGTAGTACGTATGCCAGGCCTCTATTGGGCAGTGAAGCTTGCAACGACAAACCCAGGTGTGCGCTACATCCTCATTAAACTGGAAAAAACAACACATAAACAGAAGCGCTACATGCCAACCGCTGGGATAAGAGAAGAGGGAGAACAACAACAACAGAAGACAACGACCATGCATTCTATGTTTGTGTGCACTCACAGACAAATAATAAATAAATAAATAGAAAAATGCAGCACAACAAACATGACACGGAGGTCTGCCATTATTGTTGTGATTGCCGTGGGTTAAGCTGGGTCTGAGTGCACAAGTGCGAGATGACTTGAAAGATGTCATGGTTGCCAAAAGATTCCACTTCCAGTTTAAACTGACAGGACTTGAATAGCGTTTCGCGAATATTTCGCTCTGGAGGCCATTGTCAAATTTTTGCTATTTTATCTGCACAAAACTCTTTTGCTGTGTAAACAAGAGGCTAAAATATAAAAAAAAACTTTTGTGTTTTACTGTCTCAGCACTGTAGTGTAATCAGGGCCTTAGAAATGGTATATGCTTATCTTTTCAGAGGACATTAAATAAATGCCATTTCTTTCCTTTTCTGTAATTTTCCCTATTAATCAAGTAGCACCAAACATTTTTAATCTGTGTGCCATGAAAGTAGTTGCTTATTTTTTCTAAAAGTGTATAACTGCAGATGATTTGATTTCAAAGCATTGAGTGAGCTCATGGGGCGCATCACAGCAGCTGGAGGTAATATAAGTGACTCAATAATTTAGAGATGAAAGCTTTTTAAGTTGAACAGAATATAGCTCAGATGGAAAAATAGCACAGATATGATTAAGCTGATGGACTGAATGAGTTGTTTTACCCAAATAACTGAATACTATTTTAATTGTATTAATTTAGTCAATTTGATTAACACAATATTGAATATTAACCTATAGCTACATCGTTTCAGACTTCCAACCATGTCTCAAGAGATGTAGGGTTATCAATGAAACTTGTAAATATGCCCCCCATTTTTTATATTTTTATTTTATTCTTTTTTTTGTATATATTGATTTTCCATCATCATTACACGTCATATATAACATGGCAGGAAGCAATAACGTGTGTGTGTGAGAACCAGCGTGATACTGTCACTTTAATGAGATACAGTAATAATTATTCTTTGCAGGCCAACATTTACTGATATCATGGCTGCTCCGTTGTCATTCTCATTTTTCTTTAAACTAAAGATGCAGTTGTTGTTTGTTTTTGTTTTGTTGTTGTTTTTTGTTTGTCAGTCTCAAATAATATATGACGTGAATTAGACAGGAAAGTAGATCTCCTGCTGAAATAAGGCATTATTACTTTTTCCAACAGGACATGGCCAAAGCAGTTCATGTAGCTGTATTATCTTAGGAAAGGGGAGCCATCTTATGTGTCCTGCTTTATCATTCTTAGAGAAAACTATTAAAATGATCTGACTGCAAACATGAAATATGAAACACAACAGCTCCTTGCACATATTAGTTCCACTATATTGCCTATGAGCCCCTTTCCAAGCTGCATTTTCCCATTCATAAATGAACCATAAAAGCTAGCTTAATCTTGTTCTGGTATGTCCTTTCACAAATCATAAGAGCATTGTGAAACCAGAGGAGGCGTGACATTAAGTTGGCTGCGTTGGCGTGCAGTGTGACATACAAATTATGCGTCTCGTATGTTCCTTTTACCATCTCCCTAAGTAGCACACAGTGCTATGCACTTGATGATACAATTTTTACACTTGTCACCATGTATATATGATTTAGGGCTGATTGTTCAAAGCAGAGCTTCAAATGTCTTCAATTATGAGCAGGTGTATCATGGCAGGCAAGCACAACATTGTTTTTACAGTTTTGTTTTTGTCAGGTTGTTATTTTAACTCTTTGGTAGTAACGTCTTGTAAAGTCATAGTCATTCTCTATAACTTTTCCATTGCTTACTCTAAATCCCAGTGTTTTTTTCTCTATTGCAGACGTGGAGGCAGCTATGGAGAGTCTTGGAAATGTCGGATGTCATCCTGCTTATCGTTGACATTAGGCACCCGGTAGGTGAGCTTGTAAAGAAGAAGCCCGTAGAATAAATCATGCCACTAGGTGGGGACAATGTCAAAAACCACAAAGTACCCAGTTCAGTGTTCAGTTTGTTTTTATTGACCCAGATTATTGACCCATTATTGTGCCTGATTTCATACCGCATGGAAAAATACAAAGTGTTAATGCCTCATAAGCATATTAGCTAAATGAGTTTGCCTCATACATACTCGCCCCCTAATTGTTCTCTAAACTTAGAAACAATTACCATATAACAATAAGTGTCTTTGAGTCCTAAGGACGTCTTGTGATATATCTTCGTTGTGGTGTCAGAGGTTGCTAGTACTTGACACACCGCAGGAGTGCAGTCTTTACCACTGCCTCATTCAGATTCTATAAGAAGACAAATCTTTGTGATAGGTCGGTCTAATTCGCTGGTCTTGGTCTTCACACGGACACGGTGTACAAGTCCATGCTCATCTGGTACTGACCGGATGATTTTGCCCATGATCCACGAGTTTCTTGGTGCCGTCTCATCCACAATCAACACAATGTCTCCAGGCATAAAGTTACGTGAAACACGCAACTGCTTTTGCCTCTTTTGAAGCTCAGGCAAATACTCTCTGGTCCAGCGATTCCAAAACAGGTCTGCCATATATTGCACCTGTCTCCATCTTCGGCGTGCGTAAAGATCTTCTTTCTGGAACAGTCCTGGGGGTAGAGATGGCTTAGTTTTTAACAGCAGGAGGTGATTTGGGGTGAGTGCCTCAAGGTCATTCGGGTCACTAGAAGGAGTGGTAATGGGTCGACTGTTAATGATGGCCTCAGCTTCACAGAGAAAGGTCTGGAGGCCCTCCTCATCCAACCTTTGTGTTTTTAGGGTGGCATGAAGGATCTTTCTGATGGACCTGATTAAACGTTCCCACACACCTCCATGGTGGGATGCAGTTGGAGGATTAAAGATCCATTTAATGCCTTGTTGAGTCAAGTTGTTCTCTATGCTGGAGATATTCCATTCTTGGATAGCCTTTTTTAGCTCTCGCTCTGCTCCAACAAAATTGGTCCCGTTATCAGACCGCAGCTCCATCACCTGACCTCTTCTTGCAATAAATCTGCGCAGAGCATTAATAAAAGAGTCTGTATCCAAGGATGCTGCTATTTCTATGTGAATAGCTCGAACGGCTAGGCAGGTGAAGATCACACCATATTTTTTCACTATAGCTCTTCCACGTTTGACATCAAACGGACCAAAATAATCTACCCCAGTTCTAGTGAAGGGTGGTTCATCTGGTATAACTCTGCTCCTTGGCAGGTCAGCCATTTTTTGTTGTCCTGTGAGACCATGGAGCCGTCTACAAACAAGACACTTAGACAGAACTCTTTTGATTGCTGCACCAGGAATCCAGTATTTCTGGCGCAGCTTTGACAGTATATGGTTACGCCCACTATGACCAACTTCTTCATGGATAGCATGAAGGATAAGCTCTGACACCCGCAAGTTCTTATCCATGATGGCAGGGTGTTTTGATTCCTCTGGCATGGCTGTTCTACTTAATCTTCCCCCAACCCGGAGAATGCCATCTTGAAGAAGGGGATTGAGTTTGTAAATGTGGCTGGTCCTTTTGACAGGCTCATTGTTTTGTAAGGCGCTGATTTCCTCTCTGTATGTCTTTTTCTGACAGTGGCGCATGATTTCAAGTTCAGCTTCTTTCAGATCTTCAACTGCAAGATTTGCTTTGATAGAATTTATTCTTTGGCTTGTCATGAGCTTATCAAGCTCATGTGTTTTTTGCTCCCGTCTGAAACACGGAGCTTTCTCCTTTTGGATAATGACAACAACGTATGTTTTATCTTCAGGATCCATGCCACTGCTCTTTTTAAGCGCAGCCACGAGGAGTAGTGCTCTATCAGATCATTCATGGCGTCTCTACTTTCCTTAACAGAAAGAACGTTAGTTGTTGCACTTTTCTTGAGCTCAGGATCTGCAATGTTGAGTTCATTCTGTTGACCAAAGTTTCTCGGCCAACAGTCAACTGGCTCAGTGAGAAAGTCTGGTCCAAAAATACATGCTTTGTTCTTCACAAAGGAGCTCACCTTCTGCCCCCTTGATGCAACATCAGCAGGATTAAAGTGGGTGCCAACATGCCTCCACTGAGATACGTTAGAACATTTCAGGATTTCTGACACTCTGTTGGCTACAAATGTGCGGAATCTTGTGGTCTCATTATTAATGTACTTCAGTACAGCCGTACTGTCAGTCCAGAACACGGAGTCTGCAAGCTGAATTTGGAGTTCTCCTTTCAACATTCTGTCTATGTGCACTGCCATAGTTGCCGCTGTTAATTCCAGACGCGGGATGGTGGTGTGTTTAAGAGGTGCCACCCTTGCCTTTCCAATGACAAAGGCACAATGGACCTGATTATCACTGTTCTTTTGGACAAGATAGGTGACAGTGCCATAGCCGTCTTCACTTGCATCACTGAAATGATGCAGCTGAGCAAATGTTGTGCATCCAAAATTTGCCGGCTTGAAACATCGATCCATTTTGAATCCACTGAGCAGCTGCAAACTGTTCATCCACTCAGACCATTGCTGAACATAACATGCTGGAACATTGTCATCCCAGCTAAGTTTTAGCCTGCAGAGTTCTTGCAAGATTATTTTTGCAGGTAGGATCACTGGAGCTAAGATTCCCAATGGATCATAGACAGAACTCACCACAGAGAGAATGTTTCTTGTGGTGGGAGCCTTTTCCTGGATGGTAATCTTAAATTTGAAGCAGTCAGACTGGACACAACACTGGACTCCTAATGCTCTTTCTAAGGGGAGTGAATCTTGTTCCAAATCCAAATCCTTTACTTCCTTTGCCCGGTCTTTTTCTGGTATGGCTGCCAATGTCATTCGGCTGTTGCTGATCCACTTCGTCAGATTAAAACCTCCTTTCTGAAGAAGAGCTTTCAGATTGCGGAACAGTGACACAGCTTCCTCATCAGAGCTAACTGACTTCAAGCAGTCATCAACATAAAAGTTGTGTAACACTGTGTTGACTACTGTAGCATCAAACATTTCCTTGTTGTCTTCAGCACTTCTTCTGAGTGCATAACTAGCACAGCTTGGCGATGAAGTAGCACCAAACAGATGTACAGCCATCCTGTACTCCACTAGATCTTTGCTGATGTCCCCTTCTGGCCACCACAGGAACCGGAGCAAGTCGGCATCCTCAGGTGGAACCAAGACCTGATGAAACATGGCTTCCACATCAGCCATAACAGCCACAAGTTCATGACGGAATCTTGTGAGGACTCCAATGAGAGTACTGGTAAGATTTGGCCCCTGAAGAAGTTGCTTGTTTAATGTGAACCCCTGATAAGAAGCACCACAATCAAACACGATGCGTAACTTGTGTTTTTTGGGATGGTACACCCCATGGTGTGGAATGTACCAAACCTTTCCATCACTGCAGTTGACATCTTTGTCTGGAACCTTTACTGCATACCCCTTGCTGATCATATCACTCATAAAGGCAATGTAGTCTGCACAAAATGAAGAATTCCTAAGAAGCCGTTTCTTTAAATTTAAGGCCCGCTGTTCTGCCATAACACGGTTGTTTGGCAGACTTTGCTCTTTGGTTTTCAGTGGTAGGCCAATACAGTAATGTCCATTTATCACTCTGGTGGACTGAGACACACTGTCCATGAATTGGCGCTCCTCTCTTGACATTTCCAGATCTTCTCTGATGCATTCAGGAAAGTCGTACTTAAACTGTTGGTTCAACATGTCATCCAGCTTAGCAACAGATATTCTGTTTACATAAGCAACTCCATTTCCTTTTGCATCACAGATGTTTTCCCGTAAGGGTCCATTCACTGTCCATCCCAAAAGGATTCGTATGGCGTAAGGTCCATTATTTACACTCTTAATGACCTCCTCAGGTTCTATTGCCTTAGGAACATTTGTCCCAATTAGCAGACCAATTTCTGCCTGGATGGTAGGAATCTGTACTCTCTCCAGATAAGGCCATTTGTCCACATCTTCTTGCTGTGGAATATTCCTTTTGCTTGCAGGGATAGTCATTTGAGAAAACACTTCTGGTAGTTCTATGAAGTCATAACCATCTAGACTGCTCACCTCTAGGTCAGTTACAATGTGACTGCTAACAGTCTTTTGCTGTCCCATAGTTGTTAGAAGAATGTCCGTCTTCTTTCCATGTAGGTTTAGTTCATTCATAAGCCTTTCAGTGCAAAACGTTGCAGTACTGCCTGGGTCTAAAAAGGCGTATGATGTTACAACTTTGCTGCCTTTTTTAGCCTTTACTTGGACAGGAACAATGGCAAGTATACTGTCTGTGTCACCAGCCCCATTGTCAGAACATAACTTACTTTCTGTGTCCACAAACCCGCTCATAGCGTGATGCTTCTCATCACCTCCTGATGCTTCCTCGTTCATTAAAGGCTTGTCCTTGATCTTAACGTGCAACACAGTGGGATGAGTCAAGGAGCACACTTCACAGTTTAACTTCTCATCACAGAATTTGCTCATGTGACCCTTTTTCAAGCAACTAAAGCATAGACCTTTGGTACGAAGAAAGTCTAACTTTTCCTTGTGTAGAGATTTCTTCATTTTTTTACATTCTGCCATATTGTGTTCATTTTTACAAAAGAGGCAAGGTTTGGTGAAGGCGCTGACTGTGCCAGAAGACCCCATCTTGCTTGACTTTGACTCTGTTTTGACTTCTGTCTGTCTGTCCACTGGGGTCACAGTAGTGGTGAAGACTGTCCTGTCACTCTTTCTTCCTGATGAAAGGTTTACTGCAGATTTGACTTCTCGTTTGTTGTTATCCTTTATGTCTCCAAACAAAGGGTGAAGTACAACCTTAGCTTGAGTATTGATAAACTTGACAAGGTCTTTAAATTTAGGTCTTCGACCCTTTTGCTCTTCCAAGTCAAATGCAACACTCCTCCATTTTTCTTTCAGCTTATATGGAAGTTTACTGACGATCACACGCATGTTGGCTACATTATCCAACTCTTCCATATATTCAGAATCTGTCATTGCATTGCTACAGCTGGTGAGGAACAGAGCAAGTGCATTGAGTGCTTCACCATCATCTGCCTTAATAGCAGGCCAACTTAAAGCCTTATTTATGTAGGCTACAGAGATGCGATACTCATTTCCAAAATGTTCTTTCAAGAGTTTTTTTGCCTCACAGTAACCATGTTCTTCATCCATATGTAAACAACTCCGTACTAACTCCCGGGGTTGTCCACTGGTGTACTGCTCCAAAAAATAAAGGCGATCCTTATTGCTGTCTGTTTTACTCTCTACACCATGTTCAAATGCTCTGATAAAGAATCTATATTCCAAAGGGTCTCCCTTGAACGTGGGGATGTTTTGAGGTGGAAGAGTAGAAATCCTTTGTTGCTTTACCAGGAACTCGGTTATATCATTTTGACGCTGCATTACAGTCACCAAAGCATCTGGACTCACTGTGTCTTCTGATTTTGTAGAACCACTATCAGAAGAGCTGCGATTGTCCATGTCAACAACAGCTTTGCTAACCACAGGAGGTGGATTAGTTTCAGATCGTGTGCTCTTATATTGTGAAACAACTGATGTTTCAAACTTCTGCAGAATTTTGAGTTTTGCATCTGCAACTGCTAAAGCCGTTTGTATCTCCAGCTCTTCCTTATCAGCTTTAATCTTAGCTTCTTGCTCTTGTAGAGCCTGTCTTTGCTTAAGTGCTGCTGCCTTTGCTATAAGTGCAGCCCTTTCCATTTCTGTTTTCAGGCGTGCAGAGGATGCTGATGATGCTGAAGAGGAACTACAGCTTGCTTTAGATCTTCTAGACCTTTTAGATGCAGCAACAGATATACTATCTGAAGGCTGTACACTTTCATCCACTTTCTTAGCTTCTTCCTTACGTTTTTGCACATCCTTTATCCACCTATCCACCTGTTCAGCAAAGTCTTTAAATGAACGTGCCTTTGGCTCAAACCAATCCTGTTGATCTTTGTTCTTATCTTCTTCTGACATACACTGCTGAAACAGTCCTTTAACAGAAATATTCTGTTCGCAAAAGTCTCCAAAGAGCACATTAAAGTCACCACTCAACTCCTGTTCCACCAATTCCACATTGCCATCATCATCCATTAGCTGAAGCATCTAATTCTTTTTTGCTGTAAGCTGACCCAATGTAGCCTTTCTTGCTCCTATTTTCCTTTGTAATGCATTCTCCATAGCCTTCACTGTAGGTTTTCCTTGCCGTATTTCCATTGTGGCTGGATGTGTATCATCTTCCATGGTTCTTTGATAACTGATAGTAGCCTTTTTCGCTTATTCTTTGCTAGCAAAACACAGTGAAGTGTTCCAAATGTATCTCAATTTGCACACAAAGCGAATAGTTCACGAGCCGTTAGCAGGTAGTTTGCGGCTAATTAGCATAACGATGCGCTGCTCGTTTGCATTTCTGAGTCCTTTACACTTACAGTGGCCTTCCTTGAACAGCTGATGAAAGCAGGTTACTTGTCCAATTCCTTTAATATGGCATTTCCAAATCCGTAGTTTCCAGTTCCAGGTGGACCACAAGGAGCAGGTTTTCTTACTATGTTATTGCCTCATAAGCATATTAGCTGTTAAACCTGGTTTACACGTGTCTCTCATGCGGTTTAATTATCCAGTCCCACTCTGTCTTGGTTTGAAGAAAAACAAAAAGGTTTATTCCAGAAGCATCACAAATATATTC
>JBAFTC010000013.1:275300-285789 GCA_037177435.1 Melanotaenia nigrans | reverse complement strand
CCAGTGTGTAGCAGCTTTTAATCCCAGTATAAACCAGTCTGTAGCAGCTTTTAATCCCAGTATAAACCAGTCTGTAAATGGGTGGTGGGGTTCTTGCTGGATGAAGATGAATTCTTGTTGCTTCCTTTTCTTCCTGCAGTGTCCTTCAAACCCGCCCTCCCCACCAGGAGCAGAGTCCTCCAGCAGACTTTTGCAGGATGAAAACAGTGAACTTTCTCCTTCCTCTGGAAAGGTCGGTTCCACATTTCCCTTATTCATAAGATATTCGCTTTTTTTGAAGAAGAGGTGTGTGTGTGTGGGGGGGGGTGATTTTTTTTTTATTTCTTGTTGGTGTTTTAATGGATATTTCTAGATTCATTGTTTCTTTGTGTCTGCAGTCTGGTCTGTGATGTTATTGACTCGGTGCTGCAGAACACTTTTCTGCGTAAGAGGACGAGAAAGTTTTATCTTTTCTTCTAGAGAAAAAGACTGACATCCTTCTGTTTTCATTCCTAGTCCAGGACAAGCTTCCCTACATATGTAGAAGGTGAGTGTGGAGGATTTCCTCTGAGTCACGAGGACACGTTAGAGACCAGGTCCATCTGTAGCTGCTGCTTCATTACAGCAAAAAGATTAGTCAGATGGAACCCGGGACAGACCATCCACCCACCATCCACCCACCCACCCATCCTTTGTAGCCTGTAGACCCATGTTTATTGATCGCTGATGATCTATTGCTACAGTTATTAACAACATTGATTATTGTTGTTTCCTGTAAACTTTGTTCTACTTATTAACCCTGAAGCTCTGGTCCCTCCAGTTCCAGGACCCTGTGAACCAGAGGATTTGATAGACGGGGTCATCTTTGCAGCCAGCTATCTGGGCTCTACTCAGCTGCTGTCAGAAAAGACTCCATCCAAGACCACCCGAATGATGCAGGCGCAGGAAGCAGTGGGCCGCATCAAGGTAACCACACATCACTAACAGATGGAACAATGTGGTGTGGGTTTGGGGACAGGACCCAGATGTAGGACTAGGTAGGATGTAGGTGGATGAATTTTTTTTTCTTGCGCTTCAGTATTTTGCTCATGAAGTGAAACTTGCCAGGCGCTCCTTTCTTTGTTACTGTTGCTAGCATATTATTGGTCAATGAAAGTTTAGGGCGGGACTTAGCAAAGGGTCCGTTAAAAGAAAACAGATTCACGACCTGAGAGTCACATGATCTCAGACCTATACCCTCACAGAGCTGCTGAGGGGATCATGGGAGTTTGAACATCCAGTCCACTAGTGTTCAGAGGACTTGGGGAAGGTCGATGACCTGGTTTCTGTGGAGAGTACCGCTGCTGTGGGCTGTTGGGTTCCTGTTTGACCAGTATGAATGTGTCGACATGGTGTCAGCGTTGTCCCTGGACGCTGGTCCTGTTTGCGGTAAGGGTTGGTCTTTGTCTCCACGGACATGTTTAATTATCTCAGGATCTTATTCATGAATGATAGTAGGACGGATGGAGCTGCACAGATGGATCTGGGTTTCGTCAGCTGTAGTCCCGGTGGTCTGGACCTGGGTTGGCTTATTGAGATGATGGCTGATGTAGTGGTGATGTATTTGGCAGTATTAGCAGCATGGTGGTGTTGGTTTTATTTGGTTTAGTGAGAGAAAATATTCCTGAAACCTGCACATTTCAGACATAACACCTGCTGAAATCATGGAAGAGTTAATGGGAAAATAAGAAAAAATGTTTGTCTGGAAGGACTTTAGTTTGTATTTGTAGTAAAAGAAAATTTTAGCTCTGCTGCAGTAAAAACTCGTTCAGAAAGTTGTTCCTTCCCACAGAAAACTCACACATTTTCATTTATAAACCATTTTTTGTTTGGGATTAACCAAGTATCGGTAGATGTTCAGTAACTTAGTTTTATGGTGCGTCTGTATTGAAGTAATGTGAGTTTAATCTGAACGTGGTTTTGCAGGTTCTAGAGGGGGAGTCTCAGCCCACAACAGAGGTGGATCTCTTCATCTCCACCCTGAGAATTAAAGTCCTCAACACGGACTCCCAGGTACTCCTTCACACAGTGAAAGCATCTCATATCACTGCTTCTGGGCAGGAAACACCCAGATTTTGGATTCATTACTTTACATGTACTAAACCATAACAAGAAATCCCAGAAACAAGCAGTTTCAGTATCTCAGACCTTCATTGAAATTTGTTTTATATCAGAGTGTGAAAACATTAAGTCTGGATGGTCCTCCCAACCCCCCCGACCCCCTAGCCCCAACACCCCAGTCTAGTCTTTAAGTTAGTCTAGTTAGTCTTTAACCTGTAAATGTTGAACTGGAGGTGATCCTCAGCCTGTCAACATGCAGTTAAATCATATTGAGAGGATGCGTCTCAGATCTGGTCCTTCGATTTAAAGGAAACCATGATGGACCACCCTCTGCAAACCATCTCTTACATCGCTGACATTGGGAACACAGTTGTTCTGATGGCCCACCGAAGGCTGCCTCAACAGGACTCTCAGGAGAACCTGGAGGCTTCAGACACAAATCAAGACAGCAAGCGCCAGTACAAGATGATCTGTCACGTGTTTGAGTCTGAGGATGTGAGTTCAACACCATGTTTATCTGGTGTCAACGTGAGGTTCCTGTTACTGAAGCTGGTCATGTCCTCCAGGCCCAGATGATCGCCCAGTCCATCGGACAGGCCTTCAGCGTGGCTTACCAGGAGTTCCTTCGAGCCAACGGCATCAACCCGGAGGACCTGAGTCAGAAGGAATACAGTGACCTAATGACCAATCAGGACATGTACAACAATGACCTCGTCCACTTCTCCAAATCGGAGAACTGCAAAGACGTAAGTTTGATTTATTTCTACATTTCTGGGGTTTCTTATTAGCAGTTGTTATCTTTTATGGAAACCTTTTAAAACTTGCATCTGTTACGAGCCAAAAAGACTGAAGACGATACGAAAGCTCAGGGAAATCTGGGATGGACCATCACACCAAAGAAACCTGATTCGACTCAGACCAGTCAGGATTCCAGATCTTTGTTGTACGAATTGGAGCAAAGAGCACAAAAAACCTCCAGACTGTTGCCCGAAAGACCAGTTCTGGTGGTATGGTAATGGATCATGGTTCTGGTGGTATGGGATCGAAACAGGGTTCTGGTGGTATGGGGTCGAAACAGGGTTCTGGTGGTATGGGGCTGGATCGGAGTTCTGGTGGTATGGGGTCGAAACAGGGTTGTGGTGGTATGGGGTCGGATCACGGTTCTGGTGGTATGGTGATTGATCGGGGTTCTGGTGGTATGGGGCTGGATCGAAGTTCTGGTGGTATGGGGCTGGATCGGGGTTCTGGTGGTATGGGTCTGGATCAGGGTTACGGTTGGTATGGGGCTGGATCGGAGTTCTGGTGGTATGAGGCTGGATCGGAGTTCTGGTGGTATGGGGTCGGATCACGGTTCTGGTGGTTTGAGGCTGGATTGGGGTTCTGGTGGTATGGGGTCGAAACAGGGTTCTGGTGGTATGGGGTCGGATCAAGGTTCTGGTGGTGTGGTGATTGATCGGGGTTCTGGTGGTATGGGGTCGGATCGGGGTTCTGGTGGTATGGGGTCGGATCGAGGTTCTGGTGGTATGGGGCTGGATCAGAGATCTTGTGGTATGGGGCTAGATCGGGGCTCTGGTGGTATGGTGATTGATCGGGGTTCTGGTGGTATGGGGTCGGATCGGGGTTCTGGTGGTATGGGGCTGGATCGAAGTTCTGGTGGTATGGGGCTGGATCGGAGTTCTGGTGGTATGGGGCTGGATCGGGGTTCTGGTGGTATGGACCTGGATCGGAGTTCTGGTGGTATGGGACTGGAGTTCTGGTGGTATGGGTGATGGTTGGGTGGTGGGTGGAGCCGGTCTTCGGTTGGATGTAAAGTGTGTGCAGCGGGCGGGTTAGAGGGTTCAAACACACACTTTCTGAGCTGCCATAATAAATACACACCTGCATGTTTTTTAGTCACCTGCTGAGACGGCCCCCCTCATCAAAAAGTTTTTAGACCTGCCCCTGCATATAAATCCTCTCACCTGTCCACCACCTGGGTGGAGAAGGTGCTTGTTCATAATTTCCCTTCAACACATTCATGGCTCCTAAAAGGTGAGGCTGTTGTTGAGAGAAGACCTGGATCTGCTCCATCTGGCTGTTTTATAACCAGCAGCCTTCACAGCCAACCGAAAAGAATAAAATCCAATATATGCGAACAACATGCTGTCTAATTAAAACGGGCTACCGTTTCACGCCATCATCCTCACGCCGTTGGACCCGCTCGCCGTGAACGGTGGATATCCTGCTGCTTGGTTTCTTTAAGGCCTTGTGCAGTGAGAGGAGGAGGGTGGGAGCATCTATAAGTGACACATGGGTTAATCCATAGAAATTGGTTGCGAGTCATCAAAGCTTAGAAAGACATTTACTAAAATATTCAGAGTTTATGCTGGAGACAGCATCGCGGGTGGAAACGGTGGCGCGGGTCGACCCTGCAGCCGACCCGTGGACCAGCTAGCAGCAAAACCGTCTTTCTGCTGTGATTTCAGGTGTTGATAGAGAAGGCGAAGGGGGAGATTCTGGGTGTGGTCATCGTTGAGAGTGGGTGGGGCTCCATCCTTCCAACTGTCATCATCGCCAACATGATGCATGCTGGGCCGGCGGAGAAGTCCGGGAGACTGAACATAGGAGATCAGATCATGTCGATTAACGGAACCAGTTTGGTTGGACTGCCACTTACCACCTGTCAGAGCATCATAAAGGTAACCTCACATGAGATAAGCAATGTTTCTGCTAACCGAACGCTCACCTCCAACATAAAGAACATGAAGATCCGGTTCCTCAGCCGGTCCCTAAGCTGGTTCTTCAGCTGGTTCCTAAGCTGGTTCTTCAGCTGGTTCCTCAGCTGGTTCTTCAGCTGGTTCCTCAGCTGGTTCCTAAGTTGGTTCCTCAGCTGGTTCCTCAACTGGTTCTTCAGCTGGTTCCTCAGCTGGTTCCTCAGCCGGTTCCTCAGCTGGTCCCTCAGCTGGTTTGTGCAGTAGTATCACCTTCTCTGAAACCAACTGCTGTTCTTCCAGGAACTTAAGAACCAGTCTCGGATCAAGATGAACATCGTGAGGTGTTCCCCGGTGACGACTGTGCTCATCAAACGACCAGACCTTCGCTACCAGCTGGGCTTCAGTGTGCAGAATGGCATTGTGGGTAACAGCGTCATGTTTGCAGTCAGTTGAAGAAAAGCTGTGTCTGTGGACTAAAATAACGCCTCCATCCTGGATCAGGTCTGCAGCCTGATGCGCGGCGGCATCGCGGAACGAGGGGGGATCAGAGTGGGTCACCGGATCATCGAGATCAGCAGCCAGAGCGTGGTGGCCATGCCCCACGAGAAGATCGTCCACATCCTGTCCAACGCTGTGGGAGAGGTGAGCTGATGTTGATGGTCATTAATATCATGTGGAAACTTCTCTAGTCCATCAGAACCACATGAAGACCACCTTTCTGTCTTTTTCAGATCCACATGAAGACGATGCCGGCTGCGATGTACCGCCTGCTGACCGCTCAGGATCAGCCTGCTTACATCTAACCAGAGAAGTCTGGATCCTTCTGGAACCTCCTTCCAGAATCGGGATTGCTGTGGTTGTTTGCTTCCTTGTTTTATTGCTTCTCATATTGTGGAAATATAAAAACCTGTCTGGACGGAGGGACTTGTTTTTTTAGGCCTCGTGGATTTGAAGCTTCTAGGAAGTTGAAGCGCATCTTCATCACAGGAACCAGTTTGATCATCTGTTACCTTAGAAAAGTTCTCACTAGGAACTAGAACCAGGACTGGACTGAGTATGAACTGGTTTCTTTGTGCTGCATTTGATCTGTTTCCATGTCATGTTGATGGAGTTTCCTCCACCAACTTGTTTCCTCATCATCTGATGGCATAAAGAACAAAACGAGCCGAGTTCTGATGCTCAGGCTACCTAAACAACAAAAACAACAACACAAACAAAAACACAAACAACAACAACACAAACAACAACAACACAAACAACACAAACAACAACACAAACAACAACAAAAACACAAACAACAACACAAACAACAACACTTACAACAACAACACAAACAACAACAACACAAACAACACAAACAACAACACCAACAACAACAACAACCCAAACAACAACAACACAAACAACACAAACAACAACACAAACAACAACACAAACAACAACAACACAAACAACAAAAACACAAACAACAACAACACAAACAACACAAACAACAACACAAACAACAACAACAACACAAACAACAACAACACAAACAACAACAGCTGTTTGTAGCATGAAGAAAGTAAAGCAGCTGCTTTCATGTTGAAAATATGAATAAATGATTTCATTTATTTCTTTTTTGAGTTTATTCGTGTTCCTAAAGAAACTCGGCAGATCCTGCAGAAACCGCTCAGGGTTCTGAGTCTGGTCCAGAAACCAAATCCAACTAACTCCGAGGCTAAAAAGAAACTGGACCGACTCGAGTTTCTGTCAGCTGCTTTGACTCGGACACCCTGTTAGGATAAAAAGCCACAGAAAGAAGTTCAGCCCCCAGACGTCAAAGCTGCTCACCAAGTCTGGAAGGTCCACCTCAAATCCAGAATCCAGAACCTCTGCACGAAGCACAAAGAAAGAGGCCGAGGACTAGTGAGCATCAGATCCAGTATCCAAGATCCTCTAATACATAGGAAGATGGTCCCAAGAGATGAAGAACTGAGTAAACATCTCGGATCCTGTCAGGTCTACCAGACAGACAGGAACCCAGGTCGACCCCACAGACAGGATCCCAGGTCTTCCTCACAGACAGGAACCCAGGTCTAGAACCACAGACAGGATTCCAGGTCTTCCCCACAGACAGGAACCCAGGTCTTCCCCACAGACAGGATCCCAGGTCGACCCCACAGACAGGAACCCAGGTCTTCCCCACAGACAGGATCCCAGGTCTAGACCCACAGACAGGATCCCAGGTCTTCCCCACAGACAGGATCCCAGGTCGACCCCACAGACTGGAACTTAGGTCGACCCACAGACAGGATCCCAGGTCTTCCCCACAGACAGGATTTAATTGTATAGAAGAGATGTTTCATTGTTGGGAAATCCTGACGTCCCTTAAGGTTACATGTAGTACCACGCCATGACAATAGAGGGCGCATGTTCTGGGTAAACAGAAATGTGTATGTGATGGAGAAAGGGTTGAGGGCTGGAGAACAAGAAGAATGAAAATGGCTGAAGACGGCAGTTTAGATCCTCAGCATTTAGTAAGCTTGTGTGAGAACATCACATGTCTGTCGTCCCTCCAGTCGTCACACCACCTAAGTTCTTCATTTCCTCACACACATGCTCATGTCGCTCCGCTGCTAATCGCTCTCCACTGGCTTCAGATTCAAAGCTCTGCTTCTGGCTTAAAAAACAAGCTCCGCTCCTTAATCCAGAGCTACACTCCCTCTCCACAGTTCCGGTTTGCCAGTGAAAGACGCCTAGTGCTCCCACCACAAGGTGGAGCCACGTCATGATGATGAAATCATGATGTTTGTATTTAAACACAATGACTTGCAAAAAACTAAAAGAAAAAAAATGCTATGCACCGCCTCCAGAACTACATGACAGCACCTGGTCCACCTGGACTCCAGCAGTCTGACTACAGTTTCATGATGACGTCCCTCCTGGATGAATTCTTGCTTGTGTTGTTCTTTGGATATAGCTATAGAACAAGCAGAGGATGGACAGATGAAAGACAGGAAAGCTTGGATTTCTTTCATTATTTGGCTTTTCTTAGCATTATATCCTGATTCTAGTTTACAATTCTAGTTTCATCAGGTGTGTTCGCTCCAGTACTTTAGAACAGATACTGGCTAATGCAATAAGTCGATAAAATCCAAACTACATAGTCTCCCAGCCTCGTCCTTCAGCACAGCCACTAACATTACAGACACGAGGCAGACCACCATGAACCAGAAACCCAGCATGGACAGTGGCCCGAGCCCACGGCTGCCATGTTCTGCAGTGATGTGGTCCATAGCGCAGGTTTTGCTCATATCCAGAGTTCATCACGAACCATCGCTGCCCCACCATCATGTCTGCAGTGAGGGAAGTATGTACCTGACTGACAGCAGCTGGGTTACTTTTAACGCCGTTACCAGGTTGAAGAGGTCAAACAGGCTAAAGACATTTACCTGATAGTTAATTTACAATCAATACAAAACTTTTCTAGATGATCAGCAAAGAAGGAATTACTGTCCGACACGTCTGCACTAAAGATGACGTAGACACGATGTAAAGGGCGGTATGAAAGCTAACCTATTCACAGTCTAGTGCTGAGATCGGTGGTGGACTCTCCAGTTAACTTGTCAAGGTCTGTTTGGTCATCCATGTTTTTTAAAGGCACAAAGTGTCCCGCTGGTTCAACAGTGATGTCCAGAACCATGTGTCCTGATTCATCAGTAGCAGTGTGACCTACTCGCAAACCGCTACTGACTAACTAACTACTAACCAACTAACCAACATCCCGGCATTCTCCACAGATGCGACAGGTGCCCCATCAACACCGCCAGCAGTCCTGGGCCAGATGAGCCTCTGACTGCTCCTCCAGGCCGACGAGGTTCATAGTCGCGTCTTACAGGAGCCATCGGGCCAAAGCTGTGGCTCGTACAGCTTTGCTGCATCCACTCTGAGCCGTCGATTCTCCGACATTTTACTTCCCGACCCAGCTTCAATTTTAGATATTCACTGAGGGGGCTGGCATCTACGCTATCAAACTCACCGGCAAACACACCGTCTTGGTTCTGACAGCTTGTATTAGTTATGCTGGTCTTCCTTCTCACATGCGTCCTGGAGCTGGAGCCTGTCCCAACATTAACAGGTGAGAGGCAGGTACACCTGGACAGGTCACCAGTCTGTTGCAGGGCCGAGACATCGGGGACAAACAACCATTCACAGACACACACACACACAAACACACACACACACACTCCTAGGGAGAATTTAGAATAACCAAATAATTATGCATGTCTTTGGACGGTGGGAGGAAGCCAGAAAACCCAGAGAGAACCCACACATACACGGGGAGAACATGCAAACTCCACACAGGAAGGCCACGCCCCCCCCAGGTTCGAACCCCCCCCCGACCGAGGCTCGAACCGGTGACCTTCTTGCTGTGAGGCTGCGGTGGTTTATATTATATGACCATTACTAATGTTTAATTACGCCACTTTTAACACATTCTGGTTTGTTTATAAAAAAATAAAAAGATGTGGTTTAAAACTCCCAGACGAGCTCAGAGTTTATTCAGAGACAGAAATAAATATTTACACATGTAAAATAATGAGACAGGAAGTCCTGATCCAGGTCCAGCAGCAGCCTGGACCTCGCCTACGATAGCCCAGCACAGCCGGTGGTTTCATTCCTAACCAGGAATGTCAGGAATGAGGTAGGTCGGACAGGCTGATGTTTTTCTGGAAGATGATGGAAAACTCGTTGGAAAGCAGCTGGTGGAGGCTGATGCCGTCATGAGAGTAAACCCAGCGCTGACCCGTCCAGTCGTAGCGCTTCGGCCCGCTGCAGGAGAGGAAGAAGAAGTCATTCTCGCTCCGCCGGCCGAGGCCTCAGCTCCTTTTAAAATGACCCAGAGGATCAAACTGCATTTATCTAGTTGTTAGTAACACTAATCTTTAATGAGTTACTTCAACTTTAGAGGCAAAATGAAGGTACTTCAGTTGAATCTGTGTACTAAGGTGAGTACGAGAGGAACGGTAACGGTGGAGCAGAATCTCCCACAATGCACTTCACGTCCATCATCAGCAAACTTTGCACGTAAACTGCACAAAACTTTCGGAGAGTATTTTGTTTTTTAAATTTTACTTTATCAGTAATTCAAATGAAACAAAAAGCTTCAGATTGATTTTAGAAAGATGTAAAAAATTCTCCATTTTCTGTCATCCCAGTGAAAACATCTCACGTCCTCCTTCAGCATCCTCTTGTGTTAATCGGGAATAATTAAATGTTTAAAAACAAACCAAACATCTTCCCAACTCAACCCGTTCGTCTCCAGCTCCAAAGCTTCTGGTGTGAGGAAACCAGTTCTCAGCTAAACTGACCCATCAGCTAAAATCCACCAGTGTTTCTCAAACGGGGGTGGGGCCTCATGGGGGTAGGGAGATAAATGTAAAAAAATATATATCCTACCTACATTGATCTGGTAAATTTGGGATTTTACCAGGCTGTCAAAATAAACCATTAATGAACCATTTTTAACTCATTAACAAATAAACAACGTTAGTGGACATGCCTCAAAAACGCTGAACTGAAATGAGCTCTGGTGAGAGAAGCTGATTTTGGTCATGTAGGTGCCAGCAGTGAATCACTTTCTTTTTTTTTTTTTTCTTTTTTTTTAACCTGTCTTGTCCAGCATCGTTGCAAACAGAATGATTGTCTGGCTGCCGTCTGGTGCTGGGCAATTT
>JBAFTC010000011.1:34885675-34898176 GCA_037177435.1 Melanotaenia nigrans | reverse complement strand
AATAGAATAGAATAGAATAGAATAGAATAGAATAGAATAGAATAGAATAGAATAGAATAGAATAGAATAGAATATTTTTTTAATCCGAGTCTCAATGTGAATAAATCTGAAAACGCTGTGTTTATGTCTCATAGCTCCAGTTTCTGTGCACGCTGGTGTTATTTCGTGTTTTTGGTGTATGTCTGTGGCACTGTTGCAGGTTTGCTGCATTTTTAGTTTTCTATGTAGACACATTTCTTTATGGAAAGCTTTTTAAAAACTACACCTGCTCCGTCGCCTGAAACTCAGCTTCTGATTTCTGCTTCGGAGGAAGCAGCAAAAACCAAACGAGTTGTAGAAGCAGCTTTGAATAATTTCAAGTCATTTTCAGGTTGATTTTATGACAAGTCAGAACATAAATAAGTAAATTATGACTTTCTGCAACAGCAACATTCATAAAACTGGGTTTAATAAAAAAGAGATATATTTTAGCTTGTTGATACATTATTTAATCTGCCTTTAATCCATCATCATTAATTACTAATTTATGCAACTAATGGGTAAAACATGTTGCTGTAAATACTGAATGAGACGTAAACTAATGCTTGACAAGTATCTTGCTGCAAAAACAATGCGTTTAAAGAATAACATGCTCACAATAATAAAAAGCACCAGCTTCAAAAGTCGATAAAATATTTACCAAAAGCTCAAGTTTGGTTAGGGTTAGTAGAAAATCTTGTGATTTCTGAGATTAACTTTGATAACGTTTTTCATTAGTTAAAACTGTGTTCGGATGAGCCAACAGCGGCAAAACGCGACGTTAAGCTTCAAGTTAATGTTACTGACTTGGAGGCATCCAGTTTCTGCTGCTCCAGGATCCTCTGCTGAGCCTCCCAACTGTTTTTCTCCTCCTCAAACACCCGCCGCTTTTCCTCCAGCTCTTTATACTGCGCCTCCAAGTTTCTCTTCATCTGCTCGTGTCGTCGTTCAAGCTGAGGATCAAAATATCACAGTTACTCAAACTCATAAGAGCTAACCTCACCACAAGACTAACTGCCTATAACCCACAGTTATCCGGTGGGACGTGCCCGGAACACCTCACCAGGGAGGCGTCCAGGAGGCATCCTAACCAGATGCCTGAGCCACCTCATCTGGCTCCTCTCGATGTGGAGGAGCAGTGGGTCTACTCTGAGCCCCTCCAGGATCACCGAGCTTCTCACTCTATCTCTAAGGGAGAGCTTTACCTTTTGGCTCAGCTCCTTCTTCACTACGACAGACCGATGCAGAGTCTGCATCACTGCAGACGCCGCACCGATTTGCAAAGAGCAGAGACCCAATACTGAGGCCACCAAATCGGATCTCCTCAACACCTCGGCTGCACCTAGAAATTATGTCCATAAAAGTTAAGAACAGAATCGGTGACAAAGGGCAGCCTTGGGGGAGTCCAACCCTCACTGGAAATGATTCTGATTTACTGCTGGCAATTCGGACCAAGCTCTGACACTGGTCGCACTGGACACAGCTGCAG
Organism: Melanotaenia nigrans; assembly: GCA_037177435.1. NCBI lineage: Eukaryota > Metazoa > Chordata > Actinopteri > Atheriniformes > Melanotaeniidae > Melanotaenia > Melanotaenia nigrans. Next base: position 34,896,669 of record JBAFTC010000011.1, on the reverse strand, counting down.
CTGGCCGTCTCGACAATAGAGGCACGGAACACACCCCATTTGGACTCAATGTCCCCCATCTCACCCGGGACATGGTTGAAGCTCTGCTGGAGATGGGAGTTGAAACTCTTTCAGATGGGATTCCGCCAGACGTTCCTAGCAGACCCTCACAACACGCTTGGGTCTGCCAGGCCTGACCGGCATCCTCTCCCATCCTCTGAGCCAACTCACCACCAGGTAGTGATCAGTTGACAGCTCCGCCCCTCTCTTCACCCGAGTGTCCAGAATATGCGGCGGTAAGCCTGACGACACGACTACAAAGTCGATCATCGAACTGCAGCCTAGAGCATCCTGGTGCCAATTGCATGTGTGGGCACTCTTATGTCTGAACAAAGTGTTTGTTTTGGACAGTCCATGACGAGCACAGAAGTCCAACATCAAAACGCCCCTCGGATTTAGAATAGGGGGGCCATTCCTTCCAACCACGTCCCTCGAGGTCTAGCTGTCATTGCCCACGTGAGCCTTGAAGTGCCCCAGCAGAACTAGGGAGTCCCTGTAAGGGGTGCTCTCCAAGACCCCCTCCAAGGACTCTAAAAAGGGTGGGTACTCTAAACTGCTATTTGGTGCATTAGCACAAACAACAGTCAGGACCTGTCCCCCTACCCGAAGGCGGAGGGAGGCTACCCTTTCGTCCACCAGGGTAAACCTCAACGTACAGGCACCAAGTCGGGGGGCAATGAGCATGCCCACACCTGCTCGGCGCCTCTCACCAAGAGCAACTCCTGAATGGAAGAGGGTACAGCCCCTCTCAAGGGCAGTGGTTCCAGAGCCCAAGCTGTGCATCGAGATGAGTCCAACTATATCTAGCCGGAACTGCTCAACCTCGCGCACCAGCTCAGGCTCCTTTCCCCCCAGAGAGGTGACATTCCACGTCCCTAGAGCTAGCTTTTGCAAATGAGGATCAGACCGCCAGGGTCCCCGCCTCTGGCAGCCGCCCAGCTCATACTGCACCCGACCCCTATGGCCCCTCCTGCAGGTGGTGAGCCGACGGGATGGGAGGCCCATGTCGACAGGCCGACCGGGCCCCATGGGCAAAGGCCCGGCCACCAAGGGCTCGCCTGCGTGCCCCACCTCCTGGCCTGGCTCCAGAGGGGGCCTCCGGTGACCCACGTCTGGGCAAGGGAAACCTTGTTCCTTATTTTTTCATCATCATAAGGGTGATTTGAGCCCTTACCCGTTTCGTCTGGTCCCTCTCATAGACACCTGTTTGCCATAAGTGACCCTACCAGGGGCATGAGCCCCCAACAACATAGCCGCAAGGATCATCAGGATGCACAAACTCTTCCACCACGATAAGGTGGCGGCTCAGGGAGGCGTAACCCGCCCATAACCCAACCTAACCACCCATAACACTCCCTTAACCGCCCATAACCCATCCTAACCACTACCAGCATTATTATGTGAAGCTCCAGGGATATGTAGTCGACTATCTGTTTTGAGCTGATGTTCCTTTATCTTTAATACTTTGACATAATTGAAAATAAACTTAAGAAAAACATAATGGGGGGAAATGTGATACAAACAGTGTGAATAATTGCTCATTATCTAAACAACCATTTAGTCCCTCCATGAGTCCGTGAAGCTCCTCCCGCTGCTGTCCATCACTTAGCATTTCCTCGTTTACGGAGATCTTTTCTCCGCCTAGTCTGCCACGTCTCTGGTGATGTTTCATTTGTTGGCTTGTGTACAGCCTCATCAAACATGCCTCACACATTAATTTACCACTTATTTCTTTACCTTAGAAATTCAAAATATTAGCTTTTGATAGAAGGGTGTTTAACTAAAACAGCAGATGTTGCTGACTTCCAGAAATCTGCATCAGTCATGCACCAACCTCGGCTTCTGAATCCTTCAGTTTCTGCTTCTTCTCTTTAACTTTCATTTCAAAGACTTGCTCCATTTCTGCCTCCATTTTCTTCATCTTCATCACATGCTCCCTGCGCTCCTCCTCCATCTGAGCCAGCGGACTCCTGCAGATCATGGAAACAAAGTTACAGACCGGCATCAAACTGATCTCATGCTGCATTCTGGAACAGAAACGCATGAAAATGCTAAAAGCTACAAGGACACAGGTTAGTTCTAGCTGAATGTCGGAAAACGGAGAAAACAAACGATTTACAATCAGTCTGATTGTGATCATTGAGGCCTTACTTGGTGAGTTGTCCCTTAGTCTTGGAGGTATCTACGCCATTGCAGGTGACGGCAGCAAGTTTCTTACTGCGGTAGTTCTCGTAGTGGACGTTGTTGGTGACGTCTTTTAGATCCTGCATGTGGGTGCTACGGTACAGGAACAAATGTTTTACACAACAAACCAGAACCGTGGTAAATATACACAGCAGGAGGATGACAGCAGAATTTAGGAATTTTGATTATTTCAGGGGTGTCCACGGTGGGTCCTGGAGGACCACAGCTAGACACCCCTGCTCTATATGCACCATCTGAACCAATGCTGAGCTTAAAGTAACTTTCACATGTAAGTCACTTTGGATAAAAGCGTATGCTACAGGACAGTAGAATAGTAGAATAGTAGAATAGTAGAACAGAATTAACTGCAGGAAAAAGAAGTTCAGCTTAGCTGTTATAGCTAAGCCAACTGAGAAGTAATGATTGTAAAATATTACTGCGGCTGAAAGCATGAACTATGAGTCCGTGGTTGGACTGGAAAGCAAGCGGAGCTGGTGTGAAATGGCGCTGGCGGCGTCTCACCGGATCAACATGTTGCGTAACACGGTGAAGTCGCAGTGCTCTCCGTTCTCCACTGTAACAGGAGCAGAGGGAGACAAACATACATCATGACAACTCATCGTCACAACCATTTAGTCTTGAAGGAAACTGAGCTACAAACTGAATGGATAACATAACGCCTACAGTTGCGTCTGTGGTGCAAAGGCAGCCCAGCAGAGAAGCAACACGACTTAGGGTGTTATTTACAGTATATAAAACACAACAATGTGTAAACGAACAACAGACAGACATTATAAAAGGAAGGAGATTTAATTTTCAGGTGCTTAAACAGAAACAATCTGAGCCGTGGAAGCAGATTAATAGAAAACAAAGAGCAACGGACATGAGGCCATGATCTGATAGGATCGTTTCAGTCCGAACTTTAACTTGCAGCGCTAACAGCAGAAACTAAATGTACGACTGCTGCGTTATTTATGCTGCTTAACTTCTATCAATACAATTTATGTACTTCTTGTTTAGCCAAATCAGTGAAGAGTCCCAATGAAATAAATCTGTCATGAACTCTCATTAGTGGTGCTGGACACGTAGGACACGGTGGATTTATTGAGAATAATTGGTAAAGAAAAACAATCTGTCACACTGGCTGGCAAACAGACGAAGCTGCATGATGGAAACTAAAAAAAACAAAAAGATCATGAAACGCGTCACAGACATGAAGCTAATTCAGGAATGAACAACTTCAGTTCGGCCAGCAGGACCTGCAGCTTCAGCTAGCCGAGTCATACAGGAATAAATAACATCCCGTTAACAGTGAAACCTCCTATCCAATCACAGCTCTCTCTGCTGGACCTACAGATGCTAGAACAAAGAGGACATGGTACAGTTAGAAGCTTGTGAGTTTTCACTGAGACAACAAACACAAGGTTATAGGGTCAGATGGGATTCTGGAAAAGGACTGCAGATAAACTGCTGCTGAGGTTGCAGGTGGGAGCTCTCCAGCCTTCTTCATCAAAAATGCTGTTCCTTTCAGATTAACCTCCGACCAACTCAGCAGTCAACCATCACCAGGGAACGAAGGAGGAGGACGGACACCTTACCATTGATGAAACTTAGGCTGTCCGGCCCCTTGGCATCCCAAGCCAGCCACTGACCTCCTGTCTCTTCTAGAGGAGGGAGCTCTGACGGGGGGAGGGTATGGTTTTTCAGTTACTGTCTGCACCCAGCAGAGGCTTAAATCTGGGTCTGGAGCAGCTGGGTTAGTCACGGCCCAGAACTGGACTGTCTTTGGCCCAGATTCAGCCTGGATCAACATCATAACCTGCATGTGTCCAAGCCGACTGACTAACAGCGCAGGGCTTGTAGAGGGAGGGGTGGGTGGAGGGTTATATCCTTGCATGACCAGCTGGGGGCGCAAGCCTCGATGAGGGAAGAGGTGGAGGAGCTCGGTGGGGTCAGAGGTCAAAGGGAAAAATAGATCAGGTTGGAACTAAGCTTACATCTTATGCTTTTATAAATGGCACAACACCTGATTCATACTGATTTCTTCTTTTTAATTTATCATGTTTTATTAATTTAAATATTTTTAATTAACAAATTACGGATCCATAAAGGTCAACTGTCTTAGCAAATCAGGTGTTTTGCTTCTATGTTCTAGCAGAGTTTCATTAGGCCGTGATGATGAACCTTTATTTAAACATGCATATGTATTGTTGTGCAAGATGTTTGTCTAACAGGAAAATTCCACGTATGAGTGAGAATTCATGATTCAAGCCACCAAAATTACTTCAATGAGCTGCTACATGCCCTTCTGGAAAGTTCCAACTCACCATTAACTGTTTAATGAAGCTATGAGCAAAGCGTTAGGATGGTGGATCCCAGTCCTTGGTCCGGTGAGACCTGTGCATCGTCCTCGCCCTGCACCCCCATTCAGCCGAGCTTAGCTGCTTGGCGAAGTAGGGCGGACATTTTAACTGTGTTTTACACCACGGGAGCAAAGAAGGGAACCCCAGAGTTAGAGTGCAGCTTTTGCTGGAGCTCAGCCTCCAGTTCTCTCCATGACTATCAGACCTGGGACAAAACTTCAAATCTCTGAGCAGATTGAGGACGGAAATCTCTTAAAATGTCCTAAAAAGGAAACTCCTGCTTTTATAGGCTTGGTCTTACTTTTATCACCATGTTTTAATCACTATTAAAACCGACGGCTCAGATCTGGAAACACCAGAGTTGCACTCATGAAGATTAAAATCAGCATTTTTCAAACGTTCCTTCTACACAAAGCGTTTATCTCCCCATTCCAGAAATAAAACCAACATGGAAATATGACTCATGATCTGGGTTAAACTCCAGATACAGACCCCTGGACTACCAGAATGAGCCGGCTCACGGCTCGGGTCTGAAATAAAACATCCTGTTTCCAGATCTTACTGATAAAAGTAAAACTAAAGTTAAATTTTTATCACACTGATATAATGATTCTAGAAGTAATCCTTCATGTGAACCTAAAAGATCTTTGGCCCCAAGTTTCCTTTGAAAACTGAGCGAGTATCACCTGAACAAGCCGCGTCATGTTTGTTTACCTGAACGAGTCGCATCATGTTTGTTTACCTGAATGAGCCGCGTCATGTTTGTGTACCTGAACAAGCTGCGTCATGTTTGTTTACCTGAACAAGCTGCGTCATGTTTGTTTACCTGAACGAGCTGCGTCATGTTTGTTTACCTGAACGAGAACTCCCACCTGGTGGTGCATCCTCTATTTTAGCGCCACATAAACAACGTTTACATTCGGACCTCCTCCATTTCTTTTGGGTTAATTAATGAAGAAGTCGGCGATGATAAGAAACTTCAGGTTAGGGCTGGAGGCAACATCTGGGGCTACACCTGAGGCTACATCTGAGGCTACACCTGAGGCTACATCTGAGGCTACACCTGAGGCTACACCTGAGGCTACATCTGAGGCTACACCTGAGGCTACATCTGAGGCTACACCTGAGGCTACATCTGAGGCTACACCTGAGGCTGAGGTGTATCAGGTTCACATGAAGGATTTAGGTTTATGTTTTTTTAAACACCCAAATAATGCTCCACACTGGCCCATTTTGGAGCCTGGGAGACTGGAAGCGAAGCCCAGGTCTGACTGGTTTGACCATCAGCCGAATGATGAGAAAGCACAGCAACAAAAAGGTGAAGGGAAGGCGGGATGGGGGGTCCTGACAGGAGGGGCTGGATTAACCTCCGGGAGGGATGGAGTGGGGGAGAAAATGAGGTTGAAATAAAGTGAAAGATGGTTTTGTTTACCAAAAATGCCCTCTGTCAGTCATGGAACAGAATAAACAAAGAAAAATAAAGACAAAAGGAAAAAAGAGAGAAAAGAATGAAATAGTGAAAGACTGATAACCGGTCAACCACAGAGCAACAGAAAGGCTGTTTAGAGGACAGAAACAGTTTACCCCCTTCCAAACGAACAACCTAAGAGCAGGAACGGGGAAAATCATCCCTTTCCAGAATCCCAATCGGGATTAGACCCATGGCTCCAGAAGGAGGGGGTTCGGAAAGAAGGGGTGGGTGCATCGCACGAGCAACCGGATAACATCATACTTGTCAAAATGCAAAAGCTCACCCGTCATCCGCCTGGCTTCATTATGACACGTGGTTAGAATGACTTATAAATTGTATTATGCTGCATGGATACTGGTGGGAGGAACAGGATTCCATCAGAATGTGAGCACGCTCAAAAAAAGACTCACCAATAACACACAATGTCCACAGGGTCTCTCCAGTCTTATAAAAACTAAATCAATCACCAAAATCCACATAAAATGCCATGAAATGCATCTTTTTAAAAGGCCATATTTCATCTCAGTTAATCCTGTTCTGTAAGGACTTGCAGTCAGAAACAGCTCTCCTGTTGCCACCTTCCATCCAAAGTTCCCAGAACCTTTTGTTCAGCCCATGGTTAATGGTTTCCTCTGAAACAAGGCCTTATTGTGTTGTTTATGGCTGATTTGAAGCAAAAGAAGAACAATCTCACCAACATCTACCGTACTTTTTCTGGCAGATTAAAAATGCTGCAGTTGTATTAATCCTTTCAGTAAAGTTAAGCCCCTTTGTCCTCTAAATACACCCCTGAGCAATTAGGAAGGTTCTTAAAAAGTCCTTAACATGTTAACCTGAACTCCGTTTCATCCTGAACCGGTTTGCATTTCATCTGATACTGATGTATAAATGTTTCCCTACTTTACATTTTGACAAGTCCTTTTATTACCTGGCTGAAAACACACAGGGGATCACGGTGGTGGACAGGAAAAACCGAGCTCCGTCCATCCCAACACGGATGACGACGCTCCAACACATCACCCTTCAAACAGTAACATGCTCATCTTCTTTATCATACAGTCAGAATGCCGTGACGTGCACCAGGTAAAACCAGGACAACAGGACATCACCTCAGAAATATTCTACCATCTTGCCGGCTTCTTGGCTGCTTTAACAGTGACAGCTGTCTCCTTGTCTGGTCCTGGACCAGGGTGGACCTACCTTCTGCCACGCCCCATGGATACTGCCGCCCTCGAACCTTCTTGCCGTTCACTTCAACCACCACGTTGCTGCCAACCACCGCCAGTGGCATCTTCTCCTGGAACAAGAACAACGGAGAACATAAGTGGACATCTTCTTCACAAGATCCAGAACAGACCCAAGGGCTGGATCTGGATCACCGAGTGGCGAACATCTTCAAATCCTGGGCTGTACGTCTCATCTCATGCAGAGATACTGGAAGGAGAAGAAGCTAACCAAATAGAAAATAAGATCACATGGTTGATATAGCAGACTGTAGACTGATTTGCATTTTGATGGGGAAAAAGTAACCTGTCCAGGTAACCTGTCCAAGAGACATGTATGGGAGACATGTTCAGGAGACCTGTCCGGAAGACCGGTCCAACTAATCTGTCCAGGAGATCTGTCCTGGTAATATGTCTTAGACACATGTTCGGGTGACCTGTCCAGGAGATCTGTCCGAAAGACCTGTCCCGGTGACCTGTCCTGAAAACATGTCTTGGTGACCTATCCAGGTAATATGTCCTGGAGACATGTCCAGTTGATCTGTCCAGGACACCTGTCCATGTGATCTGTCCAGGTGTACCATCCCTTTCACTTGCTGGGAAGGCCCCAGCTTCCCTGCAACCTGTGAGTTGAATAAGTGGCGTAGAAAATGAATGGATGGATGAGTTACTCTACATGTGGATGGATCATTACTATGCTATCAGCATGTGAGATTAATATGTTTGGTTTAGGTTGCAGTGCTGGGACAGGGAGTCATATGAACAACCAATAGTAGAGGTTATTTACTGAGCTCGTGAAAACAGCTGATAATCACATGCTGCCAGCGACGAGGTAACAGCTGAAGCTAATGTGATGCTGGTATCAGTCAAACGTTTCATCTTCCTCTGCAGGGCATTACCTTGATCTTTCTAATGAGCTTGTTGTCTTCGTCATCCTCGGTGTCTGGGAATTCATAAATTTTTATTTTATGCTCCTGTATCTCTTTCATTATCTGAAAGGCAGAGAAAATAATCAACATGAAAACACAGCACAGAATTACTCTGGACTTTACAGCAAACTTTATTCTAAACTTTATCTAATTTCAGTGTGGAATGATATAAACTTCAGGAGTTTTACCTGCCAACATAAATGAACCATTACTTTTATTTAATCTCTGCAATAAGGAGCCAAACCTCCTGGTTTCCCCCGAGACAGCAGCTCATCCATCTGCTGGTCGCCAACATCAAACCACCTTAATGGAAGCTGTGCAGAATCAGTTAGAGCCTGTTCCCAATAAGCAAACACATAAATACCTGTTTCTTGAACAGCTGGCACTCTTCAGGGGTCAGAGTGTCGGCTTTTGCAATTAGAGGAATCACGTTGACTTTGTCATGGAGTCTCTTCATGAACTCGATGTCCAGCGGCTTCAGGCTGAAGATGCAAGAAAGAAAAACATGAGTTCAACATGATCTTGTTTATCTGACAGACAGGTGAGGAACACCTCCCCAGTAAGTTTTCCTTTAAATTTTGATCTGAGCCTTTCAGCCCTAACATGAGATAGTTTGCAGGATAGAAACAGGATACACAACCTTTTATTGTGCAGATGCAACCACAGAAATTTAATTAGACACCTCTTAAAATCAGGCCACTACTTCTGTCTGTGTGAGGAGTGATCTGTGTCTGCTCTGGAACTAATCATGGGAATTGATTCATCAGAATGAATCTAAAGAAAAAGTGCTGCACTTTGACTGCATGGCTTCATAAAGAAAATGCAGTTCAGTAGGCCACCAGCAGAGGGCCACAGAAAACTATGCATGAAATGCAGCTCATGGAAAAAGACATAAAGAAACAAACTGAGCAGAAGTGAATGTCCACCACAGGGTCTCCATCACTGGGTAAGAAGCGAGTCTTCTGTTCAATGAACCCTTTAGACTGTGTGGAGGACAGCAAGTAAATGCCTACATTAATGCAGTTATTTTCATTATGTGGATGCTAATGATGCACACTGTGGACATGACTGCCATGCTAGGAATGTAGAAAAACTAAGAGGGTAAAGAAACAGCTGTTTGAACCAATAACTGACTTGTCTGTATCTCTGAACGTTTATCAGAAAACTAGATGCATGGAGCGTTACAGCAAACAGGACCTGTTGTGTATTTACTCATGCAGCTATAATAAAGACCAGATGAGACAAACTGCGGTTCAGATAAACATTAGGGTTGTTTTGCCACATTAAGATTATTAACACGGTCATGTAACTTTAAATAAAACCTCTCACATCACCCGTCTCTGCAGTTTCACTTTCCAGGATGGTTCAGGTTCATGGAATAAACAATGGGTTTTAGCTTTTATGGATCTGCTGACTGAGGATGAGAGAGGGCAGTGTCTGCCTCTCTGAACAGTCAAGGCTGCTTTGATTGGCTCATTCAGTGATGAAGCAGAAGTCTACTGAGCATGAGCGGAACTGGGTTATATAACCTTTGTGGGTCACAAACACTGGCTGGCTGCCTCTCCGAAACAGAGACATGCAAACACCCTCCATCCAGTTAGACCCAGACACACATTAGTTCCACATTTAGATGCGATTTTTTCCAAATCTTGCTCATGTTTCATCTCCAGCGTCTTTTATTCCCTTCGTCTGGTGCAGGACCCACCCGTGTCCAGATGGCGCGATGAAGTACAGGCAGCAGTGAACTCTGTTGTCTGGCATGGATCTACGGTTCACCCTCGACTCGGCGTTCAGGAAGTCCTCGCACTTACTGTCGATATAGTTTATGACTGGCTGCCAGCTGGGAAGATGGAGAAAAGACAGGATTGGTGGATCGAAAACCGTTTGATGAAGCTAAAGCATTGTCGATAGTGTCCCCCCACCAGTTGCTGTTGTCGACTGCATCTCCAAACCCCGGCGTGTCCACGATGGTGAGCGTCAGCTGGACCCCTCCCTCCTTGATCAACACCTTGGATTGCTCCACCTGAAACACACACACAAAAAAAACACTTCTTTTACTACACCTGTGATCAGCTGTTGCTGTGTTGATAATATGATCCAGAAAGCAGTTTGGCAGCGTGAACGTGCACACACATGCACACTGACCTACACGGCTAATTACGCAACAGGTTTCTCTCTGACTCAGGACGACGATAATGCATCATCACACCGTGAGCACGTTTAGGCCAGGAACAGATTCATCTTTAACTACCAGTATGTCAGCTACGGTCCGTCATCCGTCTGTATGGCTACGAACGCCAAATTTGCCTCATGTTCTTATGCATGTCCTCATTTTCATTACGTGGTATGATGATAGTCAAAGCAGGTTTATCGTCACATTTCATGTACAACAGAATTCAAAGTGCTTTACATTAAACATGAAAAGCATCACATCAGGAAGCAATAAAGAGTTCAATAAATACAGAAAGAAAAAAGCTAAATTAAAACCAAAAAATAGAAATAGAGTTCCAGTGTGGGTAATTAACAGTTGATCCGATAAAAGGCAACAAATAGAAAAGTTTTAACCCTGATGTAAAACTGCTGAGTCAGCAGACCTGCAGGTTTCTGGGTGTTTGTTCCACATGTGAGGAGCATAAAAGCTGAGTTCTAGGATCTACTTTCCTGGTCTTAGTGAGGACTGGAGTTCTAGGATCTACTTTCCTGGTCTCAGTGAGGACTGGAGTTCTAGGATCTACTTTCCTGGTCTTAGTGAGGACTGGAGTTCTAGGATCTACTTTCCTGGTCT
>JBAFTC010000011.1:34590815-34608550 GCA_037177435.1 Melanotaenia nigrans | reverse complement strand
ATAAAAGCGTCTGCTAAATGACTGTAGAATAGAATAGAATAGAATAGAATAGAATAGAATAGAATAGAATAGAATAGGTTACTGTCCTTCAGTGATTCCGTTAACAGTAAATCCTTTTCAGGAAATGTCCCAGCATTTTGTTGCTGTCGCACCTAAACACATGTGGAGTGTAAATCTCTGCATGTGAAGTTTCATCAGACCACTTCAGCTATAAGAAGAAACTTGTCCCTTGATGGCCACCATCCAAGGTCAGACTGCAGTCAGACAGGGAAGACTTATTTCAGTGTTTTCATTGAGCCTTCAGTAAAAACCAGCTTTAAAACCCTTAAAGGCTTCAGTAAAACACCCCACCCAGCTCTGTTTGTGTTTGCCTCACTCTTTATTTTTCTGCCGTCCTCACAGCCGATTGTTTTTATGCTTGTCATCTTCGAAATGACCTTCACTTGATTTTTAATAAGTTGCTGTTTTATCCATCAATCAGTCCTTCAAACATTCTCTTTATCTTCACATCCTTTCATCCATGAATTATCAGTCAATTCCTCCCTTTTTTAAAACTTGTTTTTTTACACTCAACTACTCCTCTTTTACAGCCTGCATCCCACCACCGTTTCCCTCCTTTTACTGTCATTCTCATGAAGATGAAGTGACCTTTAACATTCATCTAGCATGTAGTCAGGCGGAGGAAAACAACCTGCTTTGTTAACGCATAAAGTGTGAACAGGTTGGAGGCTGTAACTTTTACTGTCTTGTTCTGTGACATTTACCATAGCTCTAAAATTCTCATATATCCATTCATCGCGGGGCTGGAGTCTGTCCCACCAGTTAGCAAGATAGAGGCAGGTACACCTAGACAAGTTGCAAGTCTATTGGAGGTCTCTAATAATCTTATTTTAAAAATAAATAAATAAATAAACCTACAAAAAAATTTCAGTTTTCATTATGATGCATTTAGATTCTGTCCTGTTTTACACAGCTGATGTTTCAACATTCAGTCCAGGTTAGAAAGGATGAAGCAGACTCTGTCTGACGACGAGGTTAGAAAGGATGAAGCAGACTCTGTCTGATGACCAGGTTAGAAAGGATGAAGCAGACTCTGTCTGACGACCAGGTTAGAAAGGATGAAGCAGACTCTGTCTGACGACCAGGTTAGACAGGATGAAGCAGACTCTGTCTGACGACGAGGTTAGAAAGGATGAAGCAGACTCTGTCTGACGACCAGGTTATTATCCAACATTTCCACTGATTGGCTGAAATATTGACAAAATGACTGAACAATCGTGGTTATCAGTGGTGTCACTAAACCTAGAAACATTTGATCTGGAAGCTGATGCTTCCCTCTCTCCTTGGCAGGGCTTGTGTGAGACACTGCGAGCCCGCCCTCCATGGCGATACCACGCCGCTCGGTCTTGGAATGTCTGCTCTGCTGATAGAAGCGACTATTTATGGGCTCAGTGTGTGAACAAGGAAACACAGAATCATGGTTTTACTGTGGAAGCAGCCTCATGTTGGCCGACACTCACACCTCCTCCTTTTATTTAACCTGAGAAATCGGCTGTGACGGATACAGAATCTGTTCAGTGTGATAAAGATGCCGACGTCAATCCTGCTGTTGACTCCTGGTCGCAGCTCATGTCTTCACAAAGCTGTAATGTGGAGGTCAGGCGCCACATTTCTTCTGTGCAGCACATGACAACCAACGAGGGTCAAGGAGTCGGAGGTCTTCTTAACTGGACCGTGGCGCTGTAACGGACTCGTGCACACTTCCTCTCACAAACAGATGCGTGCACGTTTTATTTCTGGTAGACCTGAGAAGAAAGGCCATGTTTGAAGACACAGGACTTCCTGGCACCGTTTTTAAGCCTTTATGCATCTGAAACATCTTTCTGACGTCTCTGCTGGCAGTTCTAAACGAACCGATAAAATCTATGAATAAAATTTATCCCAACGCACAGCTGTCTGTCAGGAAAGATGAACAAACTACAGCCGTGAACGCAGTCCTGGGCTACAACATGCCGTCTGCTGAAGATGCTGTACGTTTAGCCAAAGCCTTTTTTTTCAAAAGCAAGTATTAAAATTTTCTCGAATAATAGAATAAAACTTATTTTATTGCTGAAATCATCTAATGCAAAACCAAAATCTGCAGCTTGCCCTCAGTTTGTCGATACTTTTTAATTTCCCACCATTTCTTATTTTTTCTTGCTTCTTTAAAAACAGACAAGTTTCCACTTTTTTGCAGCTGTTTAGCGTCTTCGTGCTCTTGCAATATTTTTCTCCGTTTGCATGAATCCGCAATGCAAACATGGAGCGTTGCAGCTCCAGTTCCTGCAGAGATATGAGTAAGAAAGTGTTTGCAGAGTAATTGCAGCTCGTTAAAGGGGGGCAGCCTGACCGTCATTAACTGCAGTTTCCCCCATTTCCTCCCCCTCTGCCAGGCCTTTTTATTTACTCCACTCTTTAACCCCCTCAATAACACCCCCACCTCCACCAATCTCCCATTTCCGTCTCCAAAATCCCCCTTTTCTGCATCACACCAACACTTTTATCCAACCTCAGTTCACAGAACCTCTCCTTCTTACTTTTTCTAGTCTTTCGCCCCCTCCCTCCCTCCCACTAGTTTTCTCTCCATTCTGACTGGAACAAGGACTCCTTGCAGCACCTGAATCAAGCCTGTGTTTTATGGCCTGCAGCAGCTTTAAACAGAAACCGTCCACACGGCTGCACGTCACCGTCATGTTTACACGCAACATGCTTGTGTTTCCATGAAAGGACAACGAACACGTTTAATGTTTTCTACACGTCTTCCAACAACCAGACGGCCTGTCTGAGCTGCTGCTTTTCTGCACAATGACAGCAGTTTCCAGCCTTTTCTTTATTTATTACCGACCTCTAAATAAAACCTGTGGTCAGCTGTTAGTCCTTAACGAGGTGAAATGAACATCTTTAGCTTTTCTTATCAGAAAGGGAAGATTTCTTTTACAACCATGACTTATGATTAAATATTGAACGTGTAGCATGTTGAACTTTTTTCTCTGGCTGCATCAGGCGATGACATGTGGCAGGTTACTACTGAACCGGGAAATGTTTTCATTTTTTTGGAAAGGTTATTGGAAAACACAGATGAGCTGGTCTTTGTCAGACGGACCGCCGGACCTTTGTTCTACCAAACTTTGACTTTCTGGACCCGAATCTGCCCTCTGGCTCTGCAGCCTTAGATGCTGCTGTAGAAAATCAGTTCTGTTCTGCCGTCGTTGGCCATGAAGCTTTCTTAGCATGTTCCTTCCAGAATCCATAACGTCCAGCCTTTATTTCACACGGCTGTGCCAACACGCTGCTGTTCCCTCGCTTCCTCTCCCTCTCTTGTTTTTTCAGTCCCCCTTTCTTTTTCCTCCTCCAGCTTCTCTCCGTCTGGAAGCTGCTGAGGAGCTGAATGGTCAGAGCCAGGATGAAGTCATCATGTCTTTATATCATTATATTCTCCTTTTACCTTTTTTAGTCACAGAAAGCCATACGGGTGGGGCAACGATTGGCTGTGGATGGCAGCAACACACATCCACCCTTTCACCCTGTTATGTGCCCATTCTGGCTCCTCCAGCAGGCCTTTCCATCCCAACGTCCTCAGACTTTCCATGACGAAGCTTCTTTAAATGGGATAAACGCAGCTCCTCGGCATTCAGGGAGAACAGGAAATAATCCTCGACACACCTGAACCGGCCCACCTGTGGTCTCTGATTCCTAAGAAGTATCTTTTCAACTCCAGCTAATATATTCGTGTGTGTGTGTTCATACATACGAGCATACACACTGACTCCCTGTTTGCTACTTCCAGGCAAACGGTCCAAGCTGTGGCACACAAACACCTTGTTTAACTGTGTATGCGTGTGCGTGCATGGATGCGTGTGCGTGTGCAGGCTGAGTAAACCCCACCGTGGTTTCCAGGGTGAATAAAGGTGCCTTTTGTCCGGCTGTGGGTGGGTGGGGCTGGTGAGGAGGTGGGAGCCCAGTCTGGAACAAGCATGAATGTTCCCTCAGTTCCCTCAGACATCACACGTCCCTGCTAGTTTCACAGCAGCGCTACAGCGGGGGGGTGAGCGGGAAGCGGGGGTGGGTGGGGCTTGCATCCAGCCAGTGAGCTCATTGGAACAGCGTTGTTGTTTTATCCTCCTACCAAGCGTGTGGCTTTTGGAGGCATACGAGCCTCCGGCCGGGCATCTCCGTCAGTCGCTCGTTGCCGTTGCAGCAGAGAGGACCCCCCTCCACCTCAGATCACCTCCCAGGACGCAGACAGGCTTCCTCACTTCGGAAAAGCCTGAACCAGTACACCGTTTTATTTTCTAGCTCACCTGACCTCTCGCTGACTTTTCCTGCCTTTTCTCCTGAACTCTTTCTCCGTTGTACGACCAGACGTGGACGGAGAAAGCAGGAAGAAGGGGGACAGAAAGGTTCCTAACTGGACTTGTTTTGTCTCTGTTTCAGCCATCTGGCGCTCCGGTGGAAAATGACCCTCTGGGCCCGCTGCCTCCTGGATGGGGTAAGTTTACCTAACACGCCTCAAATCTGCCCTCAGGTAGGGTCCTGCAGGTCGGCACCAGGTTTCTGTCCTTCTGGATGCCGGCGCTGATAGAAAATTGGGAATATTGAATGTGAGGTGTTTCCAAGCTGCAGCAGCTGTGTTGCCAGACATGAAGCGTGAAGCAGCGCCTCCCGAAGCGAGCGAGCACTGACTGCTGTTTTTTCAGGTCCAGAGGCGGCTCTCAGACAAACGTTTGAGTCACGTGATGTTAAATGTTTGCCAAGCCGTGGTTTCCAGGGCTGCTCGTCTTTCAGTCTGCTGTAAGCAAACAAGCCAGTAATGGACAGATTTAGCTGAAAGTCATGATGAAATCTCTCTTGCTTTCATTTATCCTGCACTCCAATTCCAGAGGCAGCGTTATTGATGGGACTACTTTTACCCAGTGAGTAATGTAAAGGGATCCACAGAATCATGTCGCACACAATCATTCATGAAGAGTCGCTGCTGGCAGCTGGTGTCCCAGCAGGATTTCCCATGATGCCTTTTCAACAGGCTGCGGGACCTCAATTATATCATTGGCTCAGATTCTCTTCTCTGGCACTCGTTTTGTATGCAGTGGCTTCTTTTCTTCTTCAGAAAGAGAAAAGGGGGAGATGAAAAAATGGAGGAGGGAGAGAGATGGGAGTGAGTACAAGAAGCTAGGAAAAGGGGAAGGGGTAAAGCTGGATAGTAACGGGGGGAGTGAGTCTAAAGGAAAGCGAGTCAGAGTTGCAATGTGAGCCCTACTGTTTCTGGGCCGTCCACACACTCCTGCTAATTAGAAAAAGATGTCAGAACGAGGGAGGAGGAGGAGGAGGAGGAAGGGGCACCAGCTACTCTGTAGACTGGATGTGAATACACACAATGTTGTTCACACTTCCATAAGGAATTATTCTCTGAGCTGTTTCTGGAGCTTAAAACACTTTTAAAAGTTGCTTCCGTCATGGTGAGTTTGGCCTCCACCACTTTGACTTTAGCCACACACACACACACACACACACACACTCAGGTTAACCCCAGCGAGGCATTTACACCAAGCCAAATACCACACGGACTTGCTGCTTTTTTCTTGAGCCGGTGAGAAGTTTTTTTCCTCCTCTTCATCCCAAAAGATAGAGACGGGCTTTCGGGTGATCATAGTACTCCCATGTGAGTGGGTCCTTTTCTATCCTGTGTCCACAGAGAAGCGGCAGGACAATGGCAGAGTGTACTTCGTTAACCACAACACTCGGACGACTCAGTGGGACGATCCTCGGACCCAAGGGTGAGAAAAGCAGCCAGGAAAGTAGTGTGTGTGTGTGTGTGTGTGTGTGTGAGCATGTGTCGGCCTGCTTGCTATGACGTTCGTGGCTGTGAGTGATTGCTCATACTGATGTGATCATCAGGTCATCCTCATTATGATGCAAACTGATGGAAAAAGCACTCATCACAACGTTATCCCAGCTGGGATTTCAATCCACTCAAAATAAATACTTCTCAGTGTTTTTAGAGGTACATGAAGAAACTAATCCTGCTTCATTCAGCTTCTTTAGGCATTCAAAGACTCCCACTACTTTTAAAATGATTTATCTCATATCACCCACTGCAATTAGACCTTTCTAAAACGTGGAAGGAGATTTCACATGTCTGCTCCTTGTTTATGTAACATGAGATAAAACTGATTGAAAAAAATATTTACATCTGCAGCAGCTAGATAGTTTTTTTGACTCCAATGATCAGAGTTTATCTTTTGAGATAGCACTTCAATGATGCTAAATATTATGAGTGGTCATTTTTCTGACAAACTAATGTTTAATTAATCTGACTCCAATCATAATGCATGAAATGCACATTCTGCACATAGTGCAGGAGTTTATCTCTGCTACCTAAATCAGAATTATCAAAGCTAGTAGCTCCTGAATACCCTGGCATGGATCATGTTTTTCTGTTTTAGCATCTAGAGCTGTAGCTCCACAGGTTAGCGGGGGAGGTATGATCCAGGACTTTAGCTCCACAGGTTAGCGGGGGAGGTATGATCCAGGACTTTAGCTGCACAGGTTAGCGGGGGAGGTATGATCCAGGACTTTAGCTGCACAGGTTTTTGGGGGTGGAGTTGTGTTAAGTCTTATCCCTGAGACGGCGCCCTTCAGGCTGGGACCGTGCTCACTGCCCTCTCCCTGTTGCAGGATGATCAAGGAGCACCCCCTGCCCCCGGGCTGGGAGATGAAGTACACGGCAGAGGGAGTCCGATATTTCGTGGACCACAACTTGCGCACTACCACCTTTAAAGACCCCAGACCCGGGTTTGAGTCAGGGTAAATATTCTATCTCAGCCCTCTCTCCTAAAGCTGCTTATTAAAAAATAAAGAGATGTCAGAGGCTGAGGTAACAATTTTCTAACACAGAGATTAAACAAATACACCATAAAACACTATAAAAGAGATGATTAGTAATTTTCTGTTTGTATGGTGACTTTGCCTTGCTCTGATCAGACTGCATTGCCTTTATTTATGGACATAAATCTCCTGTTTGGTAAAAAGATTATTTTCTTGTAATCTTTTATCTATTGCTTTTAACTTCTTAACCTATTTCTAATATTTCTTTGAAACTGAATCATCTTCATAATTACAGATATTAAAAAACCTACATTTGATCCCATGTTGTCATGAACATGGAGGTTTACGGCTGGTCGTCTCAGAGCCAGGAGGATGTGCTGCAGCAGGCTCTGCTGGCATGTGTGTGGCTGTTTGTGCTGCTCTCTGTTTACCTTTGGCATGCAAGTGTGTGTTTGCTCATGTGGACGCTGCTTGCAGACACCATGTGCACAGCTTCGCCGTATGCACAGGCGAAGCTGCTTTTGCTGCTGATATGTGCATGTATGTTTTAGTGGGATGGAGGCGGATTTAGCTCTGGATCCTTCGGGAGTTTTAGTAGCGAACGCTCTGCTGCTGTGGTCTCCGTTTGCTAGGCCAAACCCTAAACCCCAAACTAACCCCACAACGTTTTCTTTCTTTCTTTCTTTCTGTCTTTCTGTCTTTTCTTCCTTTCTGTCTTTCTTTCTTTCTTCATCTCAGCCTCTGTCTGCTGACAAAGCAAACCTCTGCTGTCTGCAGGCTGCTGAACTTATACAAACCCAACCCAGTCCTTCAGACCCAGACACACTGATTAGTTATGAGGAGCATTTAAAATTTACTCTGACCTGCAGCTAAGGAAAACATCAGTCTCCTTCAGGAACATCAGGGCTTCTTTCAGGAGATCATGATGTTGATTTTAGGTTTGTTTTAAAACCCTATGGAGCTTACAGAGTTCTCTCTTCTCTCTGTCTACATTTGTGTGCAGGTCACGGCAAGGCGGCTCACCCGGCGCCTACGATCGCAGCTTTAGGTGGAAATACCATCAGTTTCGTTTCCTTTGTCATGTAAGTGTTACTGCAACTTTATTTTTAATGCACTCTGAAAACATTAGACTGGTTAAACCCTCTACTGACCTCATCTACACCTTCTGTCATTAAAGAAAAAACATTCCTTCTACTCATTTGTGTTCCCATTTAACCATTAACTAGACATTTTATTAAAAGACCAACAAAAAGAGAGAAACAGGAGGAGGAATAATCCTACAGGTTAATAAATTCCATCCATCTATCCATCCAGCCACATAACCAAAATTATTGTCTCACTTATCCAAATAACTGAAACCAGGTGTTCCAATCACTTCCGTGACCACAGGTGTATAAAAACCAAGCAGCAAGGCATACAGACTGTTTCTGTGAAGGAGCGAGTCGCTCTCAGGAGCTCAGTGGATTCCAGCGAGGTGTGATAGGAAGCCTTGTGTGCAAGAAGTCCAATCATGAAGTTTCCTCCCTCCTAAATATCCCAGTCAGCTGTCAGTGGGATCATAACAAAGTGGAAGCGAAGTGGTCGGCTCCGTAAAAGACTGAGCGGGTCAGCGGATGCTGAGGCACAAAGGTCATCAACTTTCTGCAGAGTGGATTGCTCCAGACCTCCAGACTTCACGTGGCCTTCAGATCAGCTCTAGAACAGAAGAGAGCTTCATGGATTGGGTTTCCACGGCAGCAGCTGCATCCAGGCCGTCATCACCACCAGCAACGCAAAGCGTGGGATGCAGCGGTGTGGCGAACGCCACCACTGGACTCTGGATTCAGTGGAGCCCTGTTCTCTAGAGGGATGAATCACGCTTCACCGTCTGGCGATCTGATGGAGGAGTCTGGGTCTGGCGGTTGCCAGGACAACGGTACTGGTCTGACTGCATTGGGCCAAGTGTAAAGTTTTGTGGAGGGGGTATTATGGTTTGGGTTGGTTTCCAGGAACTGGGCTCGGCTCCTCAGTTCCAGTGAAAGGAATTTGAACACTTCCATGCTCCCAGCTTTGTGGGAACGGCCCTTTCCTGTTCCAGCGTGACTGAGCACCAGAGCACAAAGCAGGTCCATGAAGACCTGGATGAGGAGTCTGGTGTGAGTGGACCTAGCTAGCTACAGGGTCTAATGTCCAGATCGGATTATTGCCTCTGCATAGCTGGTTTTTATCCTGCATACATTTTTAGTTTCCCTACCACTTTACGCTCCTGAGTCATCTCCTACATTTGTTCTGGGTTATTTTTAATCTCGTCTAAATACTTTTCATGTCACGTTTTAGCCGTGCTGGTAGTAATAACTTCATTTATAGTTAAACAACATGTTTCAGGATTCATTAACAAGGAAGATCCGTCTAAAGTTGATGGTTTTACAGAAAACTTTAGCCTGTTTTTCATCATTGAACGAATAAATTACAAACATGAAAAAATGAGATGTTAAACCTTGTTTTGTTTTTTTTTTTAGTTTGCCTCGTCTTTACCAATTTTCTTTTTTTAAATAATTATTATATAGAGGAGCAGTTATTCTATTCAGTTGTATTCTATTTTATTCTATTCAGTTGTATTCTATTTTATTCTATTCAGTTGTATTCTATTTTATTCTGTTCTATTCTACAGTCAGACACTTTTATCCAAAGCGACTTCATCTGAGAGGAAGCAGCTGCAGCTTTTTGCTGTTATTAATGGGATGCTAGTAAATAATAGGAAATCTGTTGCAGTCGGTTGTCTTGACGGGAAGTTTTGGTCTTTGTGTCTGCAGTCCAACGCCTTGCCGAGCCACGTGAAGATCTCCGTGTCCAGACAGACGCTGTTTGAAGATTCATTTCAGCAGGTCAGACATGTCTTTACTATTAATACACAATATAAAGGATTTTTCTAATTTTAGCAATACGTAATCTAAAAATCTATTTTATTCATCTATAATCTAATTTAAAATGTAACCTAGTGATCTATAATCTAAAATCTATATTAATATATGGTAATCTATAATCCTGTTAATTTATTTTAACTTGGATGAATAGAATATAAATTAATCAATAAAATGGACTTGATTTCTGATTAACAGGTTAATGACGCAAGGTAACTAAAGAATCTAGAACCACAGACCAGAGAATCTAGAACCACAGACCAGAGAATCTAGAACCAAAGACCAGAGAATCTAGAACCGAAGACCAGAGAATCTAGAATCATAGACCAGAGAATCTAGAATCATAGACCAGAGAATCTAGAACCACAAACCAGAGAATCTAGAACCACAAACCAGAGAATCTAGAATCATGGACCAGAGAATCTAGAAGCACAGACCAGAGAACCAGAGAATCTAGAACCACAGACCAGAGAACCATAGACCAGAGAGTACCTAACCATAGACCCATTTGTGTAGCAGACTGCACATCTGGGTGGACGCGCCGAGCCTCCGCCGATTTACGTAGAGCACACGGCGGCGACAGAGTCACCGACATAACAAAGATGAAACTGAGGCTCTTTTCCTAGTCCATGCCAATGAGTTGTAGTACATGCCGATGAGTTCTAGTCCATACCGATGAGTTCTAGTCCATGCCGATGAGTTCTAGTCCATGCTGATGAGTTCTAGTCCATACCGATGAGTTCTAGTCCATGCCAATGAGTTCTAGTACATGCCGATGAGTTCTAGTCCATACCGATGAGTTCTAGTCCATGCCGATGAGTTCTAGTCCATGCCGATGAGTTCTAGTCCATGCCGATGAGTTCTAGTCCATACCGATGAGTTCTAGTACATGCCGATGAGTTCTAGTCCATGCTGATGAGTTCTAATCAGATTCTAATGAAGATGTTTTATCTTCAGATCATGAACGTGAAGCCGTACGATCTTCGCCGCCGCCTCTACATCATAATGAGAGGAGAGGAGGGGCTGGACTACGGTGGTATTGCCAGGTAATAGCTGCTACGAAACAAACACACCTCTCTTCAGCTTCTTGTCTCGTTTCCACCCGTCTGACCTGTAAATGTTTAATCATGTTTATGTTGGTGTATTTTGTGTTCTTGCTGCTTCTCACCAGCATTGTTCCCTCTCTGGATCTGACCTTTGGTTCTACCTCCAGGATCCAGTCTGAGTAGACGATAAAACCCGGATTATTTCATTTATTAGGGTGCAAACATGCTAGTTTTTGGCCTTCTCTGGTCACCAGGAACAAACACATCACTGGTTCAGGTGGACAGATGCAGGTTTGCTAGCGTGGCTTAAAACGAGCCGTAGCGCTATCATTCAGTGCTCCAGTTCTGTCCCCGGGGCCGGGACCACCATCAAGTTTCTCTGAATTGATTTCAGAGCTCAGTAGATAAAAAAAATCCTCCTGAAAAACGGCTTCTGGTCACATGACTTCAGGTAAACCTGACTCCCTGGTGTCATTTCCTGTTTGACCTGATGGTGGCAGTGTCTCACGGCTCTGATGCCTCCACTCAGACACACTGATGCAGAGGTGCGTGTTGGCTTGTTACCATGGTAACATGATTCTGGAGGGAACATAATTCTCCTGAAATCAAACTGCTGATTGTTTGGCCAGTTCACTAATAAAACATTCAGCTGGTGAAGCCAGAAATGATCTTTTTAGTTGTTTTGCTGATAACTACATGTCAGGAAAGCCACCATTGTTTGTAAGTCCACTAGCAGGACTGCAAAAGCTAAACATGAGGACGACGGGACCATTATAACCGGTGTGCAGTAAGCTGGTCCAACGTCACCGTCTCTGAACTCATGTTAAAATGCCCTTTTGAGGCAGTTTTTTTCAGGCATGTAAAACCTGGTGAGTGTTTGTAGATGTGTAAACGTAGCAGCTCCTCCATCCCATCTGTCCATCCTGCGTCTGCCGTCCGTCCTCTTCTCTGTGAATCTGGTGATTTTTCTGTTGCTTCATTTGTTCTCTTTGGTTCTGTCTCTGTCTCCGGTGTCACGTCAGTGGTTTTACCCTATGGTAGGTGACATCATGCTGTTCTACCACAGGGTAGAACCACGGACGGGATGTTGGGAGGTGTCTGCGTCCGTCCATACACCCTCCCCCGCCCCATCAGTCCTGCGGGGGTGGGCGGGGCCTTGGGAGCGCTTGGTGCTGCAGCTGGTGGAGGGCCCTCATTCTGTCTAACATGCATCCTTCCACATCCCTGCTGTGTTTATCTGTCACATGTGTCGTCCTCCATGTGTTTGGTGTGTGGAACAATCTGTGTATTTTTTATGTTTTTATACTTTAACAAACCAATTGTCATGTTAGCTTATCGTATTTAGTTCTTCTAGGAGTTGGAATAGTTTTTCTGATCCTTAACGTTTGATATTAGATGATCATCCTGTTGCTTCTGTGTTTGTTAAAGATGTTTTTCTGAGTTTTATCCCTGACGGTGATGAAACTTCTGGAATGAAAATCTTTGTTCTGACTCAGTTCCTCGCCGTCCTGCATCTCCCTCCTCTGTCCTCTCGCTCTGCAGGGAGTGGTTCTTCCTGCTGTCCCACGAAGTCCTGAACCCCATGTACTGTTTGTTTGAGTACGCTGGCAAGAACAACTACTGTCTACAGATCAACCCAGCCTCCTCCATCAACCCCGACCACCTCACGTACTTCCGCTTCATCGGACGCTTCATCGCCATGGTGAGCTGCTCTTCAGCTTCTCTGAATATGTGGAACTTCTTCTTTAACGTCAGCTGGATGACTCGCGGTTTAAATGAAGAAATGATGTTAATGAGCAGCAGCAGCACGAGGTTGGGTTACTGAGACCCGTCTTCTCGTCTTCATGTCCGAGTTGAACTTTTCGTTATGTAATTGGTTTAACCTAAATAAGAAGCGGACTACGGTCCGAGTCAGCTCTGCGGTTTCCTCCAGCAGGTTTAAGAGAAACCGTCACAGCCTGTCGGTAAAAACCGGGACAGAAACCCACAACCTTCCCCGAACCGCGAGGTCGATTCCGCCATCAAACTTCTAACCAACGAATTCTAGAAGCCGAATTCTCTCGTTTCAGGCTTTTTGGTTTATTACTGTAAATGTTATTTAATCCAAATATTCCTGGATTATCGGAAAGATTATTTCCTCCTTTCTGAGTGAATTAGAGGAAAACATTTGTCCTGTGATGGGTTCGGACCATTCTCACCGGTCTTTGTTGTACCTGGTTCCTTCAGTCCGTCGGACTCGGTAAAGCCAGATGTTTTTATTTATCTTCTGTTTGATGGAAGTAAGAAAGAGGAGAGACCTTCTGGAAACAGCTGGGTTCTTCTGTCTTCCTCTGGGATGAACTCCAGAAACCTGCCGGTCCTGAAGCCGCCGCCCACCCTCTGTCGCCTCCACCTGTGACTCCAACCCGCCGTTTCGCAGCAGCTTTTCCTTCCTGTGGTTTCTATGGTAACGTGTCCTCTCTGCAGGCTTTGTACCACGGAAAGTTCATCGACACCGGCTTCACGCTGCCGTTTTACAAGCGAATGCTGGACAAGAAGCCAACCCTCAAAGACCTGGAGTCCATCGACCCAGAGTTCTACAACTCCATCATGTGGGTCAAGTAAGTATCACAGAACCGGGTGTTTTATAAAACAGAAAATGGTTTTTAGCCCTCATTTCATCCTTGAACTTGACAAAAACAAGGTCTGTAGCGGATTGTAGGAGCTCCCTAAAGCCTGAAATCCCCTTAATGGAGGTCGACTGATCAGAAAGGCTGAATCCTGTTGGCCTCCTTACACCTGCACCGTCTGTTTGTGGTCTAACTGTGTCCAGAGAAAACAACCTGGAGGAGTGTGGAGTGGAGCTCTACTTCGCTCAGGACATGGAGATCCTCGGCAAAGTTTCCACCCACCAGCTGAAGGACGACGGCGAGAACGAGCTGGTCACCGAGGAGAACAAGGAGGAGTACATCAGGTAAGGCAGCAGAGCGGTAGCGATCAGCGCTCGTCCACAGGAAGAGAAATGATGGTTGCTTCCTCCTGCAGCCTCCTGACGGACTGGAGGTTCACCCGCGGCGTGGAGGAGCAGACCAAAGCCTTCCTGGACGGCTTCAACGAGGTGGTTCCTCTGGAGTGGCTGCGCTACTTCGACGAGAAGGAGCTGGAGGTGAGGAGCAGAGAGGTGGCTGGTAAACAGCCAGTAAGGCTGGTTCATGTCTTTATATCCAGGTCAGAACTCAGAAGGTAGTAGACATGTTGTGTAGGTCAGTATGAAGCAGCAGGTTCGGTGGAAAGATGAAGGAGGTGGTCTGGGGAGGGGGTGGGACTTCCTGTGACCCAGAGGAGAATCATACAGCAGAAAGTTGTAGCTCAGCTTCTCCGTCTGGTCGCTTGCAGCTGATGCTCTGCGGGATGCAGGAGATCGATCTGGCCGACTGGCAGAAGAACACCATCTACAGACATTACACCAAGAACAGCAAGCAGATCCACTGGTTCTGGCAGGTACACACACACCACACACACACTCCTCACACTCATGCTCATCGGTGAGCACCGATGTCCCCAACATCTCTGTCTGTCCCATCTGTCTCCCTCTGTCTCCTGCTGTCTCCCTCTGTCTCCTGCTGTCTCCCTCTGTCTCCTGCTGTCTCCGTCTGTCTCCCTCTGTGTCCCTCTGTCTCCTGCTGTCTCCCTCTGTCTCCTGCTGTCTCCCTCTGTGTCCCTATGTCTCCGTCTGTCTCCTGCTGTCTCCCTCTGTCTCCTGCTGTCTCCTGCTGTCTCCCTCTGTCTCCTGCTGTCTTCGTCTTTCTCCCTCTTTCTCCCTCTGTCTTCATCTGTCTCCCTCTGTCTCCTGCTGTCTCCCTCTGTCTCCTGCTGTCTCCCTCTGTCTCCGTCTGTCTCCCTCTGTCTCCTGCTGTCTCCGTCTTTCTCCCTCTGTCTCCGTCTGTCTCCCTCTGTCTCCTGCTGCAGGTGGTGAAGGAGATGGACAACGAGAAGAGAATCCGTCTCCTTCAGTTTGTAACGGGAACCTGTCGTCTGCCAGTCGGAGGCTTTGCTGAGCTCATAGGTACAAACTACTGTGTGTTGCCATGGAAACTGTCTCTCTGTCCCTGTCTGTCTCCCCGTGTCTGAGCTGAATCTTTGTACAAACCGGAATCCTGCAGCCGTTTCTGGGGAAAAGCTGGATGTCTCGTCTCCTGGAGGAACATTTGCTGCTCTGAATGAAAAAGCTTCACATAAAATTGATGAGTCAGCATGAGTCAGCCTTTATTTTAGACGGAGCGGTTTGGTTTGCAGAGGCTGAAAATGTGGGAATATAGTGTGTGTGAGGTTGATGGATATGGTGGCGCTGATGGAGGCCTCTCATAACTTTAATCTTTTTTCTTGTCTCTTGCTCCTCCTGCAGGAAGTAACGGGCCCCAGAAGTTCTGCATAGACAAAGTGGGGAAGGAGACCTGGCTTCCACGAAGCCACACATGGTAAGAAGCTGCCTCTTCTGCAGCTGGACAGACATGACGCAGGTCTGTTCAGTCATCATCATCATCATCCCGCTTTCCAGGAGAGCATCCTGGTATATCCACCCGGCTCAGAGGCTCTCGCTGCAACATCTTCAGAGGTTTTATTCAGCTTCTTGGTGTCTGTTACCTGGACATCCGCTGGCGACTCTTATTGGTTAAAAGATTTCTGAGGGACAAGCAACAGTGATGCTGATAGTCCAGCAGAACATGAAGGAATCTAAAGGACGTCATGTCTCCATCAGACAAACACAGGAGGCCATTTATGGAAATAAATGCAGGATTTCACCTCCTCTGAGTCTTTTAGATGAAGCAACTTTCTAGTCTGTGAATTCGTTTTCCTTTTTCTGCTGGTCTCAGCTTCAACCGTCTGGACCTGCCGCCCTACCGAAGCCTGGAGCAGCTCCGAGAGAAGCTTCTGTTTGCCGTGGAGGAGACGGAGGGATTCGGGCAGGAGTGATGCAGGAAGCGGGCGGAGGAGGCGAGACGTCGCTGGACGCTGGAGACATTTTTCTTTATTCTTTTTATTTGTTTGTCACAGGGCAGAGAATCACCTAAAACCTCTCACCTGGGGAAGATCATGTCTGTGGCCTGAAAATCCCAGAGGACAACTGCGTGTGCACGTCCATGCGTGCACGTGAGTCTAGTTGTTGATGTGAAGCCATTGTGTAAATGCATATCGATGGTGCACGTAGGTTTGACTGATAGCACATAAAATCCTCACACACCTGCTTAGACCCGTTTTAACCTTAATGTGGACTCACAACAGCACAACTGCCCCCCCCCCCCCGATGATGCAGTATCACACAGTTCCCACCACGTGGAGGCGAGCGAGCTACGAGACCTTATCATGAACCGCTTGAGGCCAGGTGGTGTCGGACGGACTCCAGAGACGAGATGTGGCCGAGTTTTTTATTTTTCTGTTCATTGTGAAAGTCGGTCGAGGTGCATCCTGGTTGTACAAATCCAAAATAAATGAGATTTCCGTCTTAAGTCTGTTTTTATTGGATGACGTTACCGTGATGTGATTGGGTGAAAACTGCTGCTTCTGCCCAGAGACGATGGACAGAATTCCAGAAGTTTCCACCAAAATGTTTTAGAAATAAATTTCATGGGAAAAAACTGAGTCCACACTTGATACGACCTCCAGCACTTCTTGTTCTGCAGGAACAGTTCTCCAGGATCCTGGCGGGACTTTCCAGAAATAGTTCTCCATCAGATCCATTGAGGTCTGGGTTCTGGGGAGGATTCTAGAACCCAGACCTGGGTCAGACCTCAACTGTTAGTAACAAATATCTTAAAACTGTCATTTCTTCACTAACTCGTCTGAAACGTGTAAATTTAACCAAACTTGTTCCTTTAAATGGGTTCATGTTAATGTGTTCTGGTTCCCAGTTCTGTTCCTGATCTGGTTCCCAGTTCTGTTCCTGATCTGGTTCCCAGTTCTGTTCCTGATGTGGTTCCCAGTTCTGTTCCTGATCTGGTTCATGATCTGGTTCCTGATCTGTTTTATGATCTGGTTCCTGATCTGGTTCCCTGACCTCTTTTATGATCTGGTTCCTGATCTGGTTCATGATCTGGTTCCCTGATCTGTTTTATGATCTGGTTCCTGATCTGGTTCCCTGATCTTTTTTATGATCTGGTTCATGATCTGTTTTATGATCTGGTTCATGATCTGGTTCATGTTATGGTTCCTGATCTGGTTCATGCTCTGGTTCCTGATCTGTTTGATGATCTAGTTCATGTTCTGGTTCCCTGATCTGGTTCCTTGATCTGTTTTATGATCTGGTTCCTGATCTGGTTCATGTTCTGGTCCCTGATCTGGTTCCCTGATCTGCTTTATGATCTGGTTCATGTTCTGGTTCCCTGAGCTGTTTTATGATCTGGTTCATGATCTGGTACCTGATCTGGTTTATGTTCTGGTTCCTGATTTGTTTTATGATCTGGTTCCCTGATCTGTTTTATGATCTGGTTCCCTGATCTGTTTTATGATAATGTTCCTGATCTGTTTTATGATCTGGTTCCTGATCTGTTTTGTGATTTGGTTCATGATCTGGTTCATGTTCTGGTTCCTGATCTGTTTTATGATCTGGTTCATGTTGTGGTTCCTGATCTGGTTCATGTTCTGGTTCCCTGATCTGTTTTATGGTCTGGTTCCTGATCTGGTTCCCTGATCTGGTTCCCTGATCTGTTTTATGATCTAGTTCATGTTCTGGTTCCTGATCTGGTTCCCTGATCTGTTTTATGATCTGGTTCCTGATCTGGTTCCCTTATCTGGTTCCTGATCTGGTTCATGTTCTGGTTCCTGATCTGGTTCCCTGATCTGTTTTATGATCTGGTTCCTGATCTGTTTTATGATCTGGTTCCCTGATCTGTTTTATGATCTAGTTCATGTTCTGGTTCCTGATCTGGTTCCCTGATCTGTTTTATGA
>JBAFTC010000011.1:34507287-34517521 GCA_037177435.1 Melanotaenia nigrans | reverse complement strand
AGAATGTATGACATTTCATGTTTTTTAATTTCATTACAGGAAATAAAGAACTTTTTCACAATATTCTAATTTTCTGAAATAGTCCTGTATTGGTGTAGTCCAAAACTGTTTAGACAGGAACCAAAGTCTCTGGAAAGAGGATTATTGTCCTTGTCCATATGGATGTTAAAGTCAAAAAAGTAATATCAGATTTGGAGAGAGTGCGGCCAGAAGAGCCGCAAAGTCATTCAAAAATAGACTAGAATAGAATAGAATAGAATAGACTAGAATAGAATAGAATAGAATAACATTAAATGAACCGAACAGACGTGATGACTTCTGATAACAGCTTGAATAAATAAATAACTTATTATCTGTGGTGATTTGTTTTTTGTCTTGTCTCCTTTTCCTTTTCTTTCTTTTGTCTCGGACCTGGAACTCCACCAGGAGGAGGAGTCTCCTGACAACATGGAGCTGAGGAGAGCAGAGAGCTCCCCCACCCCTCTGAAAAGGGATCGATCCTTCTCGGAGCAGGACCTGGCCTTGCTCCGTGGGGAAATGCTTCCATCCCTGTTGCAATCAGCCTGTTTGGAGGAGACGGTCAGGCTGCGGGATGTGAGACCTCGGTCCAGGACGCTGGCTGGTTCTGGGCCACCTCCTCATCACCGAGGTCAGACTGGTTATCCTCTACAGTCGGTCATAAAGTGTAATTACATAATTCATAGAGCTCCATCTAGAGTAGGATGTACAAGCAACATGTACATTTATGTATGAATTCATTCAGATGATTGAGTCGGTGTGGAGGGTCAGATCCAGAGTCTCTGTTACTTCTCGGGAATCATTTCTGGGTAAATGACCCTCCAGCAGCATCATCTCATTTACAGACTTGTTTTGGTAGTTTTGGAGGCTCAGTTATTTTCATCCTGACGTCATCCTGAGTATGTTTGACTGATTTGATGAGCTCCAGCTGTGCTAATAACTGCACATAGATGTGAGGTTATTAAATCCTTCCTTCAGTCCAAGTCAAAGAGAAGTAATAAAAAGATCAGCTGCTGGTTTCCAACCAGAATTAAAAGATTCACTCTGGATTCTTCTTCTCTTCCTTCAGACAGAAACAATCAGCCAGAATATTAGTTTAAAATTTTACACTGACCTTTGTCAAAGAGGTGAAGGTGGTCATGGAGAACATTTTTTAACTAATGTGTGTGTGTAATATATATATAAACTCTTTCTTCACCCACCCATCTCTTCTGGGGAGGCTGGGTTCATCTCCAGCTCGAGTCCTCTACCAGAATTCTGGGAGCTTGAGGGTCCTCCAGTTTCTTAGCTGTTCCTAGGACTGCTCTCTTCTGGATGGAGATGTCTGATGGTTCTCCAGGTTTCTGTTGGAGCCACTTCTCCAGTGTGGGGGTACTACTGTTGCCTTCACCTTCCAGGCTTTCTCCAGCTCTTCCTTGAGACCTTGGTATTTCTTCAGGTTCTCGTGTTTCTTTTTCTGATATTTCCATCGGTGGGGATGCTACATCCATCACTAAACCTTCCTTAGCTGCTGATCCATGATTACAATTTCCGGTTGGCTGGCCACCACCATTTAGTCAGTCTGTATCTGGAAGTCCTGCAGGATCTTAGTCCTCTCATTCTCCACCACCTTGGGAGGTGTTTCCATTGTGACCTAGGGGTCTCCAGTCCATGTTCTGCACAGATGTTTCTGGACACGATGCCGGTTACTTGGTTATGGAGTTCCATGTATTCTTTGTCTGCCAGTATCTTACCCGGTGCGGTAAATCTGGGGTCCTCCTGGTGTGGTAGACCTGGGTTCCTGTGTTGTGCGGTAGATCGGGACCTACATTGCCCTGGTTCTCAAGGCTTCCTCCTGTGCTGCCATGGTTACCGCCTCTGTGCTGTCCTTCAGTCCAGCCCTCTGTTGCCACTGGTAGGACTTGTTCATATCCACCACTTCAGTTCTC
This sequence comes from Melanotaenia nigrans, assembly GCA_037177435.1. Classification (NCBI taxonomy): domain Eukaryota; kingdom Metazoa; phylum Chordata; class Actinopteri; order Atheriniformes; family Melanotaeniidae; genus Melanotaenia; species Melanotaenia nigrans. The sequence continues at coordinate 34,515,575 of JBAFTC010000011.1, read as the reverse complement.
GGTCGGTGGTACATCCCATGCAAGGCTTGTCCTCCATGATGGTTCCTATATGTATGTGTGTGTATACACACACACATACAGGTGAAACAAATAATTTGAATATCGTGCAAAACTTAATTTATTTCAATAATTCATCTTAAAAAGGGAAACTAGTTTATGATATGACACATTACATATTTTAAGCATTTTTTGTTAAAAATATGTGTTTGTGTGTGTGTGTGTGTGTGTGTGTGTGTGTGTGTGTGTGTGTGTGTATGTATATATCACACTATTGGTCAAATGTTTGGGATCAGTTTATCATTGCATATAGAATAGAAATACTTTATTAATATGATAGGAGATATGGTTGTACACATATTTATACGTGCATACAATTTTCATACAGGCTTCTGCTTTGAGGCCTGAGCGGACAAACTGCTAAAAATAACACGTGTGTGTCGCCACTGTTTCTCATCTCTACCACGGTGCAAACTTCATCTAATGTTACCTGACTGAAATAGAGCGGCGTACATCCTCTGTGGTACAGCCCTCATGGACGGAGGACTGACATCAGCCTTGTGATGGGTTCTAATTAGATATAAAGATGTGCTGATGAAGTCTGACTTGGTGAAGGAGGGCAGAAGCTAATGGATGTGAGTCGTGCCTGCAAAGCATATTATCTGTTTTTATGGCCATGACTGCTGCATTAGCATCTTTGCTGTGCATGTGCAGAGGTAATGGTTTGAAAATTGATCCAGACTTCTGTCCATTCTCGGCCACAGCGCTGCATGCCTCGTACGTCAGACAAGGCTGAGTAATGTCAGGATGAGGTTTGTTATGTAGTACACAGGTCTGCCAACAGGGGGCTCTCATGTCTGAACCATGCCTGTGTGAGGATGCACTGATGTCTACCGGCCTGGTCCAGCCCTCCTCCCAGTTTGTTTACTTTCCATTAGAGCCACGTTGACAGCTTCCATTTGCAGGATGGTCTGATGGTCAGACGCTTACAGATGTAGCAGCAGGAGCTGAAAACATGTCAGCGTTGGAGTCGACGACGCGCTGACAGCTGAGACGGGGCAGACGTGGAAGTCGTGTCCTTGTTAGGCTGGGATGTGTGGCCTCTTATTCACTCTCTGCTTGTCCCCATTTGATCCAGTCTCACTACATTCACCATTTCTTTTCTCTTGACCCCAGCCTCCTTCCCAGTTCATGGCTGGGTGCCGCCCTCTCCTGCCCGCCTGTCTCTGAGTTCAGTCGACGAGGCCACGGAGGGACCTGAGACGATGGCGTCGGGCTCCAGACCTGAAGACAAGCACCAGTGGATGGTGAGTTAAAACGCCAGCAGCATGGTGGATGTCACCACAAAACCATTCATTCATTCCTCCCGCCATCAACAGGTCCTTAAAATCTGATTTACTTTAAGAGTCCCGAGATAATTTCATCCTGCTTCACTGTGACAGAGCTACGTCATCCAGGAAGATGACGTGAAGCAGATCAGATTAAAGATGGCGGGTTTTCTCCTGGTTGTTTAGGAGGAATTCAGCCACCCGGTGGAGAGTCTCGCCTTAACGGTGGATGAAGTCATCAATGTGCGGCGAGTGCTGGTCAAAGCAGAGATGGAGAAGTTCCTTCAGAGCAAAGAGCTCTACAACAACCTAAAGAAAGGAAAGGTAGCAGAGCTCCGTCTCTCTGTGTTCACACCAACGTCTTCAGTAACTCTCAGTCTGTTTTTCAGCTTTGCTGCTGCTGCAGAGTCAAGTTTCCTCTCTTCTCCTGGCCGGCCACATGCTTACTGTGTAAAAGGTAAGAAAGGAAACTTTCTGGAACATCTTCTCAGCCTGTTTTAGCTTGAAATGTTAGCTGGAGGACACAGAGAACACCCGCTCCTCAAACTACCACCTTCAGGGTTCATTTAGATTTGACATCGTCGGCTAGTCTCTGGAGATTTTATTGTACGATACGAGGCCCCGGCATGGAGCGATGACATCATTAATAATCATTTTTACTTAATGAATCCTGATTGGCTTTCCATGTTCCGGTGCCCAGTTGGGAGGATTAAGGCAGTGGTTCTCTAGCTGGGGGGGCACATGGGATTGGGAAAATGAACCTGACCAGACGCCCGAGCCTCCTCATCTGGCTCCTCTCTGATCTCCTCCCGGATCACCGAGCTTCTCACCCTGTCTCTAAGGGAGAGCCCGGCCACCCTGCGGAGAAAACTCATGATCTCATAGATTAATGGGCTGGGGGGGTTCAGGCTGCAGAGACGGCACTTCTCTTGGTTTGTACCACGTCTGATGGAGACTTGTGCAGCTGGCTTGAAGCTGGCCTCCAGGGGGGTCTGTACAGCCTCGTTGAGTCTGCAGTGAAGGCTCTTAGTCTTGATCTTGTACAGATTCAGGCTTTCCAGGATCATGTATGGCACTGATTCAGAGGTTTTCTGGTCATCGATCCAGGCAGTAACAGGAGGGTCTGTGTTCGGCTCCTCTGGTACCAAAGTTTCTGTGTCTGTTATTATCGATCATGTGCCCACTTATCTTAGCCGCTATGATGCCCGACAGGAGCGTCCATGTTGTGGGGAGACGGGTTGTCTGATAGCTGGATGGGACAGTTCCCTTTTGTCCGTCCCTTGGTCAGCCATTCATGGTGGCCCCAGGTGCTCTTGGAGTGAAGTTATCATCTTTAACCAGTAGGTGTGGACCAGGTCCGGTCCAGGTGCTGACCAGTTCTTCATACCCAAGTCTTTGCTGGATATCTGCCACTGTGATGGTAACTGGACTTTGTCCAGGGAGGGAGCCGTGGTCCACTCTTCTTTGAACCACTGTGCTTCACCGTTACGTGTTATGGAGAACAGCCGGTTTACTTTCCTGGCCTCTGGTTCTCTTGTGTATCTCCCCAGTCGTGCAGCCAGTGCTTGGAGTCTCTGGCAGGTTCCAGCCCGTCTCAGGCCGAACTGGTTCAGGTCCAGGCCCAGTGGGAGCTGATTTTCAGGCCTTTTTGAGTCCAGCTCTCCAGTTTGATGGAAGAATTTTTTCAGTGCTGAATTTTAAACGTGAAACCTGAAGCGTCTCGGTTGTGTTTTTTATTCCACTTCTTTTATCAGCTGTTTGTTAGAAAACTTTCATTCTTGTGTTTGTTTTTCATCTGTTGGTAAAATCACAGCTTTCCAGTTTATTCTATTTAAAACTATTGTGTCTGCATCGTGAGGCTTCTGCTAACATCAGTTATTCCTCACTGGTTTTATTTGTTAGTAAAACAGATTTATTGGTAATTTGATTACATGAACTGGATCCAGAGACTCATTAATTTGTCCATTTGTAGTCTAATGTAAAGCGAAGTCTTCTCTGCTGCTCTTTTCTTGCTTCGTTCTGCTTCCATGTGATGAAAACAAACGAGTGTTTTCTTCTTGTTCCTCTTGCAGGTCGGTCTGCGGCTCCTGCAGCGCCAAGGTAACCTCCACCCTCACCTGTACGGCTGTTTCTTCAGGCTGTTGTAATCAGTTAAACGTCTTCCTGCAGTTTGACTTTCTATCAAACATTTTACTGCAGATTAGATTATTTTCTAACAGCTTCGTGTCAGTTGTTCCGGATTTCAGATTATTAATAAATGTGTTTTCTTCTGGGTTGAATGTGCCAGTTTTCCTACATTTAAGCCACAGTTGCTGTTTTAGGGGTGTATTCATGCCGTTAGCGTAAGAAACGGGTTAAAGTGCATATTTCACCATTTTTTCCGCTTCCCTGCGGCTGGTTTCTCTGTTGATGTTCTTCTTTTTTCTTTTGGCGGTTTTGCTTGTGGCTTCAGGCTCGTGGGTTCTGTAGGTTTGGATTTTGCATGTTTTTGTTCATTCTGGGGTGATGTGTCGTGCTGTGGCTCATTTCTGTGTTCTGTGGTCAAATATGTGCATTTGTTTTAGATTTCCTGTTTCTTTGTGTGTGATTCATGTCACGTCTGGATTAAATGGTGAGAAGTTGTCTGTGGAAACTGTTTTTTTTTCCTCTTTTCCTCCGGGTCCTCTCCTCCAGATGAAGATTCCCTCCAAGAAGATGGCCCACATTCCCGTCTACACTGTGGGCTTCCACAGCGCTCCGAAAGGCCACACACACAGAAGCCAAGTCTATAAGTGAGTCTTTGTTTTGCACAAAGTCCTCTTCTCCAGCACTCAAAGAATTGATCCTCCTGGTTAAATCTTACTCAACTACAAGTAAAAGTTACTCGGTCAAACTTTACTGAAGTACTTTTAAAAGTACTTTAGAACATCGCCGTGTTGTTCTGTAACCGTCTGAAACCACCTTTAAAAACAGCAGCAAAAAACATGGAAATTCAGCACTGTGTGTGTGCGTGTGTGTGTGTGTGTGTGTGTGTGTTTGTGTGTGTGTGTGTGAGCAGTAGCACTGGTCTGTCCATCCGTCGGATTTTGATCCTTTGAACTTGTGTTTTTTAAAGTTTTATCTGTGAAGCTCTGGAGGGTCGTCTGAATTACAAATAAAATATGAATTATTTAAGTATTCAGAGAAACTTTAGCATGAACCAACAGCTCAACATCAAGAAAATCTGTTCATATTTATTCCAGAAATCTCTCCTGTTCTCCTGAAGGCTGCTGATTCGCTTCCACGCAGCAAAGCCGAAGTATTTGTGATTCAACTTGCCCCAGTTTGCTGCTTCTTCCAGGGACGAATGCAGGCTGGACTCGGGTTCAAGTCTGGTCCTGCAGCCAGTGATTGCTAACCTGGAACCGGCTGTTTCTGCTTTGGATGGAGATTGCCTTCTCAATCCAATCACCAGCATCCACCCACCTCCCCCACCTCTTCATTCTGCTGTTGCGTAATCGGAGCCACGCCTCCTCCACGGCCTCTAAGCCGTCATTATGCAATAATTACCAGCTGTCGTTACCATCCCCACTTCTCATGGAAGACAACAAGCTGACGTGTTGCCCAGCGAACACCTGCCATCTGAACCGGAAACACTCGCTTCATGAAGACAAACGTCGTCTTTTATTCACAGCTGACCTTCGTGTGCTCAGCGGAGCCCCGCACCACGGCGGCTTTTAGTCAGCAGAAAAACTCAGGTTAGCGTCCGTTTTTCAGGTGTTTGGCTGGTTTACTGTGGAAAAGAGTCGGTGTTCAGAACTTCTGATGAGAAACTGCCATCAAAGACGAACAGAAGACAGAAAAGAGACACAGGAAAGAAAATAAAGATGAACATGTTTCAGGTGGAATTCGATTCATTTAGAAAAATATTAAATAATATGAAATGCTGTCATTTAATATCAGGACGGCTCAAACACTGAAACAATTAAAAGAACTCGGGTCTGTTAGGTTGGTGTCTTAAAAAGAGACAGGAAAGTCTTTCAGACTGTAAAAAAACTTATTTATTTATTATCTTCAGAATTTCATTGTCTGCTTTAAAAATTGTTGAGCTTAAAATTCCCAAAACATTTCTATTTTACTTCAGTTTCTCAGCTGAGTTCAAATAAAAGAGGCGAAGCGACACATTTAGTAAACATGAGCTCTTACAAACCTTTAAATGATTTATTTTTTCTTTTTTTAACTTGTCCTGTCCATCACGCTGGGGGGCGTGGCCTTTCTGTGTGAAGTCTGCATGTTCTGCCGTGTATGCGTGGCTTCTCTCCGGATTCCTCCTTCATGGAGAATGTTGTGATTCTCCACTTCTCCTGTGATTTCGTGATCTCGCGGTGGACTGTACTCGTGGGCGCTCCACACCTGACACGCTCCCTGACAGCTGTAACGTGACGCACACACACCCGGTAAAATTAAGAAGACATTCCTTCATCTTTAGTTTCCTTTTTATTCCTTTATTTTTCTTTTGTCCAATAAATACAAAAAATTCTACACGTTGAGTTAGAAAGCAACACAAAGCAGAAAATGACTGTTTCCTAACTGCGTTGCAGAAGATAAAAGTCCGACTGCCAGATGAGACCATCCCTGCACGTTGGTCTGTAGGGGCAGGGTTCGTCCACATGGACAGTGACACTCTGTAATACATAAACCTTTCTTGTCCTTGTATCTGTCTGCAGATCTCTGCGCAGTTTATCCCGCCGCTCGGTGGAGGAGGAGTTCCCACACCTGTACGCTCATGGCTGCACGCTGCGTGACATCTGCGCTGAATGCACCAAGTTCGTGGCTGATGTCATTTCCTCCAGCCGTCGCAGCCTGGACATCCTCAACAACACCCCCAAGAGAGAGGCCAAAGCTGCTGCTCAGAGACCACAGCTGCAGCGTCAGTCCCACTTCGAGGCTTTCCCTCAACCAAACCCTCCCCCTGCACCTCACCTACAGGCACAGGGACGCCTGCCTCCCCTCCAGCACCAACGCCTCCACACGTCATCGCCGTCCTCACCGCATCACTGCACTGAGATGATCAGCAACGCGAACCAGTGAGCAGGTTGATAGACTCTGTCCCACTCTGACCACACTGTGCACACACTCAGAGGTCTGGTTGCTTTTAAGGGTTCTTGTGGGCTCATGCACAGCAGCAACAGCTTGCAGAACTTTGGTTTTAACTGATATCAATAAAATATATGTTCCAGTGCGGTGCTTCAAAATTCTTTAAATTGTGCTGGGGTGGAGCATCAAATGCATCATTTATTGGGAACAGCGTGCTCTGATGCTCTGTGGAGCTGCAGGAAACCCTTTTTAATAAGAACCTGATGATTGTAAACCGCGCAGCCACGTCTTACTGCACACACACCTGCACAGAATGAGGTTTGAGTAGCAGCTCTCCTTGTATCCGCCTTATCTGCTACACCATGACTTCACTCCCCGACACCCGCAGCTGCTGGGAGGGCAGGTGGAGAGGCCGGCGGCGTGCTGGAGGTGGATGGCTGTGCATGATGTGAGGAAGAAGGTGGTGGTGAAGCCATGCATCATAGCTCTGCAAGTTTGCCTTGTTTTTGTCATGAATGTAACTTAGAAAACGAGCAGAGTTGTAAAATTATGGCTTGTACACAGCAAATGACATTTATTTTTAAAATGGTTGCTTTTTTAAATGGCTGTAAAGTCCCCGGTCGGGCTGGAAAAGGTGTGACGTGGGAGACACTGAACGTAACGGAGGGGTGAAGCTGCAGGCTGCAGCATGACGACCCCGATGTGAAGCGAGCTGATCAAACTCCCACCTCTCACACTCCCCGTGGACGCCTGCAATCTGCTCTAGTGTTGTAAACACAACATGAACCTCAGCTGCAATAAAGTCTGATAAGAAACACAATGCTGGATCTGTGAGCTCCCTGGTTGCTGCGTTCAGCTGTTCTGTGGCTGCAGAGGTGAAATTACTGAGCTTCATAAAGAAATGTGCACCGGTAGGTTCTTCATTATGTCTAGAAAGAAAAATCCCTTCTTTTGAAATAAAACATTTTCTGTGTAAATCATACAAACCTTTAATAGTCAAATATAAAGTTCAGTTTCCATTGTGGAATCTAAATCACAGAAACTGGCAGGAGGGACATTAAACCCTGTTTTTCTAGTAGTTTTATGTGGGAGGGTTACAGAAGTACACCTTCACTTCTAAACGGATCAGGATTAAAATGAGAAAGATTCAACCTCAGACCATCACGTCACACTGAAATGATGTTTTAACTAGAAGGGATGGAAAATGTAGAAGCTGTTCCCTGTTTATACAATTAATATATTTCAGTATTAGATGTTTTCATTTGTAGATACCTACCTGAGGTCGTCTGGTCTTCATCCAAAAGTTAAACGTGGACAAGGATTGTGGTTGTTCCTCATCCTGCCACAATCTGCCTCCCCTGCATAACGCTTGTATATGAAGACCAAACGTCCTCATTTTTATTGTCAAAATTAAAAACTGAGTCAAATAAAACAGCTGATGTTAGGATATAAGCAGTCTGGCGGAAAGTAAAGAAAATGTCAACTTATTTTTTAAAGTACTAAAGTAAGTGTAAAACTCTTCGTACAGACTGAGCTTGAGAGAAGAGGACATGCCATGTATGCACAGTAAGATGGTAGAACTTTCTGGTATCTTAAAAATACTCTAAACGCAAAAGCTTTCAGGGACTAAGTGTTAATTTTTCTTAAGGAAGTTTCCTTCGTTGTTAAATGAACATTAAAACTGATTTTTGGAGGTAAATAATTCAGGTCACAGGGGGATTGGTCTAATGTTCGGGGGGGATTTGAATTATTTGAAATATCCTACAGTAATAGCGACCAACCCCGAGACCCGATCTCGGATAAGATGGACGGCTGAACAGACAGTAGCCTGCCTACCTACCTACCTACCTACCTACCTACCTACCTACCTACCTACCTACCTACCTACCTACCTACCTACCTACCTAC
>JBAFTC010000011.1:34398433-34410543 GCA_037177435.1 Melanotaenia nigrans | reverse complement strand
CAGAGGTTTCTAACAGACACCAGAGTATCAGAGGTTTCTAACAGACACCAGAGTATCAGAGGTTTCTAACAGACACCAGAGTATCAGAGGTTTCTAACAGACACCGGAGTATCAGAGGTTTCTAACAGACACCAGAGTATCAGAGGTTTCTAACAGACACCAAAGTTTCAGGCCTCGCAGTGATCCAGCCGTGCTGTTAGAAAAGCATGAAGTCCTGCTTTGAAAAAACACACTTTGCCTTTGCAGTTGCTTCAGCTGGAAAAGCCAGATTTCACCACTGCACCGATCTCCCCATCTAGATTAAAATCTAGGGTTTACAGTCTAGCAGGTTTACAGTCCTGTGCCAGAAGACCTGAGTCCACAGGAGCAGACCCACCTGCACCAGGACTAAAAACCAGCATTTCTGTCTTCTTGTCATCAAAATGAAGAAAATGTAAAGCCATCCAGGCTTTGACTTTATTAAGACAGAGAAAATGTTTTTCTTGGGAAAAAGAGTCCTTGCGTTTATGGGAGACATAGATCTGACTGTCATCAGCATACAGATGGAAAGCTTCCTAATAACTGACCCGAGGGGAAGGAGGTACAATGAAAAGAGCAAAGGCCCAAGAATGGACCCCTGGGGGACACCACGTGATAGAAGAGCAGGTGATATCTGAAAATGGTCCAGTTTAACAGAGAAAGTCCTCTCAGACCAGTAGGACCTGAACCATTCCAGGACAGAACCACAAATGCCAACACAGAGCTCCAGACGGGTCATTAAAATGTTGTGATCCACTGTGTTGAAGCTGCTGTTAAATCCAATAAAACCAAGATCACATGGACACCAGAATCTGTAGCTAATAGAAGATCATTCAAACCTCTCAGTAGAGCCGACTCAGTGCTATGAAGAGGTTTAAAACCAGACTGAAAGACCTCAAAAACATTATTTACCTCTAAAAACTCTTTTATCTGTGTGTAAACAATCCTTTAAGATTTTTTAAATGAAAGGAAGTTTGGAATTTGGTTGGAAATGATACAGAATGGTGGGATCCAGGCTAGGTTTGTTAAGCAGAGGTTGGACTATAGCATGCTTATAATCTTTAGGAACCAGACCAGAGGACAGGCTGCTGATGGTCCTACAGTGGAAATAAGCCCCTTGAATAGTCGTGGTGGGAGAGCATCTGTAGGGGAACCCAAGGGCTTCAGATGACCAACAATCGCACAGAGAAAAGACAAAGAGCCCCGCCCTCTTCACACAGGACTGCTCTGCCATCCACCCACCACCATGGCTGGGAAGTCTGCAGACGATCCCACCGTGGTGGGTCTCAAATCCAACAATGATGAGACCACTACAGAGAAGGGGTTTGGAGTCTCACAGAATACTAACCCTAACCCTAAGCTTTTTGTTTGGTCTTTAAAATGTGTTAATCTACTCCTGTGTTTATATTATCTTTATTTTCTGTTTTGATTTATTCTTTCATTTTCAGATGTTTAACTTCAGTTATGTTTAATGCTGATGTTTCAGTTAAAGAGACAGAAACTAGAAATCAGAGCTCATGTTTGTGCAAAGAGGGCTGGAGGTTGTACAAGTGCGCTGTGTTGGTGTGATGATGTATGTTTGTATGAAAAAGAGTGTGATCAGATGTGTGTATTATTGAACTTTGATGTTTTATACTTGAGTGTGTAAAGGTTTTAAATACATTCAAATTTTGTTTTTATCGTGTAAAGTACTTTGGGCTGCTTTTGTATGAAAAGTGCTTTATATATAAAGTTTGGTTTGATTTCTTGCAGGTAAAAAAACAAACAAAAAAACAAACAAAACATTTCACTGTATTAATGCGTACGTGACAAATAGAGCCTATCCATTATGCTATAACTTAAAGGGCTCTTATTGTGATACGTCGTGACCGGAAAACTGATATTTATCTTGGACCAACTTCACCACAACACCTCCGCGCAGCGAAAAAGCGTCAGAAGCTACAATGCTTTCGGTTTTTATCAACCGGGGAGACGAAACAGCGACAGACGAGGCGAAGCGTTTGTTTACCGCGACAGTCCGTTAATCTCCGGGTAGACTACCGTGAATCTCCGGGTAGACTACCGGGGGACCTGTGTGAGTTTCCCGGGGCTGCCGCTGCACTGCTCGGCTCCGACAGGACAGGGCGGGGTGATGTTTAGGTTCCGGTATAAAGGCAGCCAAAAAATGGGAACCAGACGAGACGAGGAGCCGGCTGAAGACGCTGAGCTTGTCCACCGGAGACCAGAATGAGAAGTTGTGTTTCGGTGTAACGGGGCGGCGGTATCACCGTCTGGGAGGCCCTGGTGGGGGTGAAGCGTGTCTCTGTGGCGCTCCTCCGCCCCCTCAACGTCAATAAAATGAGGACGCTGCTTATATTCTGTTGTCTTTTCCTTCTCGCTGGAGCAGATCGGGCGTGGGCCACCGGGAACCTGACCGTGGACAGTAGCACCGAAACCAACCGGACGGCCGTTAGCAGCGGGTACATCAGAATAGGGGACGGGTCGTCGCAGGAATTTGAGTTTCCTGAAAACACGAAGGGAGTAATTGTAATCTCCAGCCAGTACCGGAGCTCCGCGGCCAGCAGGAAGGGCCGCCAGAGCTGGAAACAGACGGTGAGAGTCCGTTCTCTGGACCCGGAGGTCCTCTCCATTCTCAATGTGACGGACAGCGGCCACGCAGGACCCACCAGGAGCTACATCATCAGCATCCGCTCCGGGTTTCCGGGTACGGCTCAGCTTCAGATACAGCTGCTGGACCTGGACCAGGACTCGGTGCCGGTTTTGATCGAGGAGAGGACGGATTACTCCATCAGAGTGGCGCCTGGTAATGATGACCAGGCCACCCGGCTCATCCAGTCCGGTGGTCTGTCTCATTTCTCTGAGAACCCCGTGCTATTTGCCTTGCTGCCCCTCATCTTTGTCAACAAGTGTGCCTTTGGCTGCAAGGTGGAGGTGGAGGTGCTGCGGGGGCTGCTGAAGAGCCCCGTGCCCCTGCTCCTAGGGGTGCTGGGTCAGTTCCTGGTGATGCCATTGTATGCCTACTGTGTGTCCTGGTTGGCCTCACTGCCCACAACGCTCTCTCTGGGTCTGGTCATCACCTGCTCTGCCCCGGGCGGAGGGGGCGGCTACCTGTACAGCCTGCTGCTTGGAGGGGATGTCACCCTGGCCATCTCTATGACACTGGTCTCCACAGTGGTTGCCACGGCAGCCATGCCTCTGTCGTCTGCTCTGTATGGCCGGCTGCTGGGCGTGCACGCTGCCCTGCACGTGCCATTCGTGAAGATCCTGGGCACCCTCCTCTTCATTGCCATCCCCATCTCGCTGGGCATGCTGATCAAGCTCCGCCTGCCCGCCCTCACTCGGGTCCTGCTGGTGCTCATACGACCCTTCAGCCTTGTGCTCATGATAGGTGGGATCTTCATGGCCTACCAAATGGGTGCATCCATCCTGGCCAACGTCAAGCCTCAGATTGTGGCGGTCGGTGTGACGGTGCCTTTGCTGGGCCTGGTGGTCGGGGCCGTCTTGGCCAAGGGGGCGGGCTTGGCTCCACCACAGAGGAAAACTGTCAGCATCGAGGTGGGTGTCCAGAACAGCCTGCTGGCCCTCGCTGTCATGCAGCTGTCCTTCAGACGGACTGAGGCGGACTTCGCGTCCCAGGCGCCCTTCATCGTGGCCCTCAGCAGCACCTCCGAGATGCTGCTCATCGTTCTGGGGTACTTCGTCCAGCGGAGGCTGTGTGGCCCTGCCATCCTCAGGAGCGACGCCTAAATGTAACAGCAGTTTTGTTCTGAACTTTTCTGAAGAACGAAGCGTGTGGAAGTCGCTTGTCCCACAATCTTTGACACACCAGTTTCCAATCCAGTCATCGCTGTTGTAAACAGGACAGTGAATGGACTTTTTCTGCTTATTTTGTTGTCGTTTTGGTATTTTTACATAAAAACCAAAGGCCTTTTACCCCTCCAGACCGTTTAGTGTTGATTTTACCGTATGTACTTTTTCAGATCAGATTATACTGTGAGGTATTCATGTAAATATTCGTAAAAAGAGAAAACCCTATGACAGAAGACATATTTTTCTACCAGATTACTTTTTGTAATCAAAAAATTCAAAGACTGATTTGTATCATGTTTACAAGAGGTCCGCGTGTCTTAGCTCGAGGGGAACTTTGTTGGTTAAAGAGGAACTATTGCTGAATCTTAAATGAGGTGATGGATTAATCATTTTGAAAGTATTTGCCACTGATTGTGTGTCCCGGATCTTTGAATCCATGTACTTGAATATTTGAAAAAGAAAAAAAAAATCAATAAAACCCTCGTCCAGCAGTGTTGAGCTTCCTGGGTTTGAGTCACCAGACTTTTCCAGCTGAACTTGGACCAGCTGGAAAACCGACAGTTTCTCACACACATGATAAAATCAACAGTTCAGCCTGTTCTACGTTTGCTTGACCCACTTCGTTTGACTATAAAAATCAGATGTGTGTGTGAGAAGCTGCAGAGTGCTTTAACATTTGTATGCACCCTAAAAAGATGTGAGTGGATTAAAATGCACAACTTTTGTTTCTAAAGGAAAGAAAACCAGGATAAAGGTTAGGTTGCTCAGCTTTGGTTTCAGCCCTTTAACCAGAGGACAAAGTCTGCTTTTTATCGGCCGGCCTTGGCACACGTAAAGCAGAAGTGGTGAAACACAGTTTAACTGCTGAACACAGGAACTTCCTGTTTATGCATCCAGACGAGCCGGATCTGCTGCTGCTTCTGAGGGAAAGTCAGAGTTAGGATCTTCTGCTGTGGCTCTGCAGGTCTGACGGACGCCTGTAAAGCCTCCACAGCTTCAGCTGGCGGCTTCAGCTGGCCAGAGGGGAAGTCCAGCCTCTGCTTCTTGTAAAAATGGTGTATGGCTGCAAGATAAACACAAAAACCTGAGTCACGACTTCTTGAATTAAACCCGTCTTTCTTGTTTGTTCAGAGCATTTCTGGAAAATCTGGGGGTCATCATTTTACATGAGTACAAAACGAGTTTATTTTCCACATGAGATAAAAATAATAAACTAATAGACCAAGAAAAAAATGAAATTGGACAGAGGGGTTTAAAAAGGGAGAAAACACGATGTCACAGCAAACAGGAAACATTTCTGCATGTGTGTATGCGAGTGTGAATTAGAAACTCCGGACATGTTAACTGGCAGACTCAGAGCACCAGTTCCAGTCTGAGGACAGGTTCCCGGGGAGGCCTGCAGGCCATGTCAGGTCCATGTCAGCCACTAATTTAAGGCCAGTCAGGTTAAGCTAGTTTAACTTTCTGTCAGGGAACGATGAGAAAGAGATGATCATAAAGCTTCTTTAGTTACAGGTTTAGTCTCCTGGAAATTCATTTAAGTAAGTGTGATGTCTGCTGAGGTCGAAGGGAAACTGTGTGTGTGTGTGTGTGTGTGTGTGTGTGTGTGAGTGTGCTGCAGCTGATGATGGTCTTCTTTGCTGATGCACCAACGCCCAAGCATCAGCACATCTGTTTACATCTCTATCCAGCACATGAGTGGGACAAGGCTTCTTAAAAATTCATGAGGACACATTACATTAAGTTTTCATGGGTCCTGTGAGGCGTCTTTCGTGCTGCCCGTCCAGCTGAAACAAAGCTGAGCGGAGGACTTCAGCCTTCCCCCGACAGCTGATTACAGCTTGTCCAAGATCAAATCTGGTCTAAAAGTTCACGGTTACTCGCAGAGCACTCAGCTCCGTCTGTATCAGTGTTACGAGCCTTCATGCTCAGATTTGAACCTTCAAACTGTTTCACTGGCGACAAACCGTAAAAAAAAAGTTCAAAGCAGAAGCAAAGCTTGTAAAACAGCAGGAGGCTTTGGGCTGCAGATCTGTGTGACCGAGAGGAGAAAAGAGGTGGATACTACAGGTGGAAAAGGGCAGCAGGTGGGAGCAGTTTGGCTAATTAGTTAGTTAGTTAGTTAGTTAGTTAGTTAGTTAGTTAGAGAACAGTATCTGATGGGATCCTACCATCTGTAACACCAATAACTTGTCAGTCTACACCCACCGCTTTCACCCCACCTCCCTCTGCACCGTAACCACAGGTTGGACCACACCTACTTCTTACCTGCCTTCATTTTCATTTTATCTGCACACGTTTTTATCGCAGTATCCGCAGGAAGTTACTGCGGCACAGAATCCACTCAAGACTTACAAAACATTTGATCTCAGTCACGTGCACACTCAGGGAGAGAAAAACCGACCGAACGACCGTTCGACCGACCGACCGAACAAATAAACGAATAAATAAATAAATAAATTAGAGATTTAAAAGAAGTCACTGACTCTTGCTCTCCACTCCTGGTTTCTGTGAAATTCAGTCCTAACAGCTAAGAAGCTACGAAAAGCCTGAAAAGTCAGGAAGAAGATCTTTAAACCAGTTTGTAAAGCAAATCGAGCTCAAACTGGTGTGATGTGATCTTGTTCAAATTGGACAGCTGTTCAGTCTGGAGCTGACTAATGAGAGAAGTAAAACTGATAAATAAGTTTTCATCTCTTCATTTAATTTGTGCTGTGGTCTTCATGCTCCAATGTCCAGGCCTCCAGTCCTTTTTCACCTTTGACATTCTTGATTTTCTGCTTGCAGACGCTTTTCCATGTTGGTAATAATCTGCTTTCGTAACGGTTCTGTTACTTATTGCCATGTTAGCTTTTACTCTCTCCTTACATTGAGCCATCTTCTGTTTATTCCATGTCCGTTCTGCCAGGCTTTCTTTTTTTTAACATTTTTTATTTTTAAATGGTTTATTCTTGGTAAGCCTGCATTTGGTCCCCCTACCTTACCGTTACACACAGCCTGACGCTGGGGTGCATTTCTCAGCAGTGCAGGAAAATGAGGGAAACGGTGTCATGCTATGATAGAACAGGGCGTTGGGAAGTGATGCTCATATTTTTATGGCACATTTTGAAAAAGAGAAAAAGACTACGCAGCCACGGTTCAGGTTGAGTTTCAGTTCACATGTTTCTTTAAACAATGTTCTTCTACAAGTCCCTTTTAACTCTCTGAACCATGTTGGAATGACCTGCTTTTGGGGTTTCTTCATTTGAGAGAGAGAAAGAACAACATACAAAGCAATTTGCACGTTAAACTGTTTTTTGTTGTTGTTGTTGTTTTATTCTATTACAATTACATAAAATGTCAGATTAGATCATATCATTCGGTACACCGGGAGATGGTGCATAATACAAGAGTCTGAAGCGTCTCGTTATTGTTGCTGAAAATCTTTGAATACACTGAGTGGGATCATTTACTTGAATGGCTGCTGTAAAGATAAATCCAGTAGCTGGTGGCGACTTAAGAAGTAGCGTGGCTGCAAATAGTTAATTTTCACGTTCAAAAACAGTGACCCCTAAAGTTAGGAATGACACAATAGTCTTAGTTTTAGTATTAATCTCATCTCCCTTTTTGTAAATGTTTCACTAAAAAAAGCCACCAATTTAATCAGTCTAATCATTTTAAATATTACCATCTCGGAAGGAGTGCCCTACTATGGAGAAAGGCACAAGTTGGAAAATTAAGATTTGCATTTGTAAAAATACAAGTAGAATACTAAAGTACATCATGATTTAAAATAATATGTTAAAAATTCTAAAGAATAAGGTAAAAACAGTAAAATAAAATTAAACAACTCGAAATTATTATTCAAATAAACTAATTTACCATTAAAAGATACACATAAAGTTAGGAAGATAAAAAAAAATATTCAACTATATTCAAGACAATATTATAAAGGTGAACTTTTACATAAAAAGGCCAAAATTTTAAAACTCCGGTATAGTTTCTGTTTGTCCCGCAGGCGGATGCTCGGTTCTGATTGGCTGCAGTATGGACCAATTAACGAGAACAGCGCGAGAACATGGCTGAAACACGAGCATGAACAGGCAAAGCAGAACACGTCAGTAACGTTTTTACCACAGTTTACTTTCCAAAACACGAACAGTTCGTTAACTGAAAGACTTTACTTCCTCTGGAGAGATTTCTTTAGCGTCTAGCCACAGAAAAATGTCCCTGAGTGCGTCGTTTGTGTCGGGGTCCCATAAAAGGACTCTGTCGAGTCTCCTCGGTGAGTTTAATTAATTAACATTTCATAATTAATTTTTATGTCGTTATTATATTCATTCTGACACAGTAGTTAAAACTGCCTTTAATATTTATTTATTTTCTAACCAGTTTGTGGGGGAAATGACTGTAGATCAGCTAAAACGCTGGGAAAGTTGAAATTGTCATTACAAGCTGGCCTCCTGTCAAACCTCCTTAAACACTATGGTGCTGCACACTTAGACCAAACAGTGTCAGGTTAAACGGTTGAGGCCCTGAAGATGAACGAACCCCCTGGTTCCCCTCAGCATCACTGACCATTGTTCTTGTTTTGGGACTAACATTTAGAAAATGGTCTAATTTTTGCTTTGGTGCAACAAAGTAGAGATTGCTGTTGTCTGGCAGACTGTTTACTACTCAGTTGGAGACATGGCTTAAAATGGCAATTATTAAAATGTTCTGTTGGTTTGGTCCCAGCTGGTCGTGTGCTGAAGAGGCCGAAGCAGGACGATGGCCAGCAGCTGCAGGAAGCAGCGATCCAGCTTCTGGACCAGCACCAGGACCTGCGCAGCCTGTTCAGGGAGGCGGGGGTGAGTAAGGACGCAGACGCCACATCGCTGCTGTTCTTCACCGATTACTGGACTGAATGTGTTTAACATGAGCAACTGCCAGGAAAACGGGAATGAATGCGTTTGTGGGTGAATAAAACATTTCTGATACACCTGAGAAAAGCTTTTTCACTGTTCACACCTTAGTTTTGTTTTTCACGTCTTTGCTAGAATCCAGACGTCTGCAACGTTTTCCGGAGTCAGAGAGAAGAGCAAAGACCTGCAGGTGTTTCTTCTGGGACTTCAGGCTCGATGCTGGGTGAGTGCATGAGCCGTGTCAGCATTTTACCATCAGATGCTGCTTCTTTGTTTCTGCCTTATTTACGTCCATCTACTGTATTAATAGGACTTTATATGAATCACGGCCAACTTTGCTTTTAGACGATCGTGTTTAACGTGCAGTCTCATGAAGCCTCGTGGACTGATGTGCTGAGAGGATCTCCTGTTTCTGTTTGCTGATTTGTGAAATGATTCTTTCATTTAGTTCTTTTCCGTCTAACCGTACTGAACGTGTTGATGTCGGCTGTGCATGAAAGCGGCGTGCCTGTGCCGTGAAGTGAAGCGTGTTTGTGTTGTGTGGCTTTGTCTGGCAGCGTGTGAACTGAGGCGTCAGGCCGCCCGGCTGGGCGTCCCGGTCCCGGTGCTGTCGGTGAAGATGGTGCTGGAGAGACTGAAGGAGATCACCGAGGACAGCGAGATGCTCACATCCTCCCAGAGAGTAAGTATCGGTCTAACTGTTGTATTATGTCACCATGAGATCAGTTCTTCGTATCTGGCTTATTTATAGGATCATTTGCTAAAAAAAAACCTTAAACAAACAAAATCAAAAACTCTTTAAATTGTCTGTATTTTAATTCTAAAGTGTCTTTTTTCTGTTAACATTCACTCTAGGTTTTATGGTTTTGTTTCTAAGTGTTAAATAAGGTTGTTTTTGACAGTAAAAACGATCCGTCTTCAAGTCATTTAACAAATCTATGCATTCGCCTTTGTTCCCAGCTTACATACAGTATTGTGTGTGTGTTGGTGTTTATATGTAAACTTCTCAGATATCGTGTTAAAGAGTACTTTTATCTTGTCCTGATTACTGTTGCTGGTACGTGACCGACACCAACCTAAGTTTGTTATAAGTGAACACTGACGATAAAGATCTTCACTTCAATCTTGATTTCGTAACTAAAGCAGGTTCCGCAGTGTGACGCAGCATTTCTACGGCTTTCAGAATAACAATAATCAGACTGTAAACTAACGGCGACTTCCTCAAATGACCTGCATCACATTAATTTTACGTCCTAATCTAACATTAAACTTTCTGCTGCATCACATCTGTGTTCCAGATGTTTGAGCCAATTATTGCTTCAGTGGTGGAACATTTGGCAGCTACAGTGTTAGCAGATATTCAGCATGCCATCCTCACACTTTAAATCCTCTTCTCATCTCCTCCAGGTCCAGCTGGGTGTCCTGATGGAGTCCAGCAGAGATCTGCTGTCCCAGGAAGCGCTCTGCCCCAAACTGCTCTGGCAGGAATACAAGAGAGGTCAGGTGTGTTTGCTCGTTCACCATTCACCAGAAGGAGTCGCCATCTACACGCTGAAGAGCAGAAAATATCCCTCTTTATTAACCATTTATTACTTATTATTATTATTATTGTTATTGTTATTATTATTATTACTTATTATTATTATTGTTATTGTTGTTATTGTTATTATTATTATTATTATTATTATTATTATTATTATTATTATTATTATTATTATTATTATTATTCTGCTGCACCTGACCTGTTTAAAGGCAGATCTTTTTCTTTTACTTTAAAATGTATCTATTAGAGGAGACTCAGATTGAGTCCCTTTGGTTCCAGGTTGCCTGGAAATAAAAGGCCTGCTTCCTGCAGCAGACACTCTGCAGTCTCTCTCGCTTTATGTCCCCTACAATTAGCCGCTTTGAATGGCAGAAAGGAGGCGAGGGGGGCGGCACGGAGATCCGAGACAATCCGCATTCCTGTGGGGGTAGACCGGCTCCAGAGCTCTGCTGCTCCCGCCGGCCACAGCCCACCTTCCGGGGTAAAATAAAAAAGGAGGGGGAAAATCCTACTTAAGTATCAGCATTAGCAGGCAGCAACACCAGCGCTGTCAACTTAAAAAAATAAAATAAAATATAAGTAAATAAAAAAATGTGAGAATGAAGATGCTGCAGATCTTTAGGAAAATCTAGACCCATGGCTTTTTTTTTATTAAAACGATGCATTAAAAACACCATCCTTCTCTGTCTTAATCACGCACAAGCATGCATATGACTCATGCAGACACCTTTTCCACCTGACACTGAATCCGCTTCCTGATTGCCGCCCGAAAAAGCCTCACACACTCACACACACTGATTTAAAACGCTATAGACAATTCATTTCTTAACCTAAAATCCCCACACAGCCTTTTGTTGTCAGCCTAAAGTCTGCTGCAGGGTAAACAGCGTCCCATCATCACAATGCTTCCTTGGTCACTCCAGAAATTTACATGGCACGTGCACGTTATCAAGAACGCTTTACCGCGTGCACAATCCCTTGCACGTACACACATTTGCTGTATGTCTCTCCCACACACACACCTTTCTCGCCCCCTCATTCACACACACACACTCTCTCTTACACACTCATATACACTCGCGCACGCACACACACCAGTGGTACCATTACATGAAGAGCCCCCGTTTATTTCCAACCGAACATTTTCCACTCAGCTAGTTTTCCCCCCGTTTTGCAAATCGAGTCTAAATAATGACAGTTAGCTTTACTGGACAGCTTCAACTGTAACACTCCACAATAATTATTCTGCAGGATTAGGGCCTCCATTATCATAATCTGGACATTGACAATTACCTATAATTTGCAAAGATGCGCTTGGTTCTTGATTGCAGAGGGCTTTTTTTTTTTTTTTCAAGCTTGCCATCACTAAACAGTGACAGTAATAACGGCTAATTTTGCAGGCAATATATAAGAGCTTACCGGGGTGTGCAAACACTTTCCCACCTGGATTTGCTTATTCAACCACCAGCAGTAAAGCCGTGCAGGCGCTTTTTTGTTTTGTCTGTGTTAGAGAAGTGGAGAAAGGTAAGGATGAGTTTTCTATTTCCTCTGACTATAGGTCTATCCTTAGAGGAAGGAAGGACACTCATGGCTGCACAATGTTGAGCTATGAAGGTAGTCAAAATATAGGGTTAACAGAAAAAGAGAGCTGGGAATAATTTGTTTTTTAAAAATGAGTTTGGATTCTTTATTTAGTGGAGAGAATGTTTGGGTTGTTAGTGGCTTAAGGAGATCTGACAATGTTGTGTTTGGAGTTTTCACGCGAGAAATAGGTTAAATCAGCATCTATCTATCTATCTATCTATCTATCTATCTATCTATCTATCTATCTATCTATCTATCTATCTATCTATCTA
>JBAFTC010000011.1:34358893-34379899 GCA_037177435.1 Melanotaenia nigrans | reverse complement strand
CTTTCATCCTTTCATCTGCTAGGAAAGAATGAAAATGATAGATAACTAATGTAGATGTCCATCCCACTCTGCTCTGTAGCCAGGAGTACCAGCGGTGGGCCTGCCTGGAGCGCTACCTGGCCCGTCCGGAAGGCCGGGGAGGATGTGGAGGAGACGTGAAGAAGCTCTGCTCCCAGCTGCTCGGCGCTGTCATGGACCAGCAGTCAAGGTGCTTTTTATACCCCAGCAGCAGCGACGCCTGCAGCCTCCCGTTAAAGTCGGCCTGATCAGCTGATGTGAAGCTTTCTTTTTTATTTTGAACCTTTTGACCATCGAGATGCTCAGAGAATCAGAAGTCAGTTTGACCCTTGGTTGAGCTGTTAGAGAGGAATCAGCTATGTATGTATGAACATTAATCATGTAAACTTTAGCTTACAGGATTATCTATAATTATGTTTATTCCTTTTCTTTGACAGTTTTATTAAAGGCAATAAAAACTTAAAAGAAAAGCAGCTGACATAAAAAAGTGAAGAAATTGCACATTGATCGTCATGAAATGACGTAATGAAGCGTAACTCTGCTGTTCGCCAACAGTGACCTGAGCCTGGAAAAGCCACGGAGGACGGGCGTTGCAGGGACGGGGACGTGTTTGCCAGACATCCTGTCCAGACTACAGGTAGCTGCTGTTTTACCTGTGCTGTATGTGCCCAGTCCAGCCAGAGCGCTTACAGATGCAGGGGGACATTGTGGGATAGTCGCTGGGAGCAGACAGTCTGGGATAAAGTAAGAAAACCGGTGTTTGGATGTGTAGGAAATAAGCAGGTGTGAAGACATGAGGGTCTGAAGGGCCAGACCATCTATGGATCTGTAGCATCGGATCAGACGGTCCACGACTATCGACTGCTGTCTGACTCGGCTTTAGAGGACTGGAACAAGTTTGATCCAACACGGAGCCACATCTCATGATGGTCTGGCCTTTGGTGGGTCTGAAAGTGTTGGGTCTGTGGATTCAGAGGTCATCGTGTTTCACCGATCATGTTTGTATGACTTCAAGTCAACTGCTGAGTAAGGCAGTAAAATAAAAAGGCAGAGAAGCTGTTAATGTTCACAGTGAAGCACCAGAGTAAAACGCTCCTAACCCTAACCCTGTGACTGTGTTTGTAGGAACTTGTATATGAGATGGAAGTGGCTAACCTCTCCGGCAGCAGAGCGGATCTGAGTGACTTCCTGTTCGACGTGGTGTCCCAGCGATGCTCCTCCATGGCAACCTCCTCCTCTCGGAGCATCGGCGCTGAACTCGGTCTGCAGCGTGCTCTACTCACATGGAACAGGTACGAAACATGGAGGTCTTTCCAGACCAGGGAAAAAGGTAAAGGTGGAATAAACTATGATTTTTCTCAGAGTGCTGCTGGCTCTGCCCGCCGCGCTCTTCATCAAAGTAAAGCCTGAAGGGGGGAGGATGACTCTGGACTGCAACACACTGATAGAACATGTCAACCAGCATCAGGTGAACTGACTGAATTTATTTTCTCCATCAACCCAGATCAGCTGTCTGGAAAAACAAACTACAGGTTATTCATCTTGTTCTCTGTGTCTTTGTCTCTCTTTTCTAATACTCAGCGGGAGGTGTGTTCACCAGCTGGTTTCCTCTCCTTCCACATCACTGCACACTTCTTAAAGGTGATACTTCACTAAAACATTAAGATCCAACAACAAAAGACCTGCTTTTGATTGGAAGAGCTCTGGTGTGCAGCCTGTTCACGTGGCCTCTGTTTCAGGGTCTGTTATGTGCTAGCGTTCGGTGTGGACGTCCAGGAGAAGAGGTCAGCAGAGTCTGGTCCCAGATGAGCGTTCGCTGTCCTCTGCTGCTGGTCTCCACCGCTGTAAATACATCCTCACCTAAACTCGTGTTCAGAAAGGCTGGTTCAGTTTCAGCCTTTATCAAACCTTTTAACACAAGACAAACTACAAACATAAAAAGTAAAAATTCAACCCCCTGAAATTCCAGCCAAAGCGTGTTGGATTTAATATTATTATATTATTTATATATATATTATTATTGTAATTTACAGTTAAAACTGCTGTAAATTTATAGGGGAACTAAAATAATACCACAGTCTGAAGATTAGAGTTTATAGCTTCAAGTTAACATTTGTAGCCTTAAAATGTCTCAAAGTTTTATTTGTAATTATTAATTTTCAAAAGTGTGTCTTCTCAGTAAAACGCTACCAAGGTTGGTCATTTCCTCTAATTCAAAACACTAGCAGTTCATTAAAGACCATTGTACAGATTAATAAATAATATGTATTAATGAGCATAGAAAAGTGTCATTATTAGACAGATTTAAACCGTGGAACCGAGCCCAGGTGTGCATAAACACCTATGTGCTGCTTCACGAATAGTCTCCAGTTTTCTCCGTTAAGACGTTTTTTGTGTCGTGTTAAAATCCTGAAGTTGGTGAGAAGTGTTTCTGTTCAAGCTGCAAGCTGTGATGTTAAATGTTTAGACGGTGATGAAAGAGGTGCTATGCTGCTTTTTGTGGCCTCTGCAGCGCTGGTGGCAGCATCTGTCTCCACTGCTGCTGTCGCTGTGGCACCGGCTGCATGACGGAGCGTCTCCACCCGACCAGCTGCAGCTCCTCACCGACTCCCAGCACTGGGCCTGCCGGTAAACACACATCCAGCTGCACCACATTAGCATGCCACCTCCAGCCAGCGGGGTTATTTGGATAAGAGAAAACAGGGTTTAATGGAAACTTTATGCATCTATAAGTCACATTAAAGAACAAAAAATGTCAACTCAAGGAGTTAGAGCGCGTTTCAAATAAAAGCTCAGATGTTTGTGGACACACCAGCTTACAGCAGTTTTTTCTTTTTATGAAGAAAAACAGCAGTTTGCATTCAAACAGAAGTACGCCAGGTTTTCCTTCTTCATGTCTGGACCTTCTTCAGGCCACACGCTTGTTTTCTCCTTGTTCTCGAGACTGCAGGGCGTGTTTTTATGTCAAACAGCTGACCGGCTTATTACCGGTTATTTAACGAGAAGCTCCGTCCGCGGCAGGGCGGATTGGGTCGTGTATTTTAATCCAAGATGTTCCTTACATTTACATTATTTCTCACCATCGCGATCAGCTGTTCATTAAAAGTGGGATTTAAAGGGGGAAATGCAGAAACCACAACTTTCACGCCCACATCTAATGTCCAACCAATCACACGATACTTCTCAGAGCCCCACGAGAAATTCTGCTTGGCTGATGTGTGGAGAAGCGTCGCCATTCACGTCCACGAGAGCAAAATGACGTCATGTTCTGTTCGGGCGGAGGATGGGGCAGCCTTTATCGTCCTAAATGAGCACGAGGAACCATGTTTCATCTTCATCAAGCATCAGCAGGATGTGACTGCAGCAGCTTCAGCCCCGTTTCCATTATCATCATACCGCACCATTCATGGAGCACCACTCAAGGCGGAGCTACTGGCATCTAACGATAAAATCCATTAGATTATTGGTAGGAAAAACGTCACTGCCCACAACGCTGCCGTTCAGTTCGTGGTTCAGCCGGATGTTGGAAAGATAAGAAAAGGCTGCCTGCAAACACCAGTAAGGTCTGGTCGTAGGACGCGGCGTGTATCGTTCGTACCGCGAAGCAAAAGCCAAGCAGAATAACCAGCTGCTCATCGGCCTCCATTGTTGTTTGTAGCGTCGTGTTTGTTGTCGTCCCGTTACCATGACGCCGCGCTAGGGATTTGGTGTAAACCCTGCGAGCCCGGTGCCGGTTCGACTTGCAGTGGGAACCCTGACCTGAATTGGCCGGACCATTCTGAAACTTCCGAAGCGTACCGATCCGGACCGAGCTGCTCGGTGGAAACGGGGCTTTAGTTGCAGACCACCAACAGGTCTACGTCCTGTTTCAGATTGTGGTTGTAATTTAGTTTTTGTTTTTTTTTGCAGAAATTCCCTAAATATATAAATATAAATGGTTCTTCGTGGTTTCCTGCTTTTTGCCATCATACTTCAGTATCTTGGAGGGTTTTTAGATGAACTCTTATGAAATGACATTTTGTGTTAAAAACCAAGTCTTAGAGGAACCTGCAGGACGTCTCTTTGTGCCTGGTCTGCAGGCTGGAGGAAGGTCGGGTGCTGCAGACGCCTCCTGCTGCAGCTCTCCTGCTGGCGGCCAGCCTGCATCGTGCCTGGCGAGGCTGCGAAGGAAACCGGCTGAGCTTCAGCGCTGCTCTCAGTTCCCTGCAACCAGAGAGAGATGCCAAAAACAGACAGGTTAGACTGACATGCTCGCCCAGGGGTAGAATAAAGTGGATCCATTCCAGGATCATGTGTTGTCTTGTTGGGGATGAATCAGTTTCGGAGGATCAGGACGTGGATCCTTGGCTAATTCATAAACACTGATGGATGATGGTAATCTAGTAACCGTAGTAACACTGACTCCTCTCAACAACAAAGTGAGGATTTGGACTCTCACTGTTTTTGTCTCCTGATGGACACCTTTTATTTCCAGTCAGCACCTGTACACTAATGAAAACGTTCTGGTTTATGATCTGTATGTAACTGTCTGGATTATCCATCTTTTAGGTATTTACCTGCTGCTGCCTCATGTCTGCTTACAGGTTCTAGTTTTTCTGCTCTTCCTGTGTGTAAACGACTACCTGTCAGCACTCCTGTATCCCCAGGTAACCGACCTTCCACGCATCATGCTCAGGTTTAAGAAAAAAGAGTCCAAGCTTTCCAGCGGTGGCTTATAAGATTAAGTCATGAGCCTCTAAGAACACAACGCATGTTACTCATTCCCTCGGGACATAGCATGCCTACAGAATTATAGAGTTAACGTAGTACGTGAGCCTGGAAACACGTTTAATAAAAAAAAAACCTCTGCTACTGTATGCAGTTTGTTTAATCAGAAACAGGGACGGAAAGTTCCTTTAACAACCACACGAGGAAGCAGATCAGGTGTTTGTTGTTTGGATGTTCTGTCCATGCTGAAGGAACCAGAACAGATCCCCTTATTCATTAAATAAATAAACGCTGAAAAATTCATGGTATTCTTTTCAAGAAACACCAGGAACATTAATTAAAAACTGAACTATGTCCAGGACTCCCCCTTAAATATTAGGTGAATGTCTTTAGGGGAGCTCCTCTGCCTTTCAGGGGAGCCGAGCTCCCCATAGCTGAATATAAATAATGAAGTGTTTTCTTTGCGAGCTGTTCTGTGTTTTCATGTTGGCCGTGTAGGAGCGGAGTCACGAGAAAGCTGGAGGTTTCTGCGCAGAGCTCCTGACCGTGTTGGCCGACTCTGCTGATTGGCTGCTCATCTTCAGGTCTAACGGTACAGCATCCAGCTACGTCTCTACACGCAGTGCATCTTTATCACGTTAATTAATCTAAGGTTATCGGATATTTTCTTTTTCTAGAGCACAGTGTTTATCAGTCAGTAACCATGGTAACGTCAGATGAGCGTGCACGGCTGATGCCCCTGGCTTTCTGCAGGTGAGGAGGAATAATTCTTCTAAATCTGGTGCAGCTGTTTAAAACCTTCATGTTTTATATGCCTGGGTCTTTGTCATGATGTCATTCATTTATTAACTTTGTGATTTCTACTCTCATCGTTGAGCTGTGAGCCTACCAGTCATCTTCTCATGGCTGCACAAAGCTCTGCTCGTGTTCCCTTAAACATGGATGATTAAGAAAGTTGAATGGTTCTGTTTCATCAGTTCTGTGTAAACACTTCTCTGTACCTCTGTGGCCGAAGATGTTCTGGAAAAAAGGAGGATCAGGTTCCTAAAGCAGAACTACAGAGCACCGCGTCAGGCCCAGCGTCTCCGAGGAGGAGTCATGGCTGTTCTGCTGTTCAGAGCTCTGCTTTAATTCAAGAGTTAATCACGAACTCACTCCATAGCTGCACGTCTACCATCAGACGATATGTTGTAAACTACCGCATCAACCATCATCATCATCACTTGATTCACAATCAGACGACATGAGCACGTCTGACATGTAGTCACAATATTTAAAGAAATCTATCTTTTGTAAGTTAAAGTGGAAACCTTGCTGTGTGTCTAGCCTGCTCCCACAGCAAAGCGCTGAGCTGCTTCAGACGCTGGTGCGAGGTCCGGGCTTCCTCCATGCCGCCATCCTCTGCTACTTATCTGTGCTGCAGCTCTGGCTGGACGGACGCATCCCGACACCGACCACGCCGCGCTCCGAGGAACAAGCCATGGTGCGTACGGTTCTGCATCTGAAAAGAGCGATGAAAACAAACACTATAACCCTGTATCGCCAGGCGGAGCCGCCCCAGATCCTGAGCCACACCAAGCAGTTTCTTCTCAGCTTGATCTCGCAGACGTCTCCAGCTGGACTCGCCTCCAGCCAGCTCAGACAGGTAACCGGCGACATTAACATCCGCACCCCTCTGTCCTGCACACTCCTCCATCACTTCCTCCTGTATTTTGTCTCTGCTTGTTGATCCAGCTGGAGTCCCAATGTGCAGACCTGGACCCAGAGCTGGCTGCTGCTCTGTCGGTGAACCTCGAGCCTCACAGTCTCAGTCCGGAGATGGACTTCCTCTGACCTGCTGAGCTCTTCTACAGTCACAGTACAAGACTAGATGCTTCGACTAGTATTATACCTCACATACAACCACTGCTTCACATTCATCCAGCAACACTTTCCGGCCCACATGTTGCTCTGAAACAAAAATCTACACTTTATTTACACGTTGTTTGTTCTTAGCATGGCAGAATAGACACTTTTATTTCACATACATGTACATCTGAAGCCTTTCCTGCTACAATTCAGAGATAGACTCTTAAAAAGGGTAAAAACTTAATAAAAAGTTTTATACTGCGTCTTCTTGGAGGTCATTCGGTGCTTCAGACAACAAGAACGTTTCTTTAGATCCATAAACAATAAAAGTACGAACGCCTGCAGCTCAGCCGGCACGTCGTAGCAGGTTTGCTTCTTTCATTTAACCACCCTGCTCCAGTTTACTCGTTTTATTCTACCGGTGCATGTTCAGCTGTTTGGCTGTTCTATACTGGTGGTTCCCAACCTAGGGTCCCTGGACCCCCAAAGAGGACAGGGGGTCTTGAGGCAGATGGCTTCAACACATGGCGGCCAGGGGGGTCCACAGCTTTCTGGAAGCTACATGAAGGGGGTCCTCAGGGAAAACAGGCTGGAAAGCTCTGATCTAGCGAATGAAACGGCAGATTTTCATGAAGTCAAACCAGTTTATGGTCACTGGTTTTTCGGGGGGGGGGTGCTGCTTCCGTGTTGACCAGTTTATAGAGAAAGAAAAGGACTGAGCAGCGTTTACTGTGGATCCCAGAACGTCGGCCTGCTGCCGTCAGACGGCAGGTCTGTGGTGCTTCAAACAAAGAAGTCGGAACAGATGAATCCTGGAATAAAAGTCATGTTTGTCGTAGCTTTGAAGGGCCGGTAATGTGATGGAGTCTAACAGATGAGTTATTGTCCACTAAAATGAAACGTGATGCCATGATGATGTTTTATGTGAGACTGGAGGTCTGGATGGGATCCTGGTCTACAGTCTCTGTACATCTGCAGCCAATCTGCTGTCATCTGTCCTGGGCCTGCTGGACCACCTCCCCCGTCAGGGTGATGGTGTGGAGGTCTGCGTACTGCTGCTGCTGCTGGCTGCCGCCCCTCTGAGCCTCGGCCTGAGTCAGCGGATGGACCATGGACATGTGCACGTTCAGGTTGTGGGCTTTCTCAAAGCGCTTCCTGCACATCAGGCACTCAAACTCCAGGTCGGCCTCAGCCTTGTGTTTGGTCATGTGGTATTTAAGAGACGCTCGCTGGCGACACTGGAATCCACACACCTCGCACCTGAAGAGGACAAACCAGACAAGTAGCTTCGATAAAACACAAACGCATCCACACTTCCAAGCTGACATCTGGCTCATTAGCTTTGTTTGGAAATGACTTCTGGTTTTGCTTACTGGAGGGGTTTGGCTCCCGAGTGCCTCATCTGGTGGACAGACAGGTGTTTTCTCTGTTTGAAGGTCTGACCACACTGGTCACAGATGTAATTCCTCTCGTCTGGGATGGAGACAAAGCAACGTAAGAACCAGGCCGAGTGAAAACTGCAGCTGAATGTGGAGCAAAGCGCGGTAAACATGATCAGTTCCTTCTTATTACGCTGCAGGAGCCCGACCCAATAAGTCTGATTCAGCTTGTATGATGAGGGGAGGCAGCTACACGTGTGGAAATGGACACGTATGTACATTTAAAATCACGTCTCGATCTGGAAGTTATTAAATGTACATTTGTAGATCTACAGTTATCAGGAAGTTGAAACGCAAGCAAATGATAAAGATAAATTAATGTATAAAACATTTCATATAGATCGTTAAATTAAAAAGTTTATATTTAAATAAATAAAATACAACATAAAAGTAAAACCTGTAAATAAATAATACAGTAGAACAAATTTCAGGTTGATGTTTTATAAAATGGAGCCGGCTTGATGGCGTTCGTGTATAAACCCGTACTTATGAAGCCGTTACTGGTCCGAGCCGGCGCAGACCACATGCTTCTGAACGTGGAACCTGGACATGTAAAAGCTGGAGAACCACCTTAAAGTATTTGTGGGAACAATTCCACCTTTACTGGACAGCTGAACTATTTTTATGCTGAAAAATCCCTCGAATGACCGAGACGCTGACCTGAAGAGGGATGAATGTGTGCTGGGCTCACCTGTGTGGATGAGCTTCACGTGTCGCTGCAGGTAGCGGTCAATCATGAAAACCTTGTTGCAGCCAGGATGAGGGCAGGGTCGCTCCCTCACCTCCTCATGATGCTCTTTGATGTGTTTCTAAAAAGCCACGACAAGAAGACGACCAGTCGTTTAGACAAACTTTCTCTCAGGTGTCAAACACCTGCATGATCTCACCTTTATTTACACACTTTCTCTTTACTGCAAAACACACTGACTGGCCAAAAGGAAAAGAAAGGGCTCCACCAAAATGAAAACATCTGGTTGGACCTCCTTCATCTCTGATTCCAGCAGCTTCTCTGAGGCATCGTCTCTAGAAGCTTCTGCAACGTCACCAGATTTATTTCACCCAGTGTTGCATTAATTTCTCTCCAAGATCTGACGATGATGGAGAATCCGACTGCTGAGCAAAGCCTTCTCCAGCACATCCCAAAGATCCTCCATGGGGTTCAGGTTCTGGACTCTGTGGTGGCCGATCCATGTGTGGACATGTCTCCTGTTCCCTGAACCAGTCTTTTACAGTCTGAGCCCCGTGAATCCTGAACTGAGCCATCAGGGACGATGGAATAACCTGCTCATTCAAGATATTCAGGTATCAGCTGACCTCATTCTTTGGAAACATAATGTTGCTGAACCTAGACCTGAACCTAGACCAGACCGACTGCAGCGACCCCAGATCATAGACATTTGTTGGGGTGAACAAACTGATTGATAAGGCCAGCTCGTGGTGGGGCTGAGATGTTGGGTTTATGTTGTCTGTTTTTTGTGTGTAAAGCGTCTTTGGAAATTTAGTTTCCCCCCAAGGGATTAATAAAGCATGCTGGTCCGTCCGTTCATTTCTTCCTGACCAGATTTCTTCCTGGAAGACGATGGTTCCCTCCATCCTTCCAGTTTTAATGATGGTTGGACATTTCTGAAGCCAGTTTAGTTTCTGCTTCTCCCGACATGTTTTCTCTGCTTGATGATCTGACCCTTCTGGACCAGACTAACATCTTCTCCACGGATGGCTGTTTCAGACACGAGAAGCTGCTCATTGATGAGTTGGGGTTAAACACCTTATTACAGCTGAAAGGTGATCGCCCTGCAGGAATTATCCAATAGGAGCTCCGACCTGTTGGCTTAGTTAAATCCAGGTGAGGCAGGTGATGTGTGAACAAAACAACGAATGAAACTGAGAACTTTTTTTTTTTTTACAAACGATTCTGAACCAATGAAAACTCTAAGATAAAAGAAATGAGGCTCGATGGAAGCACAGGTGATTTCACCTGGTGGGACAATAACGTAGAGAAGAACAAACAGCCAGCTTCTTTAAAAGCAGGAGGAGTTTGCTGTGATGCTATTCAGAGTAAGAAAATAAATTCATGCTGTGAAGCTGCATCAATGCCGAGAGGAACGTAGAAATATTAGACTGCAGGTGAGAACGCGGCAGCCTAGACCAGTAAGTCCTGACCTTCAGACCATCAGGCGCTCTGTAGACTGCGGTGCAGCCCTGATATGGACACTTGTAGATGTTGGGAAGCTCCTCTCTTAAAAAAAAAGAAACAGTGGAACTTTAAAAAATAGCTGTAAGATGTTGTGTATCTAGAAAACTACAGTGGTCTTTAGTAAAGCTGCATCATCTACACACCCTTTAGGTTTGAACTTGTTCTTCCAGCCTGGTTTGGGTCCAGGTTTCTTTCTGACTTTGGGCTCTTCTACGGACTTGGGACTTTGTCTTCTCTTGTTCGGGACGTTTTCCCTGCGAGCTCTGAAAGGAAAAAGAGGGTACTACAGAAAAGGGCTTTATAAACACACCATCTCTGCTAGTTGAAGCTTTTCCAGATATAAAACGTGACCAGGACCTGATTACAGCTCAAAACAATTAGCCAGTAAATCATGTTATGCTTTTAAAAGATTTGTAATAGCCTCTAGAAAACTACCAGCTCACATCTAAAGACAAATGTTTAGAGTTTTAGGTCTCAGCCTGAGATTTGACAGACTGAATCACTATTAACAGACTACAACTCGATTCTTTCAGCATGTTTGTGACATGTTGGACGGCTGATATGGAGCAGGGCTGATCAGCCCACAGCAAAGCAAACAAGGGCGGAGTTTCCCTCCAGGAGGGAACTACGTCTTTATTAAGTGTTGCTCACCAGATTTTACACGACTCATCAGAATCTGGAGGATGAATGAGTTTCTGTTCTTCTCTCATTTGTTAGATCATGATACTGTAACACAGAAACGATCCACAGCAGACGTTTACTAATAACACCCGCTCCTCTTCCTGGACGTCCACCGACGACGTTTCATCTCCGCTTCTTCTTCATCTTTTTTTTTTCACCATTTTTTTGTCCATTTTTGCCGGAGTTCTGACTGTCGGGATTCCTGCTCATCTGTTGGTTGTTGATCATGATTTCATCACTGCGACTTGCAGATCCAAGACTAGGGAAAGGCTGACGTTAAACAGCACAGATTCCCAGTTTAAAGCCAGCGATGGAGACGACGGGAACGCGCTGACTCCAGTAAAAATACTTCCGGTTTTAGTCTGCCACCATGAAAATTGGTGTGAACCCAGCATGAGCTGGGAATAAAAACTGGGACCCAATTTGCTCTCTAAAAAGACAAAAGGGATATCATCACCTAAGAACAATTATCACAGAGAGCAGAGGACGTAGAAGCGAACACCCAGTACCTTCGTTACTTATCGGTACTTTCAGAAGTATCACAAACACACCGAGAGAATTAACTGCATGAGGGTCAAAGTGGTTTTTAAATAATCTTTTAAATTCAACCAGCCAGCACGAGTGAAACTAGACAACCAGAACTTTGAGAACAGCCGTAACAAGGTGAATCCTGTCAGCTCAGCTGATCCGATCGCCTCCATCACAACTTTCTATCCGATCCAGAGGGACGGTTTAAACCAGAGGTCCCAACCCTGGTCCTGCAGGTCTTAGATGTCTCCCTGCTGCAACACACCTGATTGAAATTAAACGGCTCTGACCGGCTCTGCACAAGCCTGCTGATGAGCCATGAATTGTGTTGCAGCAGGGAGACATCTAAGACCTCCAGGACCAGGGTTGGGACCTCTGGTTTAAACCGTTCCAGGATCACATCAGCAGGAAGAAAATGATTCTGAGCTGGATGATGTTTCTGAGCTTGGACCAGGTGGGAGTTCGCACACCTGATGAGTTTCAGGGACGACTTGGAAAATGATGGAACTGAAACTGAAGCAGGATCTTTGAGCATCTCCTTGGTTCTTCTGAATCTGTACGTGTTGCACGTCAGAAATGTTCAGACCGGATTAAATCTGCTCATCACATGAACACACCACTGATCAACCACTTTACTAGCTGGATTCTGATCAGACTGATTCCTATCGAGTCCATGAAGACGCATCGTACGACTCGTCCTTTCTTCACCACACTGCCATACGACTGGACGACGGAAGCATTTTCTTTTTATTCACAAGGAATCTTTCTTTACCTCTTGTCTGAGTACGGCTCGAACAACTCTTCGTCTGAGAGGCCTCCTTTCCCACGCTCCTCAAACTCATCCTCAGAGATGACCCTGAACACACACACACATTCTAGTTATTGATCTGTCTCACTTTATTCATCAGGTGAGACAAATTAAAAGTTGTTGCACATCATTTTAAAAAATGGTGCCCACAGATCCAATCAACACAGTCCAGATCCTTTTCAGGCCGTCTTATGTAAAGAGGCTGCAGCTCCGCGGTGGCCGGCCCAGGTTGAAGTCCCGGCCTGCGGATCATTCCCTGCTCTCTCTGACCCCCCCATCCTGTCCAGCCACGGGTAAAATAAAGGCCACTAGAGCCCAAAAAGCTTCTTAACAGGAAAAAAAAGTATAATTTTCATTTCTGTCTTGAGAATCTTTTTCAGTAAACCTTTCAGCCATGAACTGTTTCAGTATAATTTCTCTCATCTTCCACCTCTTCTGTCTAAATGACGCCTGGCCTCGTGTCCACCGAGCTTTCCAGAGATCAGCTGATGTCTGGAATTAGATGCTGTCTGCATGTGGAACCTGCAGAGCAACATGGCTGCAGCCAGGCTGCCGGCTTCCTGTCTGGACTCCAACATAAACTCTGTTCTGGAGTTAAAACGAGACAAAACTAAACGCAGGTTTCACAAGCGGGTGGAGAGATGCCGTTGTCATGACAACGACAAGCCTAGGGATCAGGGTCCTGCAGGTTGTAGATGTTTCCCTTCAAATCAGACTCATTGATTTGAATCAGAAACAAGGCAAAAATCTAAAACCTGCAGGCCTGCAGCCCTGTAGGACCGAACCTGCCTACTCCTGATCCAGGGCAGTGGCAAAAGTCTGGAAAATGCTAGAAAATACATTTTCTCTTTGCTAATGTTCTTGAGTTTGAACTCCAGGACGTAGTGAGGCAACACGCTGTAGTCTCATCACGTTTCCAGCCGACACCTCAAAGCTGCAGTTATTTACGAAATTCAGAGGGAGATTATATATTTTTTCTTCATGTCTTTGAGCATCTTAGTCTTTCT
Source organism: Melanotaenia nigrans (assembly GCA_037177435.1). NCBI lineage: Eukaryota > Metazoa > Chordata > Actinopteri > Atheriniformes > Melanotaeniidae > Melanotaenia > Melanotaenia nigrans. The sequence continues at coordinate 34,366,669 of JBAFTC010000011.1, read as the reverse complement.
GCCTGTTTGGGAAAAAGGTTTAAAGCTAAAGAGTCCAATCTACAGCCTCTCTCTACATTAGGTGAGCCGCGGCTGTTTAAGGATTTACTGGACCGGGACGGGGTTCAATCAATTTGACTGGTGACTGTCTCGGATGTAACTCCCTTCTTTCCCGGTTGTATATATGTGATGGAGTCCAGATCCAGATGTTTCACCTCAGTTGGATGTCACTGCAGCGCTCCCTAAGAAAAGGATCTGAGTCATCCCACCTGCACTGACCAACCTGTCAGACAGGTCGCTGTCAGCAGTCCCGTCATCGAGCTGGACCAGAGCCGGAGACATCGCCTCCTCGTGGCCTGCAGAAGGACAGCCCAGCGTTATGGATGAGAGGGAAGGGGATCAGTTAAAGAAGCAACTGCTGTCACTAACTTTACATTTGTGGTGATATCTGCAGAGGAAAACTTCCTGCTCTGTCAGCACATCAGTCTAGAACGTTCTGCATGACGTGAATAAAAAGACAAGATGCTGATGTTCTGTGTGTCTCAGTTTCGTGTCTCAGCTTCGTGTCTCAGTTTCGTCTCAGCTTTGTGTCTCAGCTTCGTGTCTCAGCTTCGTCTCAGTTTCGTGTCTCAGCTTCGTCTCAGTTTCGTGTCTCAGCTTCGTCTCAGTTTCGTGTCTCAGCTTCGTGTCTCAGCTTTGAGTCCAGCGTCTGCAGCTGGAAATCTTCTTACCTTCACTGCTGCCCGTCCAGTCGTCCAACGGCGAGGTCTGTGTCTGGGCTGTGACTGCAGGTGCGCTGTGTTGAACCAGAGTGTTTACACTTCCATTCCCACCAGACTGCTCTTCTTCTTCTTCATCCTCCTGTTCCCGCTCCTCCTCTTCAGACATCCCTCCATCACCACTACTTAGCCCTGTACTGATGAATGTCGGCGTGTTCCCTGAATTGGACACAGTGGTGCGCGTGGTGTCCATGATGTATCTGTGACCGTCAACGCAGCCCCACACGGCCTTAACGGAGCCCAAGCACTGGCCCTCCAGCACCTCCTTCAGGTTGGGGCAGGAGCGGCAGGCCTCTCCATGGTGGTGCGCCCACGACACCAGGCTGTGGAGGCACTTTGGGTCTGAGGTAAAGGATGGAGGTGCTACAACAAAACAGGAAAAATTGTTAACTGAGTAAAGAAACTGTTAACTTTGGTAAAGAAAAAGAAAGAAGGATTGCTTCCACCTACTCGCACTGTGGTTTACGGGACACTTTGAATTTCTTCTGAAAAAGAAACAAAAACTTGTAGTTTCATGTTTTCTAAGGAAATCCTGGCTTTTATGAACTGACTTAGCTGGATGTTGTTTCTAAACTCACCGGCTTTCGAGGTTCTCCCTCCCAACCGGTGGGAGGTTGACTCTCTGCAGAAACCTGATCAGGATGCTGTGGCACTTGTAAAACTTAGCGTGGCACTTTTTGCAGATAAACTCAGATAGTCTGGGGTCACGGTCCACCTGGACGCCGACCAAGTGCTGGAAGTCTGTATGAAACAAAAGGGCAGATTGGGTCGTCGTGTCTGACTCTTCAACGGTTTCCAGGGAGTCCTGAGGCCATTTGTTGAAGGCGTGCCGCAGGCTGCGTGGGGAGAACTTTCCATGGCAGAGTCGACAGAGGGCAGCTGACACTTTGCCTGCAGGAAGATACAATAAATACCTTCTCCATGTACTTGCAGCTGGGAGAGCATCTCCAGGACGGCATGGGTTCAGCCACTCACCTGAAGACCTGGACCTGCTGTCTGGATGTTTCGGTGCATTGTCTGCTGTCATCATGCTCAAGTCTGAGTTGGTGTTGACATCTGTTCCCACACTGTCACTAAACAAGCCATCTGTTGCTGTGGGGAGGGTCTTCCGGGGTCTTCCTCTGTTGCCAGATCTCCCCACCCCCCGCCGGGAGCTCTCGGATGTCCTCGGACGCTTGCTTTTCTTTCTCATGGTTTGTTTTTTGGGCTGTCAGCAGCTGATCTGGTGAATCGAGCCCTGCAATGCGTGCTACTGTAAAAATAAACACAGCAGCAACATAAACCAACAAGTTTTAAAACCCAGGACTCTGAGAATTTATCAGAACCCACCTGAAGGTTGTTGTAAATAGAATGAAAAAGTCTAACAAATAATAAAACGAGCATTTTATTTAAAAGAACAAGAATTTTAATAATGTTTACCTTTTTTAAGGGTTTGTGTATTAATACAGAATCACTGTTAGGATGTTAAAGTCCTCCAAGAAAAACATAATAAATGTTTTCTCTTTACATTCATTACTTACCAAGTTTAATTCTTGTGAAAGCCAAGTATTACACCTAACGCTCATATTTCCACAAGCTAGCTGCTTAGCCTGGTTAGCTCCGCCTGCTACGTTTGCTAACTGCTGAGCAAAATATCAAAAGTTTAGGTTGTAGTTTACGCTGTTTTCATGTAGAATTGATCTAAAACGTGCAAAAACCCCAAGGCTTGAAGAACGTGTATAATATGACAGATGAGTTGTTCACCAAGCAGAACAAACTCCAGCTGCACCGAAGATCCAGTTGTAAACATTAGAACCCGGAAGTGTTACCGGAAACACAGGGGGGAATAATTTATAGCGCCACCTGTTGACCCCAAAACTGTCATCATAATCTTTCATTGTACCAACAAAATAATAATAATCATTTCTTCTCAGCTGCCACATATTTACTGACTGCTGTTAAAAGAAGAGGAGAAACTATACAGTAGTATAGATAGATGGACAGACAGATAGATGGACAGATAGATAGATGGACAGATAGATAGATGGACAGATAGATAGATGGACAGATAGATAGATGGACAGATAGATAGATAGATAGATAGATAGATAGATAGATAGTCTTTGTGCTGCTAGCTGAACAAAATTTTTGTCTGCATCAGTCAAAAATCTGCAACCTAAAATCATCTAATAATAAAATAAAAGAATAATCAGAATAGAATAAAATTTTATTGCCATTGTCAGTGAAAGTTTCACAAACTAGGACTTTTTCTTGGTGCAATGGTGTAACATGGAACATACACTAGTAACTTATGCAATGTTTTCCTCCTATATAAAACACAATATACACGTAACAACAAACAATAGTGTGGGATGGTAAATGTTAATGTCTAGCAGCAGGTGAGTGTGGAGTGAACCACATAGTGTAAATATGGTAGTGCAAATGGCAGATTGGTGTCTATGAGTCTGATACTGAGCAGCTGATTGTTCATGAGTCCAAAACAAAGTTATTTAGTGTTCATGAGTTTGATGGTAGAGGGGAAGAAACTGTTCATATGGCGGGAGGTTCTGGTTTGAATGGATCGTAGCCTCCTGCCTGAGGGGAGAGGGACAAACCGATCGTGTCCAGGATGAGGAGGGTCAGCTGCAATAGGACCTGCACGACCCCGGGTCCTGGAGCCAGTCACCTTCTCAGTGGCACGCTCAATGCGCTGCAGTCTGTGCCGGTCCCTGGCAGTGGCTCCAGTGTACCACACGGTGATGGAGGAGGTGAGGATGGACTCGATGATGGCCCTGTAGAACTGTACCAACATCTTGACGGGCAGCTTGATTTTCCTCAGCTGCCACAGGAAGAACATCCTCTGCTGGGCCTTTTTGATGAGGGAGCTCCTACTTGATGTCCTGGGTTAAGGTGGAGCTCAGGAAACAGAAGCAGTCCACAGTGGAGATGGGACAGTCAGTGAGGACGAGGGGGGACGGTGGGGCTGTGGTTTTCCTGACGTCCACGATCATCTCCACTGTCTTCTGGGTGTTCAGCTCCAGGTGATTTGGCTGCATCAGGACACCAGCCGATCCACCTCCTTTCTGTAGACACCTCATCATTGTCTGAGATGAGCACGATGAGGGTGGTGTCGTCTGCAAACTTGATTAGTTTGACGGACTGATGGCTTCCAGCTGTTGGTGTATAAGGAGAAGAGCAAGGGGGAAAAGCCATGAGGGGATCCAGTGCTGATGATGAGACAGACTTCCCCAGCCGAACATGTTGGCTCCGGTCTGTTAGGAAGTCACACTCGTAAATAAAACAATAAATAGCCCTGAAACAGCCTTTCAGGGGGTAATTACAACCTTTCAGTACATTTTAGTTTCAGCTGCTTCCTTATGTTCATCATTTCAGCCCAGTTTCACAAAACATGTTGAACATGTGTAAATACTCACCGATGGCAGCTGTTCAGTATGTTTACTGATTAGCTGCTTTAGTATTAAATTATCCACCTGTCAGCTTAATACAGCAAGAGTTTACCATGAAAGCTCAAATAGCACCCAATATATTTAAAGTTAAAGTACATCCAGTAGTTTTATGTTTGGGCTGATGGGAGATATAACGGTAGGCTACTGTAAGAAAACACATCAACATACAGCAGGAGGAGGTTTTTATACCAGGATCATTAAACTGTCATTAATGAAGCTGAGTGATTAACAGTCAAGGAAAATCTCATCCTGTGGTCATGAAGTTCCTGTCAGCCTGTTACAGGTGCAGACAGGGTGCTTCCTGTGCTCTTATCTCCCGTCCCATAAGAGCTCCTCCATTTCAGAGTCTGTGTGGAAGCAGAAGTGACTGTATTCAGATTCGCCAATTTGAAACCCACTTCTGCTGTTGAAGTCAGATGGATCAGCACCAGGTTTTTTGATGATCGGAGTGACAACAGCAGTCTTGAAGGCTAGTGGAACATATCCGGTGTTGAGGGAGGAATGAATGACGGCAGTGAGGAACCAGTGAAGGGAGACACGCTTTGACTAGGACTGTAGAGAGAGGGTCGAGCAGGACGGTGGAAGGTTTGGATCTCTGAATCAGTTAAGAAATATCAGATGGGGATGGAAGAGTGGGATAGAAAGAAATGGAGGTAGAGGGTCTGTGATGGAAACAGCAGCTCCCACAGTGGCGAGCTGTTGATGGATATTTGAGATTTTTGAGGTAAAGAAGGACAAAGGGGAATTGCAGAAGTCAGCTGAGTAAAGATGAGGGAGAAAAATGTCCGGAGGTTCTGTGATATTATTGAACAGTGAAAAGAGAGATTTAGAATTTCCTCCATAGTATGAATAGTATGGATAATACTCTGTTTACATCACAATACATATACTCACAACTTCCTGTTATTTATTGTTTTCTTATTTTAGTACGTTTAAATGGCTTTTTATATATTGCTTGCATCTTCTAAAATATTTTATTTATATATTAGGGCTGAGCTCGTTAACACGTTATTATCGCGTTAAAGCATTACTTTAATAATGTTAATTATTTCATTGCGCAGTAACCCAGTTTTTGTCCTTCAAAGTCTTTGCTCACTGCATGGCTCTGACAACAGAAAATCCAAATGCAGTCAAAGCTTATATCTCCGAGCCAGAGGGGCTCTCTCTCTCTCTCTCTCTCTCTCTCTCTCTATATATATATATATATATATAGAGAGAGAGAAAGAGAGAGAGAGAGATTCGGCGCCTCTTCCAGCAGATGGCGCCCTGGGCGACCGGGACGGACCTGATGATGATTTCAAAGAACACAGACAGTCCCACAAACAATATCTTGGGGTGCTTTTATGTGGGTCAGCATTATGATCACTGATGAGAGAAACCAGTTAGCAAATCGGGCTGGTTATGGGAATAAGCCATTGCTACAGACACACAAACACCACATACCAATTAAAATACAACAGTATCATATTACAAATGTCAGAGTAAACATGCAAAATGTATGAGTCCGCACCACCCCCTCCCTCTCGCTCCATTTCACTTTCTTTGTCGGCTGATTTTGAATATCGTTGTTTAGACGTTGACGTCCCGGGGAAGTAGGGTTGGCTTGATTTTTCTCTATGGTTCATCTGAATTTTCTTCTTTTTCTTTTTTTTTTTTATTTTTATCTTTTTTATTTATTTATTTATTTATTTTTGCTTGTTTGAAACATTTTTAAAATAATTATCAGCTCCCGGATGCCGGAAATAAAAAGAGACTTTACTTTTTTTCAAAGACCATCTCGAGGAGTTTACCGTGTTTTAGTTGTTGGTGTTTCTGAGTTAAACACGACGTTAATACTTCGATTCTGGAAGCTGGAGCTGCTTCCAGTATGACAGATGGATTTCAGCCAGCTTGGCTCCACCAGCGGCTCTTCTCTGACGGATTGTCCGCCGGTTGGGAGACCGCAGGGGGAGAGGAAGGAGCGGCCGTTTACATCATGTACTCGACCAGGAAAAGGCGGAAAAAGAGGCACCACCATCAATATTTGACCGGTTTTGGATTAGATTGGACATTTTAATAAGAATAAAAGGAAGTAAGCCTAACTTGTTTTTCAGGATGTATCAGTGAGCGTTACAGAAACGGCGTTTCCACACACAAGACGTAGGAGGGAGGCGTGGCCTGGGGAAGTCATCGCGCACGCTCTTTACGCACCGCGAACAGGACCGCTGACTGCTTGTAGACGCTCCAGCACTAACTGGGTATGTTGCTTTTAATTTTCAGACGTATAATTACAATCAATAGCGTCTAAATGATGTTTTTCGATAGAATATTACGTTTATTTATTTTTTTTAATTGAATCTGGAAAATGTAAGTTCAGGCCTAAACTAGAAAACCTCCTGGCCGAGAGACTCAATCACAGACCAGCAGGAATAACAACAATATACACATTGTACTCGGCATAGTACGTAAATATAATGAAATAGAAAAAAAAAGTCAAAGTTTCAAAGATGAGAAGCTGAAGAAACCAAAACTTTGGGTCAGTTTAATCATAAAAGACCCTGCGAACCAACCGGAGCTCAAATATAAACCAAGACATTTCAAATGTTTCTATAAAGGTTTAAAACGCATCTAAATTAATTTAGTTAATCCCGCCTTTCCTAGGTTAAGTGTCCACGGCTATCAGTTGGGTGAACAGTCACGTCGAGGCCTGCAGGTGTAGCCTACAGATCCTAACTAACGCCTCCCTGCTGGACTGTCCGGGTCGATTTATCGATCGAACATAACTGGCGATGCATTTCTTTATAAATACACACATATATTTTACTCATTCCTTGGAAATGAACTGAAAATTAACTACCAGATGAAGTAGCCATGGCTCCAGTCAGCAGGCCGCAAAATGAGGAGCGAGCACGGATTCCGGCTCGCGCGTCTATTATAAGAAAATCTAAATCTGCAAATTAAACATCTGTTCTCTGTGTGGAAGTGAACTATTAAACCTTGGTGATTTCCTACATCATATTTAATCCACTGCCCTCTGCAGCAGTGCCTTTAGCCCGCAGTGCTACATGCTAATAACAAACAGCATATTTGAGACATTTACACACCTCTCCTTTCACCTCTTCTTCTGTTTTCTGAGGACAGAAAAAATGGTTGACTTGTTATATAAAGACTTCAGATAACACCTGAAACCTACAAAGTTTTTAACAGAGATACTAATCTGTAAAAAAAAAAAAGCTCAAAAATCACTACAATGTCCGTTCATATGCGCGCGTGCAGACAGAAATCCATCATTCATGGTTATAATAAATACTAAGGTGAGATAATTGTTTCTGTCCCTCAACCTGTTTAGTTGTTTACTTACATAGTCACACTCTACCACCTTTATTTATTAATTACATGTGTAATTTTTATAAAATAAAGAAAGAACCCATCCTCACCTGAAACCCGCATTTTCTCATTCCCTCATTTCAGTCACATGACGCGATGTCTTTAACCCAGCTATTATTATTATTTATTATTATTATTATTATTATTATTATTATTATTATTATTATTATTATTATTATTATTACCACTATTATTATTATTATTAT
>JBAFTC010000011.1:34294587-34306541 GCA_037177435.1 Melanotaenia nigrans | reverse complement strand
AGATTCCACAGCTGGAAGTTTCATCTTAATACGACCAAGATCCACCGAACCAGAGGCAGAAGAAGACCCGATTTATGCTTCATGTTTGTAAAAGTCAGAAAGCATGTCTTACCTTTGCTGTCTTGCATAAATTAAAACTGCATTTATTTAACAAAAAATAATAAAGTTTCCCGACCAAAAATTGCGATGTTCTGTCCATCTGCATGTATTTAGACAAAGAGAAACGTCGGTTCTTTTTTTCTTCTTCCTGTTCCAGACAGAAAGCATCTCTTTATTTTAATAAACCCGCTCTCTCCCGATCGCATCAGATGCACCGCTGCAGCAGGGAACAGAGACATGGACGCCATGTTTCTATCATCAAAGCCAGTGGCCAGAGAAAAAAAAAAAAAATTTACAGCATTAATTAAGCGTCGCGTTAACGCGCGATTAACGCGTTAACGTGCCCAGCACTAGTTTATATAGAATTTTAACTTAATTGTGGCCAATTCTGCCTCATCCAGGTGTTTATTTGCTGACACAGGAAGTCTGCTGGGCTGCAGTCGTCTGGGTACAGAGACATAAACTTGTGTATCATCTGCATAACTGTGATAATTAATGTTAAAGTTCTGTAATATTTGACCCAAAGAAAAAAAAAAGAGCTGAAGAGGTCCAAAAACTAAGCCCTGGGGGACTCCACATGTCATGGCCATTCGCTCCGAGTCTGCCAAATAGAAATATATTGGACCTGAACCAGTTAGGGACCGCTCCAGAACAAAACTCCAGAATCTGAATAAAGTTGAGTTTGATGAAGACTTCATTTCGCTCTGATGGTGACCGACGGCAGGAAATTGTTTTCTCTGTTTTGGACGATTTAACTTCTGAATTCAGACCTGTTCAGTTTTCCAGATCTGGAAACGCAGTTTATCCGAATCTCCTTCTGACAGGATGTAGATCATGTGGAGATTTTTACTGAATACCTTTTACTGGATTTTTTCTGTGGAAGTGGCTGTAACGTGGAAGCCTGATACCAAGGTTGTTGGTTTCAGATTAAACTCAGCTGAGATCTCGACCCGTTCTCTTCATCTCAGGGCTCACATGCTGCTTGTTCAAAGTTTAGCACACGTCAGTAAATGCTTAGTTTTTCGGTTAAACTTTGTCTCCAGCACACTGACGTGAAGACCATCTTCTGTGTTACTTCCAGCTCCTGCATCTTCGCGCTGCACTGTAATGAACCTCCCATCTCAGCCCAGCTGCTGGCCTTCCTCAGAGTCTTCTGCATGACCGAAGGTACGTAACAACACACAACTGTCCAACACAAGCTGGAGACCTGCTCACAAACAACGGTTGGCACATATTTCCATTCTCCTCTGAGAGCCTCGTCAAGCGACTGCTTCCTCTCCCTGAGACGGAGGTGGAGGAAGAAGAGGCACAGGGGAAGAGCAAGGCCTGTCCATTCCTCAGCTGGATAATTGATCAAGGCAGGCCAGCAGATGTGTGGAAGGAGCAATCCTCTGTGGGGTTTGCAATATTCATCGGCATGTATGCAGAAAGGCACGGATGTCATAAATCCCCAGTCACACCAGGCCACATCCTCCTCTGTCACAGGACTTGCTTCCAGGATCCCGCCTGATATATTATTCACATTTTTGCTGCGTGTTAATTTTTAAAGCAGCCCTGATGCCGTGGGATATGTATGCAGGAGTATCATCTCTCACCACGCATGTGTGGAAGTGTGTCAACATGTCTTAACAGATGTGACATGAGGGGAAAGTGCTCACACAACTGAGGCGCCGCACTTCTCTTTCATCTTCCAGGGTAGCCGAGCCATGCTGGAGTCCAAGATCCAGGAACTCCAGAGATGGTTCTGACACGTAAACACTGATATTTCAGTTCAATCCAGCTTTATCTATACAGCAAGCCACTTTCACAAACTCAGTCCAGTTTACCATAGTCCAGATATAATCCCGTCAGAAAAAATCCATTATATGAGCCACGTTAGTCCAATTCATCATAACTCATATAAACCAGTTCATTAAGCCACTGGAACCAGAACCAGGAAGGACCAGTTAGGGAAGGACCACCAGCAGCAGAACTTTAATCCAGGGATTCCTGCTGAGAAAGAAAAAAGGTTCTGCCTCCCATTCTACTTTAGAAGCTCTATGGACCAGCCGTAGACCTGCAGCCTGAGTGAAGTGCTCTGTTGTAACATGTAAGTAACATCGTCCCACCTGGATCTGGTTTTACATGAGCTTCTGGACTCCCTTCAGAAACATGCACATCTGCGTCAGCTGATGATGATGGTTGGACATTTCAGCTGCAAAATGCCTGTTAAATCTACGGTTTCTGCTGGTTTCTAGACGGTTCTTTACCGTCGTTTCTACTCATCCTGCTAAATATGTCCCAGACCTCTCAGCCGGCCCGACAGGTTCTGGGTCTTTTAGAGAAAATGAAATATTATTTATCAGGTTATCTTATTCAGGATGTTATTTTATTTAAGTTTTCACGGGTTTGTGTTTTTGTACCATTTCCTGTGGTTGGAGAGCAGCCGAGGGGAAACAGGAAGTGAGCTTAGGCCACACGAGCTGATGATATCTCCATGTGTTACATAAAGTGTAGTAAAAGTGTTTCAGACCAGCTTTTTAAGTCTGTCCTGACCAGAACAGCAGCATCTTTCTGTCAGTTAAAGGCTGAACTCAGCAAACACAGAAATACAGAAAACGATGAAAGGAGAACATCATCTGCTCGTCTGCTCATAATAACGAGTACTTTTATTGTTGGGAAGGTGAAAATGGGCTTCAGTTTCTTCTCAGAATCCAGTTCTTGGTTTTCCTCCAGCGGCTCCATGTGGTGGAGTCGGGATACATCCGTACCGATGATCAAGATGTCAGAAGTATTAATATCGTGCTGATAATACAGAATATGGTCATATTATGATTTAAACCTGGCTAATTAGATCACAACATGGACTTTTTTACAGTTTTGTTTTATTCAGCTCAACTTTTATTTTTTTATTTTATTTTCAGTGTAATTAAGTTTAAAAAAAAAAGACAAAAAGCCTAAATAAAGACCATCCAGGTTTTTACAGCCTTTCTGAAATTCCTGATTTTCCTTTTATTTTTCTAAGCAAGTTGGGACACAGAAATGTAAATACAACCAGAAGTCAATGATTTCCGAATCTCATCAAGTCACATTTCATTCCTGGTAGAAGATAAACGACATATCTGATGATGAAACAGACATTTTACTGTCTGATGGTCTTAGCATTAGCTGCTAATATAAGAGCCCACAGTCTTAGTGTTAGCTGCTAATATGAAAGCCTTTTTCCACTATTATGTTGCAGCTACCGAACAAAGACTTGTGGACAGTCCTGGTGGGGATTTCTCTCTCACATGCTTGTTTCTAATCAGAAACAGGAAGTAAAGTTGCTGATGTATGTATACCAGGTACCTAGAGGAACCCCGTGACTGGTCACTATGATAGAACTGACGATAGAATTGTGAGAACATGCAGGCTGAATCGTGACATCCTCGAGGGACGTTTTCTATTGATATTCTGATAACATTGATATTGAATGTATTGACGATTTCAGAGGAGCTGAAGGACTACCTGCTCGGAGAGCGCGCCATCAATAAGATCTTCACTTTGGGCAACAGCGAGTTTCCCGTCAGCTGGGACAACGAGATCAAGTTGTGGACTTTCCTGGAGACCAGAGCTGCTCTGCTGCTCAAGACCTACAAAACCACCTCAGAGGTGGGTCAGAGTTGGGCTTTGCTGGTCTGTGATGAAAACATTTGATATCTTACTGGTTTCATGAACTTATGGCTTCCCCTTCCCTTCCATCTTCATCCTCTCTTCCAGGAGGACCGCTCCATGCTGGAGAAACCAGATCTGTCTCTTCACTCTCGCTTGGCCATCCAGCTCCGCTTGGCCGAGAAGCAGATCCTGGAGAAGGCGTCGGCCAGAGGTCGAGCCAAACGTCTGCATTTCCAGAAGAAGATGGACGAAGGCGCTTTGTTGCCGCGCTTTGAGGAAAATGATATCGCTCTGCTGGAAAACAACGACACGGATGCAAAGCTTCCCATCATCCTGCGCAAGCTGGAGGAGGTGGAGGACAACCTCCTGAACGGGGAGATGGGAGTGGATGCTAACGGAGAGACGGTGCCGGGGAAAGTCGCTTCAGCTTCAGCCGCCGAAGCGGGCGGCGGCCTGAGTGCTGATCGAACTGAAGACGATCCCAAAGAGAAGAGAGAATAAATGGACCGCTCTCACTGCCACAGCTCATGCTATTTATTTATTTTTGCGTCTCTTAAAGGACTCAGAAATGTAGAAGCTGTGTGTTCATCAGCGTGGCTTTGTGTAGTTGTCCGCTGCTGGACGCTCGAGGAGGGTTCGGATTAAAATTAGGAAGTTTAACAGGCCGGGAGCGTCGGCTGAATGTGTTGAATCGTTCTCTGGCACTCGGTGAGGTTGCTGCTGTGTCTTCCTGGTCTCCAGATCCGATCTGTTCAAGGTGACGGGAAATCCTGAAAATCAGAGCTGAAGATGTTTGTTGCCGGATGAAAATGTGTTTTAAGAAGAATCTTTGTGAATGTAGGTGAAGCCTCAAAAGGGGAGGGATCACTGTTCTAGAAAAAGCCATACGCAGCACTGCGGAGACGGAGGGATGTTTCTGTCTGTCTCTCTGGATTTTTGTTTTTGTTGAACTATTACAACATGACACTTTGTATGAAAAACGAGGACTGTTTCCTGGTTTTTATTTTCTAGATCATAAGTCTGACGTTCCTAAAACTTCTCAGGCCTGATGTTTCTAAAGGAAATAAGAAATTTATTTAATATTTAATCCTGACATGAGGTCACTTGGACGGAGGGCATTGCAACATATCTAACATGTTTTTACATTTTCAAATTTAACATAGCCAACACCCCAGAACATGATTGCACTTTAATCCATCTTAATGAGGTCCAACTCCCTGTTAACACTGATATCCGACCAGCCAATCACACGGCAGCATGCAGTCATGTAGACGTGGTGAAGACGATTTGCAGAAGTTCAAGCTGAGCATCATGAATGAGGAAGAAAGAGGATTTGAGAGACTTTGAACGTGGTATGGTTGCTGGTCTGAGTATTGATTCCCGCCCACAACCATCTCCAGGTTTGCAGAGAATGGTCTGAAGAAGAGAAAATATCCAGCTGTGGAGGTCAGAGGAGAACGGGCAGACTGGTTGGAGATGATGGAAAGGCAACAGGAAGTCCAATCAGCACCGGTTCCTACCAAAGTCTGCAGAACAGCATCTCTGAACACCAGGGGCGCTGCTAGAGATTTTAGGACCCATGAAAAGAAACTGAAGTGCTCTTGAAGTCTCATTTACCACCACTGTCCTTGCTCAGCCTTTTTCACCAAGAGCCCAACGTGGAGCTTTCTCCCTGGAAAATCACTTTCTCCCACTATTAGTTTTACTTAAAGGTGCTTTCAGGGATTTCACCAACAATGTGAAGGGAAACTGATCTGACTACCAGTCCTCCACGTCATCGTCTCCTCATGTAGCAACACATGAAGTCTGATTCATCTCCACATCTGTAGACTGACAGGTGAAGCTTTAGATTAGTGGGGAAACATATAAGATGCTATATGCTTGTTAGCTAGTTAATCTTCTAGAAAATGTAAATATTTCTCTGGTTGGATTGAAGCCGTCACCCAGTCTGCTGCACTAGAAATGTTCCTACTGCAAAGAGGAGGATGAGTCCCGAACTACTGACCTGACCTACGTTACAGAGACAGCTGAGAACCGTTCACATCAGTCTAAATAAATACAAACTAGTTTTTATTTATTAATAATTCAGAATAATCAATGAATTCAACGCATCAGCTGCTCACCTCCTTCCTCAGGACCACCTGGACATGTTCAGGGGGGGGACATGTTCGGGGGGGGGTCTGGCAGCCTCTGCTGCGACTGCTGTCGTGTCTGTTCGAACATGCGTGATTTTTTTTTAGCAGTTTGCTAATCGTTGACCTGCGTTGATTATTTGATTAAAACAGTGAAATTTAATAAAATCCAGAGTTTCTTCAGGAATATGAGCTAATATGGAGCAAAGTGAACCAGCTTAAATGGACAAAGTTTAGAAGAGACAACAAGCTGAAGTTCCACAACTTTCCATCAGACGAGCTGACCGACCACCTCGTCTCTGGAAGAACTGGGTGATGTACTGTCTCTGTTCTCTCTCCAGTCTCAGCTTTTTCTTTTCTTTTTAAACTTCCCCATTTTTGGGGAATCCTGACGTCTTACCATCCACTCACTGTTTGTTGCTCAGCAGCTGATGGAGCAGCTGATGGAGCAGCTGATGGAGCAGGTGGACTGAACCATTTCAGGGAAATATAGAGGGGTGGTGGGTGTTCAGAAATGTTTCCAAAACAAATAAATTTAGTGACACCAATGCATTATAACTAAAATGTTTGCATGATTGTAAGTTTATCATTGAGTATTAGATAATTTTGTTAGTATTGCAATTGCATTGAGGGCCCTTCATGGGCCCCTAGAATCCTTCCCCTTTACCCCCTTTTTGGCGCTCCACCGCACACGTATGCAGACACACACACTCTCTAGCTGCTGGTGTGTTGGTTACTGTTCATGGTTTTTAGTTTTTCTTCTCACAGGGGCCCCATTACATGGTGTTGTGTTCTCCTAGAAGCCTAATGTCCACGGGGTGCCTGTGCACCGCGGTTTCATTCTGACCTCCGTGGCGGATCCATCCACATCAGGAGCGTATCGGAGCAGAGCGCCCACGAGTGCAGTCCGCCTAGCTAAGGGCCGCAAGGTCGTGAATTCACAGGAGAATGTTGTGATTCTCCACTTCCAGGAGAAACGTCCAGTAGTTCATCATGGAAAAACTAAACTCTGAGACCCCCTGATGATTAAAGATGTAATGTTTACATGGTTTAGCTGCACAAATCTGCACAGCGTTTGATTTAGAAAATTACCAGAAACTGGAAGGTGGGAACCAAACCGTTGGCTAAAACGGCCGCGAGTAGCAGCGGAGGCTGCGACGCACCCGCACCCGCTGGAAAATGGGTTTAAAGCCTTCAGGTGTTCCTGCTTGTTTCCAGGCGAAGCAGCTGTTTGGTCTGCGTTTAGCTGGTTGCAGCTGTTCTGGTTTGTTTTCTTCTCTTCCCATTTCTCCTCTGTACACCTTTTTTCTTGTTTCTCTGGTCCAGCATTTAGAAGCAAACACAGATATTAAAATAATAAAGGATATCATTTAAGATTGGGGAGCCCCAGATCCAGAAGGCACCACACAACATGGCAGCCGGACCATCATCCTGCTGTCCTCATGCTGGGCAGGGTAAAATAAAAATGGAGCGCCTGCACCTTTTTAATAGAAGACAACCAGCACATAAAGAAAATCAGATATTTCACGAGAAAAAAAAACATTTACACAATGTTTTTCATTATTACATGAAATATAATCTGATTTAAAATGCTTGTCTTGACTAGTAAAGCAGATTTAAAATAAACCTAAGTCATCTATTAAGGTCAACTTTTTCCCACGCTAACGTCAGTACTGACAACCAATGCTCTGTTAGGAGTTTTAATATTTAATATATATTTAATGCAGTTTAATAGTTGTCCTATTTCAGGTTGAAATTTCCGCTGTGAAAAGTCCAGATTTTAAATGGTTTTTAAACAGTTTATAACGGTTCTTCCATGCAGACCGTGGCATTCAAACTTAGAGATTTTTTTTCTGAATGAACAAAGCTCTTCAGCTAAAAAGCCGTCTGCATTTAGTGGTTCGTTTTGAGCTGGTTTTCTGGGGAAAACCAGCTCCATGAGAAGATCGAAAGGCTCCAATTTGGGTTCATTTGGATTTGGCTTGGTTTGTTTTAGACTGGGATGCTGCTATATTAGTGTAACATTTAGTCCTAGGTTGTATTTGGAACTTTTTTAAGGAAAAACATTAGTGCTGAGAGTTTTATTATGTATAGATTGAATTAATTTCAGCATCATTGATCACAGATGGGGCTGAATATTCATGTAGCTGATCCTGACCTTTCTACACTTGTGATGCTGATGAAGGCTGAGTACATGTTTCCAAAAACTAAGAAAAGCAGTCCAGTATGACCGTTGAGGGCTGGTGGTCTTGAAGTGATAAATGTCATTTCAGTGTCATCGCGTGTGAGTTCTAACCACACCTAAGAGGTCTAGTCATGGCCATTAAAAACTGTGTGTTGTAAAAGGCAGCTGGTTAGATTGCCTGTTGCCAAAGAATGTCAGGATATTTGGGATTTGGGTTTTTCTTCCCCATAAAAATCTAAAAGAAGTCCTATTTTATTTTTATACTGTGTAGTGGGTTGGGAGAGTTGGGAGAGATGAAACCACCAGACTTAGAGATCTGAATGATCATATGTGGGATTTTACGCTCACCGGACCACCTTCCAGTACTGGTTCCAGTACCAGCGCCAGGACAAAGAACCAGGGCGGGTAGTTGATCGCTGTGGGCGGGCCCATTTATCAAATGAATTTTGACTTTATAGGGGGACAAATTCCAGTTTAATTAGCCCATGTCGAAGCACATTAGGAAAAGAATACAATAAGTTTAGAGTTTTTTTTCCTACTGGGGAAAAACTAAACTTCTGGTGACACTTAAAATGGGATCCAGCCGGTATCAGATGTAACTGACAGATTTAACAGAAAATAGGTGATTTTTAACGTATTAATAGCAAAGTCAATCTAGTCATTTTAACCAATAATCACTTAAGAACTACATGACAGACTGTCAGCGCTCGAGATCTGTTATTAAAAACCTAAACAGCAACATTATGACAGACATTCAGATCCACACAAAACCCCATAAACACTCAGCACAACGCAGATGTTTCCGTCAGGCTCGGCCTGCTCAACAAGCTTCCACATCCAACCAAGCTGCTTAACCTACTCAGATTTTCATAAGTTGGTCTTAGAGAAAGGCAACTAGAGCTCAACCAAACTGGTCCTGGATCAGGAAACATCTCCAGCCGACAGAAACCGGACAGAATGAACATGGGTATGGGACTTAGTCCGAATCGTCCTTACTAAGTGCAGCGAGTTCATGCAGCTGCAGACGAAGAGCAAGAGACGGGACACCTGCCCCTGTGGTTGCTATGGTTACTGTCCGCTAGGTCTCGTCACACTGCTGGAACCATCCAACCTGTTCTTTCTTCATGTTCTCATTGGACCGCTTCCTGATGTCCGTCGTCCAGGTATCAGTCTGCTGCTGAGGCAAAAAACACAGCTTGGAACTGATTCTAGTTTTAGTACCACTAGAAAAATAACTGTTAAATTATTATAAATGAAGATATTAAAAATATCTGAAATAAAATAAAAAGGCTGGATGGATCCATGTCTTCATGATGTTTCCAGTACGTTCTGAGCCGAACATCTGGATGTGGAGCTGAAATGGGATGCTGTAAAGCCTGGAGCACAAGCCCACCTACTGCTGTTAGATTCCTCCCTCAGAAAGAGATTTTATCTTAAAGGACTTCCTGGTGAAATGATTAGAAAGTGAATGTTGATGTTGGCTCCAGAACATCAGTCTCCAGGACTCTCATTCACTATTTTCATCACAGAGCTTATTAGTCTGATCGTTGCGTGAACTAAACCCAATCTGCTTTTCTGTTGGCATGCTTTTGCAAACCATAACTGCCAGAGTTCACAGTTTGTTGAGTTTTCTGGCCATATACCACAAGATGTATGTAGAACATTAGAATTTATTTTTCCAGCCATAAAAATCTGTCTTACTGCTGCTTTTTGTCGTATTGGGATGATGAATTCTGCCCATGAATCTTTGTTTTCTTTACACATCCAGCAACATTTGCTAGAATCAGTGTTGGAAACGTCCATTAATAAATTATAAGACAGAATATTGTCTCAAAATAAGCTCTGCGTTGGAAGAGGAGACGGTAGATGATACAGATCAGCCATTTTGGGACCGTTCTGGTTTCAGGTTAATGTGTTTCTCCTCTTGGATGCAAGCAGTTCCTGTGTTGGTTCAGGACTGATGCTAGAGCCACTTTTAGGTTGTTTGAAAGTAAAGAGCTAGTTTGGTTGTCCGCAGCCAGAAAACTAAAACAGAGTCACATTATTACACCACTGTAGCTCCCTCCAGTACGTTATGAAGTTACTGGTGCCCACAGTGCAGGGACACAGTTTGCCTCCACCAGCTTATATCACCAGCTTAGCATCTTCGTGCAGTGTTCTGTTTCTAAATGATGCAAACAGGTTTTGTACCCGGCGATTCAAGCGGGATCCATAAATCCAGACGACTGCATTGAACACCGAACTCATGAACTAACAGCTGCAGACGGTGAGCGTGAACGTGGTGTTCAGACGTGGGACGACAACACGAACACCGAGCTCGTGTTCGGCTCTGTGTAGACGCTGAGTGTTTTCATTGCTCCGTTCTGACGGAGCCAGACTAAACGCTGCTCTGACCTCTTAAACAGGCTGGTCAGAGTATTTATTTGGTTGGTGTTTCCTGCGGTGCCAGTGTCGACCCACAGCTATGGCAAACACAAAGAACTGGTTGGGCTTTGTCTCTGAACCACCCTCCCACTGACTGAGTTTAAAAGGAGTGAAATGTCTGCTGATTGGACTGTGAGGTCAAGTCTGGACAGAAGGGTGAGAACTGGTGGTGGTTTCAGACCCTCTCCTGGTGTTAATCCATGCGAAGCAACAAGCTGGCTGCGGTCGGCCTCGTGTTCAGCTCTTAACCCGAGGCAACTTGTTGCCTCCCTTCCCTCCTCTCCCTCCATAGCCTCTGGAAAAACTTCTCACTCATCACTTTTTCATGAATCTTCATGTCATTTATTTTTCCAGCCCTGAAATATGTGGAGGAAATAAAGAGAAACAAATGGGTTTTAGATTGTTTGGTTCTTTTACTTGACATGGGAAATAAACCGACGCTGGGGTTAAAACACAGTGAAAAGATGGACTTTCTGTGGTCAGCTGTGGCTTGTTCTGCTCTGGGTTCCTGTGTTGCTGGGCCTTGGTATTAACGGACTTCTTTTCTCTTGCAGTTACTTGATCGGAGAGGAAGGTTACTGCCTGACCTCCCTGCAGAGTGCCTTGGCTTATGTTGAGTCGCTGAACACGGGAGAAGCTCACCTTCCTTCAGACAAGCTCATCTGATAAGGTAACAGACTTTCCTAAATATTGTGCTTTTTATGAGTAAAACAACTGGAACTGCTCCTGATCATTTCACCAAGCAGAGAAAATAAAACTGGTTTGTATTTCATGTCCAATGAGACGAGCAACATCCTAAACGAGCTTATAGTTACTGCCTCATTTCACACGGGACGCTCGGCTTCAGGTCATATTAGAAGCAGATGAGCGGGGGCGTGGCACCGTCCCCAGAGATTTCCACTCCCCGCTCCAGAGTTACACACATCTTATCACATCATGGTTAAACTTGAATGAGTTCCTGAATCTTATCTAACATCGTGTGTAGCAGTGGTTGTCAAACTTAGGCCCCTCCGGCCCACCACCACCACCACCACCACCAGCACCACCACCACCAAACAACTAACGTAGCAGAAATGAGCCGTGAAAGTCTCGTTTACTGTTTTCATTCTAGTTAAACCACAGCGGAGGAGAGGGGGGGGCTCCTCTGCTGCAGTCTGAGGTTTACAGACCAGGAACGACTTTAAATGGAGGCGAGTTGAACGTCTCACGACTGCTTCAGTAAAAATAAAAGTAACTGCTGTTTACCACAGATGGGCAGGTTATCCTGAAGGGACCAGCAGGATGAGACGTATATTAGTGCTGGGCAACCATCACATGTTTAATCATGATTAATCACGTGAAAGGCTGCAATTTCTCAGTTTTTTTCAGATTAGATTAGATGAACTTTTTTGATCCCACGGACGTGAAATTCACATGTTACAGCAGCAAGCAGAGAAAGTGAAAAAAGAAAGAATAAGTAGATAAACTTAAGAATTAAATAT
>JBAFTC010000011.1:34224578-34240140 GCA_037177435.1 Melanotaenia nigrans | reverse complement strand
GCGTGTGTATGCGTGTATGTGTGTGCGTGTGTGCATGTGTACGTGTGTGCATGTGTATGTGTGTGCACGTGCATGTGCACGTGTGTGCATGTGTGTGCATGTGTGCGTGTGTATGTGTGTGCATGTGTGTGCATGTGTGCGTGTGTATGTGTGTGCATGTGTGTGTATGTGTGTATGTGCATGTGTGTGTATGTGCGTGTGTATGCGTGTATGTGTGTGCGTGTGTGCATGTGTACGTGTGTGCATGTGTATGTGTGTGCACGTGCATGTGTACGTGTGTGCATGTGTGTGCATGTGTGCATGTGTATGTGTGTGCACGTGTGTGCATGTGTGCGTGTGTATGTGTGTGCATGTGTGTGTATGTGTGCGTGTGTGCATGTTTATGTGTGTGCGTGTGTGTGTGTGTGCGTGTGTGTGTGTGCATGTGTATGTGTGTGTGCGTGTGTGCATGTGCATGTCTGCATGTGTATGTTTGTGCGTGTGTGCATATGAATGTGTGAACGTGTGTGCATGTGTATGTGTGTGTGTGTGTATGTGTGTATGTGTGCGCGTGTGTGCATGTGTATGTGCGTGTGTGCATGTGTATGTGTGTGTATGTGTGTGTGTGTATGTGTGTACGTGGGTGTGCGTGTATGCATGTGTGCGTGTGTATGTGTGTCCGTGTGTATGTGTACACTGTGGCAGTGGGAGAACCGTGACCTTTGCAGCGAGCCTGTATTCATTCAGTATTTACTCATAAATACTTCACGGTGGTGAAGAACTTTGAACATTGTCTAATAATTAACTTGGAAACAGGAAGAAAGAGCAGAATGTGAGAGGGCAGAAACACATGAGATAGAATAAAGGAAGGACGCTGAGACAGCAGAAACTGAGGAAAAGGAGGAAGAGGAAAGCAGAGACAGATCTGAGTTCTTGTCCTCTGCTGTGGCTTCATGTACTCGCTGGAGGACATGCAGGAGCCCCGGCACGTAGAGCTGAATGACGGCGCTCGTATGCCTGTCCTGGGTCTGGGGACGTGGAAGGTACAGGCTTTCAAATATCTGCATTTTATAGAAGAAACTTCATTATTCAGCTTCCATAATTCAGTTTTCTGATTTATTTATTTCTACTATATGATTTCTGATACGGTGCAAACACATTCTTCTTAAGAAATTTTGTCAATGGATAAAAAACACATTAAGCCCATTAACTAATTATTTACAGCAGAAAAAGCAACCTGCATGCTGGTTAATGAATATACCTTGTATATATATATATATTTATTTCTTTTTTATGTCATGTTATAGGAAGATGTAAAAGTTTGGGCACGCCAGGTTAGAAATGTTAGTTTTTCTAAATATTTAAATAAGAAGATTAAATTATCTAAAATGCACAAAAATGAGAAGAAAACACTAATTAAACCATTTTTGTTGTAATTAAAGTATTATTTGTATTAGAATTTTAGAGTTAAAAAGACTCATAATTGAAAATATTGCTAAGTAAAAGAAGATCCATCCTGCAGGTCTGAAATCATTTAGTTAAAGAACATCTTAGCGTCTCTTTCCTGCCCCTAAAACAACCAGACTGCTGTCCCAGGCATCCAGGAAGTGACGTGTCGCTGTGTTATCAGCTCCACCAGAGGTGAAAGGTTTTATATTTCGGAGTCAACCTTTGTGGAAATCCTCATGTGTCTTTTCCCCCCTGCCGTCTTCCACAGGTTTAGCTGATGCACCTCTGGGTCGTGTTTAAGTATATCAACCACAGAAAAATATGATGAGGCAACAGGTTCAGGAAGTAGACCAGATATCAGTTCCCCTAGCAACACTCTCCAGCTCCTCCTCAGGTCTCCTCCCAGCAGCACGTCTGGAAACCCTCCATCAGATGTCCGAACCACCCCAGCTGAGCCGACTCCTTCAAATCCTCCAGTTTTCACCTAAACTGTTTTTATGGATAAAAGACTTGTTGTGGACCGACTATTCAACTACTTTTACTGGAAAAAAAAAACTGAAAAGAAAACTAAATTTCTCCGGACAGTTTTATTAGGGACCTGTGAACGCGTC
The DNA here is from genome assembly GCA_037177435.1 of Melanotaenia nigrans. NCBI lineage: Eukaryota > Metazoa > Chordata > Actinopteri > Atheriniformes > Melanotaeniidae > Melanotaenia > Melanotaenia nigrans. The sequence goes on along the minus strand of JBAFTC010000011.1, from coordinate 34,238,101 downwards.
CTACCACACCACCATTCCTTTACTCTGTGCTGCAGACTCGTTGTAGGAACAGGAATAAGATGAAAACGACTTCTTTAATTCCAATGACATGTTTCAGTCTCTGCAATACTGCTGTGATAATGCAGCACAGATTGTCTGAGGCTTTAAGGTCAAAAACAGTTCTTTCTCTGAGCCGAACAGTGCAGTTGATCTAAAGTGTTAAATAGTGACAGAAATAAAACATTTATTTAACTGGGAAATGACACAAAATGCCACCTGATTATCCAGATTATCAGATGCTACTGCAGCTCATCATAAAGAAGTGACATGTTTTACTCTGACTGTTACAGTCCTCTCAGATGCCAAAGAGCTCAGTGCAGGGTGCCGTGGAGACCGCCATCGCAGCCGGATACCGTCACATAGACACAGCCTACAGCTACAACAACGAGGTGGAGATCGGCAAGGCTCTGTGCTCCAAGATGCAGCAGGGCATCATCCGGCGTGAGGACATGTTCATCGTCAGTAAGGTGAGGGAATGGTTAGTAAAAGATTTAAGCTTAAAATGCTATTGTAAGCTGTATTTTGTTATGTAATGTGCTTTTTTCCCATAGCTGTGGTGTACCCACCATGCTCCAGAGGACATCCCTGAGTGTCTCAATAAATCACTGAAAGATCTCCAACTGGACTACCTGGATCTCTACCTTGTGCATTTCCCTGTTGGATTAAAGGTTCGGTTTCTAACAACCATGTTTTTCTCTCTTTCCCAGGTTGTTGTTCCAAAGATGAACTTGTATAATTCGGCCTAGCGTAGCTCTGGTTTGAGGAACGCATGGCCCACACCGGACTGTACCTGATAATGTTCATGACTTCTTTGAAAAAAAAAAAAAGTGTTCATTGTTCTGAAATCTGTTTAATTAACAGGGACTGAAGTGGTCCTGGTTTCAGTTATCCCTGCAGCAGGAAACTCTAAAAATGAGCATAGCTGCTTGTTTATCCTTTATCTTTTGGTTTCACTGCAGAAAGTAGGAGATGAGCTTTTTCCAAGAAAGGATGGGATGATTCTGACCTCTGACATAGATTATGTGGATGTTTGGAGGGTAAGAACACACGCCGGCTGTTTGCATAGAGCCTCAAAGGCTATTAAATAAAGATATAAAGATTTACATGATCAAATTTTACAAATAAACCAACAGTTTTCAAATATGTTCATTCATTCACTGATTTTCTCTAACGCTTAGCTCACATAAGGGTCACAGGGAAGCTGGAGTCTATCCCAGGTACACCTGGACAGGTAGACCTGAACAGGTAGACCTGAACAGGTAGACCTGGACAGGTACACCTGAACAGGTAGACCTGGACAGGTAGACCTGGACAGGTACACCTGGACAGGTGTACCTGAACAGGTAGACCTGAACAGGTACACCTGGACAGGTGTACCTGAACAGGTACACCTGGGCAGGTAGACCTGGGCAGGTAGACCTGGACAGGTACACCTGGGCAGGTAGACCTGGGCAGGTAGACCTGGACAGGTAGACCTGGGCAGGTAGACAGCCCATCGCAGGATGTAAAAATGTTTGTTTTTTTAAATTAAATAAAAAAAATAAATAAATAAAATCATTTCTTTGTAAAAACTGTCACTGAGAAGCTGAGGGTGAAGAAACGTCTTAACTGTGGCATTGGCAGTAAATCTGACTTTTTCTGTTTAATTTGGTCATTTTTCTCATTTTTACTGGAAGCTTTTCCTGTACCAGTTAGAAAATTCAAATAAACCTGTATTTGAATATTAATTATAACGAAGATCAGAGAAGAGTACACTTATAGTTATGTTCTATTTTTAGTAGAAAATTATGTGACATTTTATTTCTGTCAGAGAAATATTCAATGCAAACAAAATAAAGTTAATTTGAGTTTTTTCCTTTGTTGTTGTTAATATGTGGGAAGATTTATGTGTTAAACGGACCTTTCAGGGGGCACAGCAGCTCGTTGTTACTGCTGATTTGTTTGCAGGGCATGGAGGCCCTGCAAGCCTCGGGCAAGGTGAAGAGCATCGGCGTATCCAACTTCAGCATCCTTCAGCTGGAGAGGCTTCTGGCTCTGTGCAGGGTTCCCCCAGCCGTCAATCAGGTGCTAAATACTTACGTTAGAATGATAACATAGGTTGAACATCAATATGTCAATTCAGAAAAATCTCATTTAAAATAAAAATTGTTAATTGAGTTTCAAGAAGAGCCTTAAATCCATAAAGCCACAACATGGCAGCCAGCACGATGAGGGACAGGACGAGCTGAAGAAGAGAAACTAAATCAAATGAAGAAATTACACAAATTGTAATAAAATAATAATAAAATTATGTAAAATAAATGAAGACTATTAAAAGCAACAACAGATCAGTTCAAAGACAGCGTCGCTGCAGAGTTCATGCATCCGGAGAGACTTTTTAACCTGGTTTGAAAAGCTTCATCCAACTGGCAGCTAAATGCTGCAGCTCCATGTTTACTCTGGTCTAGATTCAGGTCTAGATTCTGGCCTGGGCTCTGGTCTGGGCTCTGGTCGTGATTCAGGTCTAGATTCTGGCCTGGGCTCTGGTCTGGGCTCTGGCTGGTTTAGACGTCTGGTGAAAGAGACATAAAGTTAAATGGTTTTTATTAAAGCAGAAAGTAGTTCCACTAAAAAGTAACGTGTTGTGTGTCCTGCAGGTGGAGCTGCATCCCTACCTGATTCAGACCGATATGATGGAGTTCTGTAAATCTAAAAACATCGCCCTGACAGCCTACAGCCCCTTTGGATCCCCTGGAAGACCTCCAGCATTGTAGGAAACACACAGCTGACAGTTTGTTTGTCATTCTGACAGATGCAGCGTTCATTTCTGCGTCCACAGCGTTTCATCTGGTTGTTGTTGTTATTAAAATGAGTAGCTGCACAGGAAACTGTCCGGGCCTTAAGTCTGCAGCTCTGGGAAACCCCTTTAAACTTGTGTCTCTGCATAATGTTTCATCTTTTTCTGGTTTTAGCTTTGTTTTTGTCTCTTTATGGTTCAGCGATTTGCATCTTCTGTGGTTCTTTTTTGTTTGCAGTAGTTTAGAATAATTCCGTCTCCCTGTGGTGCATTCAGTTTCTGGTCATTTTTCACTTACGTGGTTTATTTTGTCTTTTCTTTTTATAGATGTTTTTCATCGTGGTTCGTCTCTTTTGCATCTTTTAGATGGTTTTTCAGATGTTTTTAAGTCTTGTGTGGTCTTTTATGCCCTTTCAGTTGATTTCCTGGTTGGTTTGTGCTTCCTGCTTCCTCTACTTCAGTGAATGTTTGGAGCCATTTTGAATCTGTTGCACCAACTGGTTCTAGTGAATGAAAGAAAACTTTTGGACTCAGATCCTTTTGCTTTTGCAGATTAAGAAGTGACACTGATCCACATAAGCTCCTAGAGGACCCGGTGGTGGCGGATATAGCCAAAAAGCACAGACACAGCCCAGCACAGGTTGGAGAGAGTTCATGTGTTAATGTGAAAGTGTGTGTTTTGTCTCACTTGTAACGACGGGGTTTTGCAGGTGTTGCTGAGATATCATGTGCAGCAGGGAATCGCAGTCATCCCTAAGAGTGACAAGCCTCATCACATCCTTGAAAACACAAAGGTAAAACATCTTAATATGCTATAAAAACTAAGCAAACTCTAAATAATAGAGCTGGTTTTCTCCAAAGATGTGTTTAGATCATAGCATACTGGCAACTCTCAACCCCAGCCCTCCCCTGTTACCACTGCTGTGACCCAGGGATCTGTCCTGGGGCCCCTTCCTTTCAATATCTTCTTCTTTCCCCTTGGTAATATTTTCCAGAAATACAATTTACATGTTCGCTGTTTTGCAGATGACACCCCGCTCTGTCTTTCCAGCAAACCCAATTCCACCCTCCCACCTTTCTCCTCTGGCTCAAGTTAAATCCTGCTTCTCTTCTAATTTCATTAAACTTAAGTGTTAAAGCCAAATGTCTTGTGGTTGGTAGAAAATCCACACTATCCATTCAAAACTGACAGTTTTTCCATCCCAGTTGAACTTTGTTTCCCCTTCCTTTTAGGATAGGAGTCTGGGTCATCCTGGCCAGTAAACTATCTTTAGTCTCATATCAATAACATCACTCGTGTATATTTCCATCTACGTAACATCAATCATCTCCACCCTTCCTCCACCCCACGTTCCACCGCCATACTTGTTCATAGCCTCATCACCTCTGTATTGATTATTCTGACTGTGTTTTGGTCTTCTTAAAAAAAACCTCCATAAGCTTCAACTAGTCCAGAATAACCCCCCTACCTCCCTTTATTCACCACATCCCCGTCTTAGAGCGTCTCCCCTGGCTCCCCGTAAAATTTCAGATGATTTACAAAATTCTGTTGGTCAGATTAAAGGCCGTTCATTCCCTCCCTGGAACGCTCACCTGACATCAGGAACATCAGCTCCTCCATGTATTTCCAGTTTCCTGGCCTTATCTTACATATAAAAACTCTTGGAGAAAGTACTATACTTACAGTTAAGGTCATTCTTGGTCTTCCAGTCTGGCTTCAGATCCCTGCATAGCACGGAATCAGCTTTATGGAGGGTTGTTAATGATAAGCCACCAGGATGTATGACTTTACTGCACCTGCATTACAATGAACTCACACCTAAATACAAGTGTTTTCAAGACTTTGCTGCACATGTAGAGAAATGTACACTATCGCTATCAGATTCTGATGGGTCACAGATTTTGGTGTAACACAGACATTCATTCTCTCTCCCTCTGTAGTCGCTAGTAACTGAAGTTTTTCATCATCTCTCCTTTTTGTGGTCCTCGGCTGTTAAAACTGAATCTGGCCTGACTGAACTGTTGTTTCTGTTTGTTTTTCATACGTGAGGAAATTAGTGTCACAAGCATTTTACTTCTACTTGAGGTTTCTTTTGCAACTCTGAGAATTTTTTTTATTTCTGTCTGCTTCTCATTTTGTGTTTGCTTTTTTTTCCCTGTGGTTTTATTCTCTCTGAAAAGGTGCCCTCAATAAATGTATTTTTTTATTAAAAAGTGAATCAGGATGGGGAGAAGAGTGGTGATGAAATGTTAGCACAGAGCCGGCTGTAAAACCTCGCTGTTGCTGGGTGCAGGTCTTTGACTTCAGCCTAACTGAAGATGACATGAAGGCCCTGAAAGGCCTGGACCGGGGCTGGAGAGCCTGCGCACTGGATGAGTAAGTCAACGCTCCAGCCAGTAGCAACACCTCGTGCAGAGCTCTGCTGTTGGTAAAGTGACAGGTGATGTTGTGTTTGCAGGATCAAATCTCATCCTTACTACCCGTTTCTGTGAGGCAGCCAGAGGAGACGATGGACGGATCATCCAGAAGATAGTTTATATATTAATAATTATTAATATTATTATGAATATTGTCGACGTGAACGTGGCAAACCTCTTCTCATTGATGAGCTTTTCTAGCTTCCCTTTCAGTTATTTTTGAATAAAAAACTAATTTTATAATCTGGTTATTGTTAAATACGTTTATTACTGAGCTCTAATCTCATTACAGCCACTCTGATGGTTTAGTGCTTTTATGAACAGACCATGTGGTTTACTTTGCACATCCATCTGAATCTGTCCACACAGGACACCCAGAAAACAACCAAGAGATAAATAAAATGTTCTGCGGCAGATTCCTACAAGCACAGATATAAAGCAACGGACCACCAACCCTCCTGTGTCTGGTCTGCAGGCTTCTTCTGTCTAACTTTAATCCTTCTGTCCATTTGCAGTAGTTTTGTGTATTTTAGGATTTTACATCTCTTGCTGCTTTGGCAGAATGTGCCCAGTAAACTTTTCAGTAATCCGTCGACTCAAGCAAAATGAATCATTTTACTCACAATCTGACACAAAAAGACAAAATCAAGACTGAAGCTCTGATGTGCCGACGATAACGTGCACGTTAGATCTGAGCCATGACACATTAAGATTAAATTCTTATAACACTTAATCTTGACAATGCTGGTTTATTATTCATGCATGTTGGGATTTTATGAATCGAGCATAAAGCAGAGAAGCTGCACAAAGAATTTCTATAAACGCCTTTTCAAAAGGAAAAAAGTTCATTTCTGCAGGTGTTCTTGCCCACCGTCTCTCCGCCATCCCTCTGCCTGCCCTTTAGAAGACCGAACAGAATAATGACCTTTAAATAAATACAGTACGAGTCTGTTCTGTTGCTGTTATCTTCCTGTCAAACCCCACCCCATTTTCTTCTTCTCTGGTGAGTCTGACTGTGGTGAGGGCTTAACGGTGCACACACAAGCTGATGCTCCTGCAATGCGTCTGGGTAGATCAGGCCCTCTGGACCACGAGCCGATCTCAGGGTCAAATATCTGCGTGACTCTGGAGAACGCCATGCTCTCCCAGCTGTAGCCCCCGAGCACATAGATCCTCCCTGCCCAGACAGCCAGACCAGCCTCGCTGTTGGGCAGAAGCAGCGGCGCCACCTGAGTCCACTGACCACAGCAGGGATCGTAGGACTCCACCTGCAGGATGTCGAATCGCTCGGTTGTGTCGGCGTGATCATCACTGCCTCCGATGGCATAGATGAGGTGGTTCAGGGAGGCCATGCAGTGCCAGCCCCGGGCCAGGGACATGGCCTGGCACTCCACCCACACATCGCCTTCCCTCGACGGATCATAGCTCAGGACGTCTTGGCGGTATGGACCGATCTGATAGTCGTGACCACCTGAGATGTAGACGACGCCGTGGTGGACAGTCCCAGCGTGGCCATAGGTGAACCTGTAAAAGATGGAAATCACAAAGTCAAATAAAGAGTTTTTGAATTTTATATTTTTCCAAGATTTCTGGTCTGAAACGTCAAAACGATGGATCATCTCCTGAAATGTCACCCAGAGATAGACGTTACTGCAACGCAGGGAAGGAGTGATCCACCGTTTCTGCTCAAAGTCAAGCTGACCTTTTTAACCCAGGAGCCTGGGATCAGCTGATCCGAGAACGAGACGAACCAGTGAGCAAACTTTTATTTACAGAGCATCTTTCAAGATGAAAATCACAAAGTGCTTCACAATAAAATTAAATCAACATGGAAAAAAGCATCAAAACAAAAAAACCTCAGAGTCCTGCAGGTTTTCATCACGCCCACGCTGCAGCCACCCGACTCAAACAATGAGAGGCTGGTGCAGACCTGGACAACAAGCTGATGGAGGACTGCTTCAGCTGAACCAGGCATGCTGCAGCAGTAAACCTGCAGGACATGGCTCACGTTGGTGAGCCCTGCTGTCGTGGACTGGGAACAAGTGCAGCCGAGCTAGCTTAGTTCAGAGCCTTGCAGCAGGATTCTGCACAACTTGAAGACTTTCCAGTGATTTCTTATTAAGGAAAGTAGTTCAGGCATGAAGATATAAACACGTATGATCATTTCCAGCTCAGAACGTGACACAACAGGACTTAGCTTAGCAATACTTTCTTTAAATGATTAAAACAAGAGCTAAGCAGTGACTGAACAGGGTGTCTAAAGTCAGGTACTAGGGTTACCCCCCCGGTGCTGACTGAGGCCTTTACATAGGAGGCCAGTGGGCCAAGAGACTGGAGTATCTGGTAGAAACCCATCAGGGACAAAGACAAGTATCTTTTCATCTTTAGGCTGCAGGAATTGGGAGACTGAAGCTAAAAGTCTGACTTGTTCCAGCACCATGAAGATGTGAGTCTGAGCCACAGTGCAGCTCTTTTATACGTCTGCTGGCATTAGGAGTATCAACAGATTTTAGGGCAAACATCTGGATACACTGAGTTAAGCTAAAGTGGCTAAAAGCACTTGTTCACTAGGTGACTGAAGTTTGCGCCACCTCCTGATGAGGGCTTTCATTTAGACTTCTCATCTGTTTTTACTGCCATCCAACCAACTATTTCAGCTCAGAAACTGCTGAACGATTTTAAAATTGACATTAATTTGACATTTTTAGACTGAATGTCTCCACCAGGATGTGTCCTGCCACCTCTGCTGTACATCCTACGTACCAACGACTACAGGATTGAGCATGAGGACGTCCTTCAATACGCAGCTGATACAGCTCCTGTCAGTCTGCTGCACAGGACGGGCCAGTCCTGTAAATGGTGTGGTGAGCCCACCTGGATACAGGAAAAACTACCGACCTGGAAATTATTTTAGGAAGTCCTCTCACTCTCCATCGCAGACCCACATTAAACGGCTCAGAAAGAGACGGTGGAACGACATAAAAACCTCGGCAGAGTTAATAAGCTGACAGCTGAAGCCAGTGTGGAAGCATTAGAAGCATCATTACAAGCCTCAGCTGACATTTTACCAGATTTCCAACATCTGCACCTAGGAGCTGAAAGAGGCTGAGACTGCACCGGCCCTGCAGTCCACCTGTCAGAGAAACAAGAGCTAAAGCAGCGGTGATGCTGTACCTGGGCAGTCCTGCTACGTAGGACCAGCAGTCCTCGGCGGGACAGTAAACCTCCACAGAAGACAACGCTCCGGTGTCATTCCTCCCTCCCACGGCGATTAGACACTCCCCCACTGCCCCCAGGTAGAAGTCCACTCTCCGCTGGTTCATTGGAGCCCCCTGTAAGACATCCCACTGTCACAGCATCCAGGCCAAAAAAGGTCCTGCAGGAAAGCAGTGAAACAGTAAAACCATGTCTAGATGGAGGAAATGGACCCGGTTCCTGATTTCAGGAACGTCCCTCACGCCTGCACATATCTGCTTCTAGCGGACAGAAAGAGCGACTGTGGACGAGGTTATGTGTCCGACCGTACCGAAGATATCAGAGCGATGCTGGACAGCTGTTCTGTATCTGACTGTTCAAATCATCGAGGCGAAAAGAGACGCGAACAGGGAACAAACACCAGCGAGCAGCCTGGATTCCACACGTGCGAACGGCTGGGGAACCTGGAAGACGAAGTCCTGGCACCAGCGCTTGCTTCGTCTCTGGTTGGACGTCTGATGGCACCAAAGACGTGGACTACCTGACAAGAAGGGGAGAGCAGCGGCCCGAGGAGGAGGCTGCATGAGTCCGTCACCCTGAAACCGTCCAGGTCCACGTTTACTGCATGTCAGTGAACTGACCCGCTTCTTTAATAAAAGCATTCAGTCTACAGCTGGAAGAATTAACATCATCGCTACGTTTACATGGACAAATATGTCGTCTATCTGACTGAAATCAATCAGACCAGATTCCAGGCAGATAGACGACTTATTATCCAGCGTCCGTGTAAAGTGAGCTTGATTTCCTCCAGCAAGGTCGGCTGCTGTAGCCTCAAAATCGCAGCCAGAGTAGCTCAAGCAGATCAGCATCTCTTCAGCTTCTTTACAGGACGTGTGACCCGAGTTTTAAAGATGATTCGTGCTGATCGGGTAAGGAACGGCAGCAAAAAGCCTCTTTTGCCCTTCGGAGGTGGACGTGTGCAGGCGCGTGTGATGTATGCGTGATTCTAAAAACAGCCATGTTGTTTTCCTGTACCCTGGTCCACTGGTTGTGACGTGGGTCGTATCTGTACAGCAAGTTACAGGCGGCGTCTCCTCCGTTGTCCCTGGACGAACTGCCCCCCGCAGCGAAGATGAAGCCCCCCAGCACCGCCAGGCAGTGGTGGCTCCGCTGGGCTGGCAGCTCAGTCTCCACCTCCCAGCTTCCTGTCTCACCATCCAGCCGGCAAACGTTGGCACTCAGCTCCTCTCCGTGCTCGAACACCTCAACAAGCCAAGACACGAGGACACAGTGAGCGTCGCTTCACGACGAGCGCAGAAAGTTTAGGTTTTTTATTTCTGTCACCAAAAACAGTCTTCGTTGTTACAGGGAAGTCGTGCACCTTCATCAGGTTGTATTGTTTTGAAGTCGAAGCCAAGTCACAGGTACCTCTCCTCCGATGAGCAGCAGCCGCTCCACTCCTCCCCTCAGCGCGGTCCTTCCAGTCTGCAGTAATGGCTGAGCGCTCAGCCTAGCATGGTACCGCAGCGCCTCCTCCACTAGGACTTCGCAGCACGCCTCCTCTGGCAGCAGGGCTTTCACAGCTGGCAACACCCGGCTCACAAGGTCCCCCACCGGCATCAGGGGAAATCTGATGTGGGAGAGGAGCTGGCTGGCCTGGGCAGTCCGCTCGGGGCTCTGGCTGAGCCACTGCAGAGAGGCCTGCAGGAGCGCCTGCTCACTGTCATGCTGAACCTGAAGATGAGAGGAGGAGCTCTGACATCCCTGACGGTGGCTCTGTATTCAGACAACTTATAAATGTGCTAGAGGTGTTACCTGGCCACTGGAGAGGTAGCAGGTGAGCTTGTGGACAGGAACGTTTTGCAGGAAGTCGGGGGTGAAAGACAGTGTTGCGAAGCGCGTGAGGATGAAGTGGTCGATGAAGGCGTCGAGTCGCTCCAGACTGTAGAGCTGAGCCAGTTCCTGAAGGTACAGGTAGTTGTCCTCACTCACTTCCTGCTCCAGGTACTGGCAGCAGAAATCCACCGCCCGCCACACCTGAACCACACCTGCTGTAGTAAATTATACTCATATGGCACAAACCTGCTCTCAGAGAGGAAAACAATGACCTTGATGCTTTTTTTCGTACCATAACTTGTCTTGTTCTGCAGTTTCAACCATGTAAACAGTAAATAAATGTTTTGTGTTCAATGCAGGAAGAATTCAGATCAACACATGAAACAAACGCTCATCCAGGCAGAAATAAATTCGACCAGCGAATCCCTCCCGAGCACCCGGGTGATGCAACAACACGTTAAAGGAAATCAACTGTAGAAAAAACCTCTGCCAGCAAATTACCTGGAGTCTTAGAAGTTTTTCTTGTTCTTGTTCTTTTTGTTGTTACTGATTGCCACCGCTGTGGTCACTGTGTGTAAAATACATTGAATCCTAAGAATCTTGCCTTTCCAGTCAAACGTTGCACCCAGCTTTTAACGGCACCCCTGTGCACAGCAAAGTTAAACTACAGCAGCTTCATCTTAACTTCAAACTAAGTCAAATACACACACATGCAACTTTTAAATGATTTGCAACTTCTGAGCTTCAGTGAGGTGAATCCCGTTTAATCATTTAAAATAAATTTAGTAAATAATACAAAATATGACTGTTATAATAAAGTAGATTAAAGAGCGTCCTCACAGCAAACATCCCTTTTATCTGGAACTTCAGCAGAATGTCGCCGATCTCCTCCTAACTAGGCCTGTTGATCTGCCTCCTGTCTAAAAACAAACCCATAATAAAAGCAGTTTGTCTTCGTCTATCTTCGTCTGTCCAGTCCTGGGTTTTTACAGAAAGCGGAGACATGTCAGATACGATGCTGGAGCTCACTGAAGGATTTACAGCTTTATTGTGCAAACTAACGTTTCCACACTTTCTGTCTTCATCAGTCACAGGTGAACACGGCAGCCGGCCAGGTGGACAGAGTTTAGCAGAAGTGGAGCAGAGTCAAGTAAAAAGCTTCATAATGTCTCCTCCTCTAGTTTGTTTGATGCTGCAGAGCCATGGCTGGCATTCTGTTGGTCCTCTATTAAAAGTAATTAGCTCTATTTATCCACAGGTTTCTAGTTTCTTACCTGCAGCAGGTGTGAAGCTTCCAGCACATAGTCAATGTTTCCTCCATCCAGCAACAGCTCACCACAGTACAGGAAGTCCACCACGGCCTTCAGACCAATGTAGGACATCCCAACCAGCTCCACCTGCAGGAAGCGGGGGATGATGGATTGGACATGATGCTGAGAAGCGTTCATCCCCTCATCATGACATTGGAGTAAGAGATTTAATTAAAGATGCACTTATTAAAATAAAAAAATAAATAAATAATGAAAGTGGGATAAATATAATTGCCAGAGTAAGAAGATGAGGATGTTATCAGATCCATTCACTGGGCCCTGAACACCAGTGTTTCCTCTAGTTTCTGGACCGTAATGACTAAAATAATTAAATCTTCTTTCTGATTAATTCATTTTAATTGTGTTTTCTTCTCATATACCTCAGAAACAAAGCAAATGTGGCTGTGAGCACTGAAAAGCTGCTTTCTTCACCGTTCCTGTATGAAACCTGGAACTCGTACCTCCTGCTGCTTCTCCTCCCTCATGCCCAAAGAGAACATAGCCTGGAAGTAGGAACTGGAGACAGCCAGCAGCGCTCGGTGGGCTGGGACTCGCTGGTCGTCAGCGATCAGCACCACATCACAAAACCGGCCATGCTGCCGCTGCTCATTGAAGCCCTGCAGCACCTCCACGGCCTGGTCCACCGAGCAGAAGATCTGGTGGGAAAGAGGTGGACATGTGCTTTAATTCCCTCTAAATACAGCTGATGTTTGCTCACCGTTACAGTTTAAGTCAGGGGTGGCCAACTTCAGTCCTCGAGAGCCACAGTCCTGCAGGTTTTCCACTGGCACACCTGACTCAAACTAATGAGTCATTGTGCAAATCCTCATAGCTGTTGGATCCATTTAATTTGAGTCAGGTGTGTTGGTGCAGGGAAACCTGCTGGACTCGAGGACCGACGTTGGCCACCCCTGGTTTAAGTCATTCACACAAATTTTAAAATCAGATGAAAGTTTGACTATAATTAGTTGTATCTGAACATTCATGACGAATAAACTTTACATAGAGAAGTTTAATAGGTTTAACTAAATTAAAAGAATTTTCTACTTAAAATATGTCGCTAAAACTATTTGGATAATCCAGCAATAATTTCCATCATTTTAAGGGAAAACGATCATATGAATGCTGAATGCAAAGATTAGGTCGTTTTCTCTGTAAAACAGCAGCAGAGAAAAGGCTGTTGCTTTAAAGACTAAATGAACAAACGGACTTTGGATGATTCGCTGATCTTCTGGGGTCGACACATCCGGGTCGGTTTGTCCATGATGTCCTCTCAGGCTGGCATCATCTGAAACACACACGCTTTTATTTTGGTCCTCCACTGTTTGACTGGCAAAAATGAAGCATTTGAACTTAAACAGCTTCTAATATTCTGCTGAATAATCCAGAAAAATAATCCAAACGAAGGCATTCACACCACAGCAAGCTAACAGAGAAATGGCCATCAGCTAAATGATCGAAATTCAAACAGCCAAATAGATATGTCCCTTTCTGATTTTATACAGCTTATGTCCAAAACACTGCTTACATGTGGAGGATCAGAGGACACGTGCTTTAACCGCAAACATCGTCTTTTTTTTCTTTTTTACCGCAGATTAGCGCTTTTATAAGGAGACACAGAGCCCATTAAAAAAGGTTAAATGAAATGTAGAAATGCGCCACAAACCGCACAGCTAAATATAAACCCTTCTTTCTAATAACGCCCTTCTTACAGCTTTATAACACCATTAACACAGTTCTACACTGTAGGAACAGTTAAACCAGGTAGCATATGCTAACTAGCTTGGCTACATGCTAAACAAATGTACTTCCTGTTGTATCTTTCAGAAGAAAGAAAGAAAGAAAGAAAGAAAGAAAGAAAGAAAGAAAGAAAGACAGACAGACAGACAGACAGACAGAAAGAAAGAAAGAAAGAAAGAAAGAAAGAAAGAAAGAAAGAAAGAAAGAAA
>JBAFTC010000011.1:34206901-34224478 GCA_037177435.1 Melanotaenia nigrans | reverse complement strand
TTTACCACGTTTACCACATTTACCACATTTACCACGTTTACCACGTTTACCACGTTTACCACATTTACCACATTTACTACGTTTACCACGTTTACCACATTTACCACGTTTACCACGTTTACCACATTTACTACGTTTACCACGTTTACCACGTTTACCACATTTACCACGTTTACCACATTTACCACATTTACCACACTTACCACATTTACCACGTTTACCACATTTACCACATTTACTACATTTACCACGTTTACCACATTTACCACGTTTACCACATTTACCACATTTACCACATTTACCACGTTTACCACATTTACCACATTTACCACGTTTACCACGTTTACCACATTTACCACGTTTACCACATTTACCACGTTTACCACGTTTACCACATTTACCACATTTACCACGTTTACCACGTTTACCACATTTACCACATTTACCACGTTTACCACATTTACCACATTTACCACGTTTACCACATTTACCACACTTACCACGTTTACCACATTTACCACATTTACCACGTTTACCACATTTACCACATTTACCACGTTTACCACGTTTACCACGTTTACCACATTTACCACATTTACCACGTTTACCACATTTACCACGTTTACCACATTTACCACATTTACCACGTTTACCACATTTACCACGTTTACCACATTTACTACGTTTACCACATTTACCACGTTTACCACATTTACCACGTTTACCACATTTACCACGTTTACCACATTTACCACATTTACTACGTTTACCAAATTTATCACGTTTACCACATTTACCCCGTTTACAACATTTACCACGTTTACCACATTTACCACGTTTACCACGTTTACCACGTTTACCACATTTACCACGTTTACCACATTTACCACGTTTACCACATTTACCACATTTACCACATTTGACTGACTTTCTCCTCCAGAACTGAAATAATAATTAAAAAAGAGCTGTGAGTATTCCTGCTGCAATTTCATACTTCACTTTTAAAGACCTGAGGCTTTCAGTGTTGTTAGGAATGAGGGTTTTGGGAGCTACTACAGACTCTGGAGCCAAACTGTTTAGTTCCATCCACACAACAATCAGTAAAACTTCAAGTTACAGATGAAATAAAAAGTTGGCTAATGAAATCAGAATTCATAGCTATCACATACATATCGTATACAACTGTGAGCTGCCATCACTGACAGTCTGAGGAGATGAGAAATGATGTTCTTCTGATGTTCTTCTTTCTGAAGGACCTGCACACAGGAGGAGTGGAATATAGCTGACAGGAAAACCTGCTCTGGTAACACCAGCAGCTTGTTTGTCTCTTAGACGCATTAAAATGGTTGAAAATTCACCACATGGATTTCATCTCTTGGCAAACCTTGCCCAAACATACCGAATGAATGAATGAATAAACTTTATTGTCATTACAACAAGAGAAAGAAACATGAGGGAGAGACGGGATGAGGGGACGAAAGAGGCGTCGCTACCCCGAGCTGAAGGGTGCAGGGTAGACATGCTTAAAACACACCTTAGTACAAAACGTACATATTCACACATGGTCCCTCAGTCTGCTGGTCCTGGTCCTGGTCCTGGTCCCGGCCTGCAGTCTCCTTCCTGATGGCAGCAGAGTGAAGAAGCTGTGTGACGGGTGGGTGGGGTCTCTCTCCATGCAGAGGGCTTTACGGGTGAGGAGAGGTGGAGATGTTTGTAGGGAGGGGAGCGAGGCACCGACGATCTTCTCAGCTGCTCTCACGATGTGTTGGAGGGTCTTCCTGCAGGATGTGGAGCAGGCGTCGTACCACACGGTGATGTTGCTGGTCTGGACGCTCTCCATGGTTCCTCTGTAGAAGGTGCACATGATGGGGGCGGGGCTCTAGCTTTCCTCAGGTTGTGGAGGATGTAGAGATGCTGGTTGGCTTTCTGGGCCACGCAGAAACTTGGTGCTGCTCTCTCCACCGTAGCACCATTGATGGTCAGACCTGTGTGCTGGGGGCGTGGTCTCCTGAAGTCCACAACCATCTCCTTCATCTTCTCCACCTTCGAATTGTTCTGTTTGCACCACAAGGCCAGGAGGTCCACCTCGCTCCTGAAGTCTGGCTCATCCTCGTTGCTGATGAGACCCACCACAGTCGAGTCGTCTGCAGGCTGGATGAGGAGGTTGGAGCTGGGCGATGTGTGCAGTCGTGGGTCAGCAGAGTGAAGAGGAGGGGGCTCAGCACAGATCCTTGAGGGCCCCGTGTTCAGTGTGGTGAGGCTGGATGTGTTCCTCCCGACCTGAACTACCTGTGGTCTCCCACCAACAGTTAACTGATTGTTACATGGCTGCACAAGACCGCTGGCTAGCAGACGAACAGGCGCTGCATGAAGAGCAGTCCCAGGCTTTCATGGTGGAGCCAAACCAGGAACAACTGTGTCCAATAAGCGGGGGGGGGGGGTCAAACAAACAAACAAACAAACAGCAAGAAATGATTCAATATCTGTTGTGTTTAGTTGTGATTTAAATAAAGTTTTATAGAATCCTCTAGAAGTGTTTTTTAGCTTGTCGGGGTCGTGGCTGATGTTTCCTTCTGGATCTGTGACAGAGAAGATGGTTGTTTTTTCCTGGATTTTAACTGATTAGCCAGGAACCTTTCAGATTTATTTCCATGTTCAAAGTTCTCCAAGCGAAGTCTTTTCACCAAGAATTGTGTTTTTATCTTTTATTTCATCAAGTTTAAGTTTAGCTTTCCTTATATGGTTCATTGTGTTCTTCTGGGGAGACATGTAAGCTCCTCTAGGGATTTAATTCTGAGTTCTAGCTCTGAAATTCTCAAAGTTTCCTTCTTTTTCTTGTGGGAACAGAAGGATATTATTCCCCTCTCATTACTACTTTTCCTGCTTCCCAAAGAACACATGCTAAAGTTTTCTAGATATAAGAACCATTCTCTGTTAAAGTAGCTGATAAACTCAGGATCTTTAAGTTCAACCTTTTAACTGGATGTTGACGGAGCAATCAAATCTGCTTTTAACAAGTAAATACATGACAGGGATGTTGCTACGGGTTTTCATAATTATCTAACGCTGTCAGCAGGTAATGAGCTCACGATGAACTGTGATATTAAAGGGCTGAATTTCATTTAAAAAGTAAAATAGAAAAAAAAGAACTAATTAACACTAACTAATGAGACCACCTGCTCGTGGTCCTTGGAGTCTTTAAGAGGAAAAGAAGACCAAAGTGTTTGAAGAGTGTTGGGTTTCCAGGTAGTTATCTTTTTATCATTAAATGGTAAATGGTCTGTACTAATATAGAACTGTTAACCAAAGTTCTTTACACATACATCACATTCACACACATTCACACACTGATGGCAGAAGCTGCCATGCAAGGCGCTAACCACGACCCAAAAGGAGCAATCTGGAGTTCGGAGTCTTGCTCAGGGACACCTCGACAAGAGTTCTCCGGGCCGGCATTGAACCGGCAACCCTTGGGCTGCAAGGCAACTACTCTTAAATATTTATAGATATAAAAAAATATATATAAATATTTTCTTATTTATGTGATTCAGTACAAATGTTTTATTTTGAAAATTCAAATGAATGAACTGTGTTTTGCGTTTTTGCAACCTCATCAATGTTTGGTGATAAAAACGTTGAGATAACATTTTAAGATCCTTTCTTCCACACACTGAAAACACACTTAATGCAGAAAACACAGGCACTGAAGAAGAATGATTAAAAGCAGACCGATAAGAACGGGTGCTGTAAAGCATCGATTTTAGATTACCCAGGTGAGAGAGAGAATGATTGACAAATCAGAGCGACTGCTCCTCGGTCTTTGTGGCTTTAGGCTAAATGTCTGGATCAGGCCTTCCCTGCCGGCTGGTCACGTGAGCCACCAGAGTCGTGTCATATGCACACCTTTAGTTTCAATCCTTCAGCATTAAATGAGACATTTACTGGATTTAAAACCATTTTAAAATGCCTGTAATCCATGAAATCGGTGTAGGATGGACCTGCAGATCTAACAGGTGGTGCAAGTCTCTGAAAACAATGTTAAAGCAGAAGAGACATCTATGAATAAAACCTGTGCGGATTCTAGATTTTAGGTCAACAGGTCTAAAAATGTTAGACTTGGATTCTCTACACCACATTTTGCCTTAGAAACACACTAAAAGTGTGTGTTTACAGACATGTCGTCCTCCAGACTTGTGTGTGCTGACGTGCAGGATGAAGGTCACCAGCTGCACCGTGATGCTGGAAGCTTGCTGGGGAAGGACAGGAGCTGGGCAGAACCACTTGGCTGGCACCCTGTTGCTGTTAAATCAGGTGAAGAAAGCAGTGAATTGCTCCAGACGGGTTGCAGGCAGCTGTTGTGGGTTTAGGGGTTCTGGATGCTTTAACCATCCTTGAGGTCTTTCTCCAGCTCTCATACCTAAACCTTGTCTCGCTTTGGAGCCAGAAGATTTTCATGTGCTTAGTAACCCAGTTTGTGTTGTTTTGGATGGATTGTTTATGGGTTGGGGTGATAGGTTTATTTAATTGGACTAACAACATCCTCACAAAACTATATTTGTTCAGTACAGCTGCCTACATGAGCTAACAGCAGAAATGACTCCAGAGGGAGTTTAGGGCTGATATTCCACCTGGACTGGATTCATCATTACTGCCATGATAAAAAATGGTTATAATTCCTGGTGATAACCCTTTAATAGAACTTTGTACAACAATCATGACAGTGGGTATGACCAGATGCCAGACAGCCAGCAGGTGGCAGCTGATGCAGTAGCAGACCAGGATGGGCCATACCAGCAGTTTGTGGTGTGATTCCACATCCACACCCGAGCCAGATACAAGAGCTGGTGAAGCTGATGGGCTTGAGGATAAAAGATGCCTCAGACCTCCGTGAAGTCCAGTACTTTCCTGTCAAGCTTCATGTAGCTGGCAACCCCACCTTCAGACACCAGCTTATCAAGCTGTGAAGTTAAAAACTCACTTTTTACCTGTTGTTGGTAATGAAAGAAGATCATACTCTGTCCTGTAGAACCTGCTGCACGTGACATTCATGCCTGTTTAAACACAACCACACAACAACCCTGAATTCAAATAAACACATAAAACTATCAAAACTAAATGATTGCATTTGCGCAGCGTGTAAAGTTGTGCTGTTTGGTGACGAAAATACCAGAAATAAACTAGTTTACCTTCAAATTAAAACCCCAGTACAGCAGGATCCTACATGAGGTACACTCAGCTGTCTCTTCACTGATCTCATGTCAGTCCTAATTTTGGTGTTGATGGTGAGGTGATAAAACATCATTTAAAACACATACTACCCCCTTAATGTTATCATATTTTATCCCCCAGGAATGCTTCTCTCTGGTTTCCAGGCATCTGTTTGGACTCCAACATAAATGAATCAATACATTTGGTTATATGGATAATAATTTTTGTAAGAAGTAAAATATTGTTTCTTGTTAAATAAAACAAACTTGCAGTTAGTAATTTAATCTGTGAAATGTACAAAATTTATATTGTGGGATCCTTTGCAAAATAATGCATCCATGTAAGCGTAGAAAGAAAGACAAGAAATATAGAAAGAGACAGACAATGGATGCATATTAAACTCATTTAAATGATCATATCACTTTGCTAAAGTTGAATTTGTTGTTTCACAAGTAAACTTTTTAAAGCAAGAAGTTGCATTTTCTTATTCTACTTATTCTCATACAAGCTTATATAACTATGACTAGACAGAAACCCAGGTTTCCAGGTGAATTCGGGCAAAGTGCTCGTTGCTGTTTACTGCAGAGTAACGTGAACTTTTAGTATTTGTTTGGTAAAGTTTTAACTGTGTTGGTTAGGAGCCATTCTGGTGTAAAATGTTAGTTGTTTGGAAAAACCAAGCTAAAGTGTGTGTAGCTTTTTCCTCCAGTCTTTAAATGGGGCCTCCTGGTCTACTATTCTGAAAAGACTTTCCGGAACTAGAATTGTGCTGTTCCGGTTGGCTTGACAGCGGCCCTCGGGAGCAATCATCGAACTGGAGGAGGTGAAAGCAGCGTCTGGGGGACTTCTCTGCCTGTCTGCTGGCAACCTGATTGACTAATATCACCACCGCCCATAAAGCCGAAGCATCCAGGAAATGAAGCGAGCTTCTACAAGCTGAGCCCTTCCCTCCCGCTCGGTCCCGTTTCTCCGCTGCAGTCGTGATTTGGTCCCGGAGCAGCTCTATTCCGTCATCAGACTCTTTGGATGCGTAGCATCAACTTAGCTGCTATTTTACCGCCTAACACTCCCAGTTTTAACCGAATCCGCGTTCATTTGATCCACTGACTCCCGTTCACCCGGAAAATGGCAACCACGATCGATAAAGAGGCTTGCAGAGAAGCTTACAACCAAGTCAGAGATGACAACACAGAGACCAGCTGGTAAGTGTTTCACTGCGCCCTCATTCAGAAAAATTCACTTATACACGTGAAGAAGTTGTGTGTGTGAGTACTTTTAATATTGATCGTTGTTCGGTGAACCGAGTCGCCGCCCACTGCGCCGGTTTTCCGCCTGGTTCGTTACAGTTCGGCCACGTTGAGAAGCACCGGGTGAATGATCGACGACTCCAGACGGATGAATTGGGGCTGGTTTAAGGTATAATGTGGTATGTTGGGTTTGGATGAGCTAACTTTGAAGCGCTCGGCTTGGAGTTGCACCTGCTCGCGCTGGAAACGCGCAGCACGCGGGATGTGAGCAGTTTTACTCCAGATTTTCAGCTCCAGAATGAGAACGTGCAGTAATTCCGGCTCAAATACACGCCGCCTTCGTTATTCTGCCATGAAATGTGGCTGATCGGTGTTGTGGATGCTGCTCGGCCACACACTGCACAGTTCTGAGGCCCAGCAGGGCAGAAGTAATTTCCTTTGTCCTGTATTCATACAGCAAAACGTTATTGTGGGGACATTTACACACGACGGGCGTGCACGGGCGTTTTAGGATTTCGTGCATTGGTCCGGATTGCAAAATGGCTCTTACACAATGCTCACTGTGAACAGACACAAGAAAATAATAAGATAATAACGCAGTGTGCATCCCACAGGACCGCCTTTAAATATGAGGGCTCTACAATCGTTCCTGCAGGACTTGGGACTGAGTATGAGGACTTCAAGAAGCTGTGCACAGGTAAGAGCATTCATCCTTCTAGCTGTACGGATGTGTTGTATGATGTGTGGCCCATGGGCGGCAGGTTTTCTCTGGACGGGTTTGACAGCCTCTGTGCCACCCAGCTTGACTTGGCCAAGCACTAATCTTTTAAGACTCTGCTCTGTCACCCGTTGGCCTTCAGCCCTGTAAAAGCATCTCACTGTTCGTTGCACAATCTCAGTTTTTATAAGGTTAAATGTTTCAGCTCAGCAGTTTGTGGAAATACGTGAACTTTCCGCTTCCTTGTCTCCAGTTCTTAGAATTCATAAAAGTTCTTCCTCTTTAATTACTCCTGCTGCTCAGGCCTGTTTGGTAAAGTGTCTTCCAGCGAACAGCTAGAACTTGCCGGTGGTCTGAGATCTTCTCCTGCCAAAGTTTGGCATCTGCTCATAATCTGGGTGTGTCAGTTCTGATGTCGCTCTTCTGGCCTGGGGCTGAACCCCTCTTCCCTTTTCTCTCTCACCCTCTTCCTGATATTTCAGAGGTGTCATTCCTCCGCTGAGTACGTCTACGCAGCGCGTCAAGCTGGCTGCAGCCTTGCTCGTCGGTTCCTGTTCAGAGACGACACCCTCATCCACGTCTCTGAGCTCGTTTTACCTTTTTTAGCAGTGAAGTTGTTTCTCTGCAGAAAAGCCACCATGACTGTAGGAGGAGCTGCTTCCCTGACTCGATTCAAACCGATTCATTGTGTTCCGGTTAAAAAAATCCACATTAATCCAGGTTCCAGTAACCGGCTTCATACCTGGTTCAGGAATGGCTTCAGATCTGAAGGATTTCAGGAGGCTGAACCATAAACTTTGATGCATTTTCCCATTTTAAGCGTTTTTTCCTTGTAAAGATGAGATGAATTGATATTAAATGAGCGGATGGCTCATGGCCTGCAGGATTTAACCGGAATCTCTGGGTTCGATTCTTTCTTTTGGTGTGTGCCCTGTAGTCTTAGTTATTGCTCTGAGACATGACGACCCAGCAGGTAGAAGATGAGCTCAGACATGAACGTGTAGCTGAATCCTGATCAGGAGGCGGCTCTGGGGTCCAGGCTGCTCTGCACCAGCAGCCGACCTTTGGTCCGTTAAAATGACATCAGTTCATGCAGAGCGTCTTTCTTTTTGCCGTCTCATCATTGTCATCGTTTGTGTGCAGTTTCCTCTGCAGCCATCATGGGGGTGGGGGTGTTGGCTGCAGAGTCAGCATGGCTTCAAGCGGAAGAAAAACCAGGAAGAGTCTGGCAGAAGGAGGAAGTGGGAGGGACGGGGGTTTTGTTTGTGCTTGTTCGCCAGCTTGAACACTGACGGTGAGAAAGGAGATAAAGGTGTGTGGTTTAAAGAACAGCTGGAGGAGACGAGTAAGTCGCAGCTGATGCGGTTTGTGGCGTGGTGCTGAGCTCGGCTCTTTATCAGGTTCATGAAGATTAAATAGGTTTCATTATAAAACTGTGAATGCAGCAGCCGGGCGACGTCTGTACTTTCTAAGCATCCAGCAACTGAAAGTTTTACAGAGTGGCTGATGTTCCGGTATTTTCAGGAAGGACTGTAAAAACCAGAAAAAGCAGGTTTTTCTCCTCTGAAGGGACTTTTCATCCCGGTCTGCAGGATGAGTCGGAGCTCTTTTAGTTTGCTCTCGGTAACCTGGCCTCCATGCGACGTAGCAGAGATCCGTTTTCATCCCGACCGAAGTAAAACCTCCTTACTCCCAGGACCACGTCCAAGCTGAACAACTCCTCAAACTGTGCACCAGTACGTGCGCATGCATGTTCTTACTGCTTCACCTGTTGCTGCTGGTCTTGGAAAACCCCCACGTGCCCGTTGGTGAGCGATCCAGCATCAAGCAGCTTCTGATCAACGATGTCATCCTGGAAGCTGATCTTCATCTCCTCCAGGATCAAATGCAAGACCAGAACAGCTGGACGAACACACAGCTGTGTTATGATTCATCCCCCGTGACCTTCCAGTACCCGTTCTCACTGTTGGTGGGTGGAGGTGCCACACCGGCCACGGAGATGTCCGTAAGCTCCTCACTGCTGCCTGTGACTGTTCGTCTTTACAACGGAGGCGACGTTAGCATCACGTGTTGAGGAACAAAGAGGGAATCGGTAGAAAGTACAGAGTTAGGTTCTTCTGGCAGGTCCCAGCGATCCTGGTCCTGGAGGGCCGGGGTCCTGCAGGTTTTAGAAGTGTCCCTGCTGCAACACGCCTGATCAGTTCTGTGCACAGCTTGATGTCAAGCTATAATTGCCCATTGATTTGAGTCAGCAGGGACACTTGTGAAACCTCCAGGACCAGGATTATGGATCCCTGCTTTCAGGTTCAGGATGATGATGCTTCCTGGTGGAGCTTCATAGGTAAAGATGATCCAGTTTTCAGGAAGAAATCTGAGTTTTGATCAATTTTCTGGAGTCACACACTTCTTCTTTCCACTCTTTGACCCTTTGATCGATATTCACCTTCTAAGACGGATTTCCACCAGGAAGGTGTGTGTGGGGACACAGGTCCTGCAGCTCCGACCACATTCCGAGTTTCTGTCAGTCGGGACCACCTGCAGGAAAGTTCAGTTTTACCTCCACCTCAAACTGCCTGAGGACGGGCAAACGGAGGGATGAGACAGCTGTGAGAAGCTGTACGAGCCTCCTCGTCTCAGCCGCCTCCGTCAGGCCGGGTGGATGAACTCCTTTTAAAATCAAAAAGTCTGAAATTTACAGGAACGCAGGTAAAGTGAAAACAGCTGAGAAATCCAGCAGACCATTTCTGTTTAAAGCTGCCATGAAGAATTATTTTAATATTTAATTTTCTCACATGTCCAAACTTTTTAAATAATGAAATATAGTCGACTACATCCAAAGATGATGTCATCAAATGTCTGACCAATCATCAGGAGGAATCCGTCCTCTATCAGATGAAGTTGGGAACGGATAAAATCCGATGTTACGTTTTCTGTCTCTGACGGACTCGGAGACAAAGCTTCGGTCTGGGTGTGTGTTCAGACCTTGTTGTTGTCGACCAGCAGATCATTTGCAGGCGTGGTCGCTGCCACAACACAAAAGATTTGCTCATGGAGTCTGACCTGAATACGCTCGCTCTCCGAGCCGGATGAAGCTTCACTCCAGGCTGAGAGACAACCAGACTACAGCGGAAGACAAGCTTCCTTATTTTCACACAGAGGCTCAGCGTGAGCTCATCCAGTTTTATACGGATGTGAAGAGAATTCTCAGTCACTGATGAATATTAGTAGTTTTTCTACAAGCGGATTAAACTGAACACTGTCGGAGGAATTTTAATTACAAGGCAAAGTCCAGGTTACTCAGATCTGGACTTTTCCTCGTCTGTTTAAACTGGCTGAAAATATTATTCTAACAACTTATATTAATTACACTATATTGCCAACAGTACTGGTTCACCTTGACCCTCGTATGAGTTTAATAGACATCCGCCCTCCCTCTGCAGCCATGACAGCCTCAGCTCTCCTGGGAAGGCGTTCCACAGGTTCAGACACCGATGCTGGACCAGGAGGCCTGGCTCTCCTCCGCTCTAATTCATCCTAAAGCTGTTCTATCGGGTGGAGGTCAGGACTGTGCAGGCCGATCAGGTTCCCCCACACCAGACTCCTCATCCAGGTCTTCATGGATCTGCTTTGTGCTCTGGTGCTCAGTGATGTGGGAACAGGAAAGGGCCGTTCCCACACTGTTCCCACAAAGCCAGTTACTGGAAACAACCCGAACCATAATACCCCCTCCTCCAAACTTTACACTTGGCCCAGTCAGTCAGCTGTTTTTTTTAAGATAAAAATATGCAGCATGCGAAGGTGACTCCGATACAGCCGTTCAGAAAACAACGAAGGAGGTTGTAGTTCAGGCAAAGCCTCCAGTTAGGCCCGGGTGGGCTCAGTTAGGCCCGGGTAGGCTCAGTTAGGCCCGGGTAGGCCCAGATAGGCCTGGGTAGGCTCAGTTAGGCCCGGGTAGGCTCAGTAAGGCCTGGGTAGGCTCAGTTAGGCCCGGGTAGGCTCAGATAGGCCCGGGTAGGCCATCTGTATTCAACATCCCCTCACCTCAGGTTTTTAAGGGGTTAATATTTTATGACAAAGGAAAGACCAGAAATCTTTAAAATGTGAAACTCTGCAGTTTCTACCTCATCTGTCCCAGTCCTTTCATCTTCATCATCATCATCATTCTCATTCTGTCTTCCTCAGACGATGCTCGTCTGTTCGGCTTCGTCCGCATCACGACGGGAGATGCCCTGAGCAAGCGAGCCAAGTTCACCCTCATCACCTGGATCGGCGAGAACGTCAGTGGGCTGCAGCGCGCCAAGATCAGCACCGACAAGACGCTGGTCAAAGACGTTGTGCAGGTTCGGCTTAAACCCGCCTGCGTGATTTCACACACCAGACATACACGTGTTTAGAATATAACATCAAATAAATGGCATCGGTTGTGATAAAAGCATGAATGTGTTTGTTTTGGTTCTCATGTTAATGAACTACTGACCCCCCCCCCCCTTTTCCTTCAACACGCATCTTGTCTTTGTAGAATTTTGCCAAGGAGTTCATGGTCAGCGACCCGCGGGAACTGGACGAGGACTACATCCGTAAAGAGCTGAAGAAGGCCGGCGGAGCCAACTACGATGCTCAGGCCGAGTAGAGACGTACCACGGTCCACTGGGAGCAACTGGGTCAGGGGGTTGGGTCAGGGGGGGGTTGAGGCAGAGCTGCTACCTCTTGGGGAGAGGGCGAGGTGGGACGGAGAGGTCTGTTTTTCACCAGTTAATGGGCCTTTTGAAGCTGCTTTATTCAGACCAGAGGTTGTGCAGGTCTGCATCTGGTCTCATCCTAAAAGTAGACGGAGACTGGACTCAATTTTCTTTTCAACTCCTGAATTCTTAGTCCTCTTAGATGAGAGGAGGAACATCCTAGAGAGTCCAAACAAGTCGTTTTGCCTTCTGCTTGGATCACGGTGGCTTGTCTGACTGAGAGACCAGATTATTTCCTGTATGAGTTTGTGTAGGAGGATTAAAAGGTTGCCGGGGGCAACCCACAGCTGGCAGCCACACAAAGACTCAACAAAACTAACTGTTGAACGAAGAGCTCGCTTCTTTCTTTCCCCTGAGAAGATTAGGATTGGTTTTACATCTTTGTTAGCCAACAGCTGGTTAACTTAGCGTAGCTTAGCACAAAGACAGGAGCCAAGGTGACGAAGCTCACCTGGATCATAACTCACTATCCTTAATCTACATGTTGTTTTGTACATGAGCAGATGTGTTAAAATGATTCAGAAGCGCTTTCAAACTCTGGTTTAAATGTAAAATGAACCCATAAACACGAATGAGGTTAAAGCTTATCTTTAGTCTTTGTTAAGCGAAGCTTACTGACTTTGCAGAAAAAGTTTGAAGTGGCCAAAATATCCGGTTTTGTCCTGTAAGTTAGCTGCTTTTCCTTTAAGGACTAGGTCTAGCAGACAATGGGTGCTAAAGTGATTCTGAAGACTTTGTGGTCCTCATGGAGGCATCATTAAAAGCCAGTTTCTAAGTGCCCTCCAAGACAGACTTCTCTCCTTTCTGGCCCTCTCCCCAGCTAGCCTGTGGTTGGTTCTACTGTGCTGTGAGTTATCATCTCACTGTCTTCATCTCAGCTCCGCCCACAGAACAAATTGAAGTCGCCTTCAAGGCTGCAGCACTGTTCGTTCAGAAAACCGAAGGGTTTCACTTCAGGATTCCTGAGACCGGATGTAGTTAGACCTCATTTTGAAATGTCCCCCTTCGCCTGCAGGCATGTGTTTGGCACCAGAACATGCTCAGTCAGGACACGCTGAACCTCCGGGGGGGAAAGACCTCCATTTTCTGGCTGCATCCTTGGTGATGGTTGGTGACTCGATTTTAGACCTGAGTGCACATTTATCCGCCTCTTCATCTCCAGCCAGACGGCTGTGTTTGGATTACAGCTGCACGTCTTCCTGCTGGGATGTGGATCCTTTTTATCCCACCAGCTTCTGCTGGAATCATTCAGCGTCAGCAGCTCAGAGCTGGTTAGATGAAGGAGGAAGAATAATTTGCCTCAAACACACAAGCATTGATTGATCCACAGAACCTTAAGAATGCTGGAGAATGGAGGTCTTTCCTTCTGGTGTCTCATCTCACTTTCTACACGTCTACATTCACACTGTAACCTGCTGGGTTTGCCTGCCTTAGTCTCCCATGGAGAGAGGGGCATCATGGGAGCTTGTGGACACTACACTGTGATTGGCTGTCCTTTTGAACATGGCACAGGATGAAGGTTCAGGCTCATCATCACAACCCAGGAGGAGCCATTTCTCAGTTGTAGCATCTCTTTTTATGTAGTTTCAACCCTCCCTTCCCCCAACCAAAAGAAAATAAATTAGGTTTTTTTCTCTTGTACTTTTGTTGTTTGTGTGTTTTTGTTTTTGAGATAAATTTTATTTTCTCTAAGAGTTTTACCTGATGGTTTTTTTTTTTAAAGATATTGTTATCTTGGTGAAAAACATTTCCAGAAAATTCTGTAAAAAAGGCAGAAAGCAGAACGGGCACACGGTCAGTGGTTTCAGAATAAAAGTGGACGTTTTGTTTTTCCAAAACCTCAAAGTGTCTTTTTTGTGTCTGAAGGTCAGAATTCACCGCAACAGCAAAATGAATCGGACTAATTAATTTGCCTGTACAACGTTAACTGTGGCCCCGATGGACATTTTATTCTCCTTCCTGCTCATTTAGCATCAATAGTTTCTCGCTTTCTCCAGCTAATGTAAAAATATCTGCGTGTTGGTAATATAAACCAGCAGGTATATGTGAGAAGTTTTCATTCGTTTCCTTTTAGCTGCTCAGTTTGATTTTTATTTTCAAGCTGCAAGTAGAAAAAGTTCAGTTTTCAAGTCGTCATCAGAAAGCAGTAAAATCACATTTCTGTTTCAGCTGTTCACACGAGAGAAAAACTGGCTGGTACCCGAGAGAGCAGGTCCCACCCATGTTCTCCCAGACCAGGTTCTCCCAGACCAGCGCTCTGCAGCCTGCTCCCATAAAAGAGCTGTTTTTACCACCAAGAGCCCCAAAACCTTTCAACTCCTAAAAATATCTTATTCTATTTAAAAGCAAAGACCAAACCAGAGTTCACGTGTCTACACAACAACGGGACCCACAAGACTGGAGTCTGCTGGAGCTGGATCAGTTCTCTGAACGAGGATGCGTCTGTCCTCGAGGACAGAGACCAGTCAGATCCAACATCAGAATGAGTCTTCATTCGTGGTTTAATCTCCTTCCTGTAGCAGGAAAGTCTGGAAGCTGGATCCACTTCTTTAAGGTGTTTGTTCCAGAAACATTTCTGTCCTTTGCTAATTTCTTGGCATAAATGGAGCCTGTGGGAAAGCCAGCATCGGGAAATGTGCAGAATTCAAGTTATTTTCCTCTGGAGCTGGTGACAAAGGTCCTGGATAAACCGAACAGCTCACCTGAAAATCTGGCCCTTTAACTCACAACTTCTCCACCTTTAAACAAGAAAAACCGATCTTGAATCATTTCGATGCACCTTTTGATTATAAAGCCAGATGAACGACTAATTCCAGCTGGAGGTCTTTGAAAGGGTCGGCCGGCTACTCGCCGTCCTACTGCTGCTTCTTTTTACCATTTACTTTACTTAAGCTAAGTTGAGGCTTTTAAAACTCTGTTTACTCATGTTAACCTTTGCTTGATGCTAGTTATGTCAAGCATAGACGTTTCCTTATTTTAACCATCAGATGATTCTGATTAATGAAGCATTAGCTCGCAAGCAGCTGTTAACCTGTTCAAACAATCAGTTGGATAACTTAACTTTAAAAATGTTAAAACAATTTAACCATTGTAATGTGAGAACTTTCTAAATTTAAATTCACAAACACAGCAAAGCCAAAGGTTTTATTTGATCACGACAGGCGGTATTTATAACTCATTAACTCGGCCTCACCCTAACCAAACCTTTGCTCAAGTTTCCATATTACAGGTAAGTCTGCTACGAAGAGTAGAGGGTGCAACATGGAGCCAACAGTGCTGGGTTAATGTGCCGTGCAGGTTCTTTTAAAAGGGGAGTATGGGACAGAGGAAACAGAAGACCTCATGAATCTACTGGGCTAACTTGTCTTTGACGTGTTTCTATTGTAAACCCAGGAATGAATCCATTTCAAGCATTTAGTGGGCAGGTTTAGACACTTTTACAGTAAGGTTTAGGTTTGCTAATTCAATAACACAAATAGGATAAAAATTATTAAAATTTTTAAGGGGAAACCCTTGAACGGCCAGTCGGCAGTATTTGGCTGTGATGGTGTGTGTAGCGTGAAGGAAACGAGGTTGTTAGAATGAAGGAAGAACTCCAGAATTAAAAGAATAAGTGAATGACGTGACGTTTTAGTGCTTCAGAGGTTTTATATCACTTATTAAATCAGGACTCGTGTAAAGTTACGTTTCGGCTGAACTCAGGTTGTTTCTTTTTAAAATCAGTCAAATCAAACTTTATTTATAAAGCACTTTTCATGTGTAACAGCAGCACAGTGCTTTACATAAAACACCAGAAATCACACACACGCACACACACCTAAACGGACGAAGACCCCCCCGCACAGGATAACTCAGGGGTGTTGACCTTAAAGCGTCACAACAGAAGAACCATTAACACAAATATTTATTCATAAATAAGCTTTAACCTGCTTTCTGAAGATGAATTTTTTAGCGTCTTTGTCCATTTTATTTTGCCATCCTGCTGGTTTACAGGCTACGTGCTGCTTCATCTCTGTTCCTTGTAAATTATATCTGCTCTTTCTAGTCGTTTCTGTGTATTTGATGATAATATGTTGTTATGTGCTTCATGTATCATTAATAAAACAGAGTAATCCACTAAATCTGAATAAATGATGGCTTTGATGTAGATGCTGCAGATGATTCCCTGATGTAAGTTTTACATGAACGTCCTCAGTCAGAAGTGAGCCGATCAATAAGTTATGAAACATAATTAATGCTTTCTTCTTAAACAACGCTGACTTGTGTTAATGGCAGAAATTAGCAGTAATTAAACAGAACATGCTAATAAATTAAATCCTAATCACGCGCGTTCAGCCATCATGTCTATACAGGATATTGATTTCCAATAAAGAGGCCTAACTGAGCCAGTTCTTGTCTCTGATTGACGGCGGCTGGTCTGCATCAGGTCCGTCGATGGTTCCCAGCATGTCAGGTGGTCCCGGTCCAGCTGCCAGGTGATCAGATTAATGGTGTGTGTGCACGACTCTGCTGTGTTGGCTGGCGGCAGCCTTGATGGCAGCTGATGGTTGGGCTGCAGGCTGTGAGGGGAATTAAAATGTCATTTAAGATTGCATGGGAGTTAAGAAATAGGTGTGTGAAGGTGTGTTAATGATCTAATTCAAGATTTACCAATAAAACTCATTTTTTAATTTTCTGTCAGCTTGAAGAATTAAACAGATCGTTTCATTTGAAAGAATGAGAAGAAATTTAAAACGTTACTTCACTGGAAACTAATTTCTTTTTTGATTTCTTGATTTTCAAATTTCAAATTTATTACAAAACACTTTTCATGCAAAAGCAACACAAAGTGCTTCACGTAAGAAAAACTGTTTAAAAACAAGCCTTTACACAACAAAGTAAAACGTATTCTACTTTCACACACACACACACACACACACACACACACACACATACACACACACACACACACACATAGGGGTGTCTCCTTTTTAGTTCACAAAATGGCTGCCATGGAATGTCTCTGAGCATTTTGGCTGGCCTGAATCTTCTCAGAATCCATCAAATATCATCGCAATCCTTTTGTTAAGATAGAAGACGAGCTAACTTTTGATTCAAGCTACAGCTGAGCTTCATTTCCAATGTCAGTTGTGGATTATGTCACTGCTTCATAAAACTTTTGGCAGGAAACAAAGTCAAGAGGCATCCAGGCCAAAAGGCCTTGACTGGAATAGGAACATCTAATCTTTTCTTCTTCTAACATCTACCTCCAAAATCCACCACTGGTTCATCGTGGTAAGAATATCATGCCTCCTAAAAAGCTGCACCTTGTGAGGATGAGTCTGCCGTCACCATGGCTGTACGCACACATATGATGGAGCAGCAAAAAGATTTCTACAAGGAAATGATGAATCTGCAGAAAGAACACTTTTAATGTTTCAGTCAAGTGATGATTGATGGAACTATAAGAGGCTGGTTGGGGTTATGAAAGATGAACAAGAATTGAAGACAAGCCTGAAGTTTACACCAAATAAAATGGAGGAGATGAGAACAGGGCACAAGGAAAACAGAATTTTAGAAGGATGTTTTACATGTGTGTTCTACTTTTGAGACTTCAGTTATGAACTCTAACAAGATAATTAAATCTTTTTCTAAAAGTCCTGGCCCACTTAAACATATGCAGCCT
>JBAFTC010000011.1:34164636-34186452 GCA_037177435.1 Melanotaenia nigrans | reverse complement strand
AGATAGATAGATAGATAGATAGATAGATAGATAGATAGATAGATAGATAGATAGATAGATAGATAGATAGATACCAGCCAATAAACAATATAAATCTATGGACAACACATCAACAGGGTAAGAGCGAGTGAGTGTGATAATAATAAATAAATAATAATAAAAGAAGAATATCACTTTATAAAAGGATGTGTGGAAAAAATAAAAATGAGGAAAAACAATGTACAAACTAAAATAGAATAAAATAAGTACAATAAAATGGCAGGTGAGTAAAGAATCATGTTATTAATTATGCTGTTTTATTATTTGTACAACTTTTTCATATGTGATCAGTTAAGTAGAGTTAAATGTAAAAAAGATTAAAGTAAGAAAATCTTTTCCTGTGTTTTCTTTAGTGCCGTTCTGTCTTATTTTGTGGGTGCTTTGGCATCATTTTCTTTGTTGTAACTCCTTGTTATTTCTTTTATGAGGTGTCAGTGTTTACCTTTTTGGTGTCATTGTGTCGCTTTGTCGTCATTCGTGTTACTTTAGTGCTCTTCTGTCTTAATATGTTTGTACCTGTAACCAAATACTTCTTGTTGCTGGATGGATGTTATCACAGCATCGATTGTTTGCACGTGTGAACGCGCCTCTGCTGACGTCCCGCCTCCTGACATCAGGACCAATCACAACGCAGCATGTGGCAGTGGGCTCCTGTGATTGGCTGCCATCGGTATCTTTCTCAGCGGTCCACTTATCAGCTCCATTGACCGTCTCGAGATGCGGGAGGAAGTCCTGGGCCGCAGCTCGTAGGTTTGCGGGACTTCAGACGCGTGCGTTTGTGAGGGCCACTGCGCATGTCATATTTTTCTACACCCAACGTTTTCCATGTTGTTGGGGGAGGAAACGCTCCTTTGTTTTGCTGCCTAGCGTTAGCCTACCCCACCTTGTTCTCCAGCATACATTTAGATCACGAGCTAACAACTTATTTTCCTGATAATAGATTAACCTGCTGTTTTGAAGCACGCGTCCCTGTTCGGAAGACTTCTTTAAAACCGGTAAGAAATAGTCTTAGAGGATTCTAGAGACCTTCAGACCTGCAACAAACCAGCAGTAGAAGCTGGTTATGACTTAGTAGGTTTAAAATAAGCTGAAAGTGTTATTAAGGGCATGTATGTAGTTAAGTTGGATTAACTAGTTATTCTAATGAAACACATGAAGACATAAATAAAACTGATCCCACTTGAATGGTGTCCACACTGGTGAAGCTAGTGGTTGCTTCATTTTAAGAGATTACAGACCAACCTGGGAGGAAGGAACTGTTACACCATTCATTTTATATCCATTTTAGACATTAAAGGGCTGATTCATGTGGAGTCAGAATGAAGGTTTATAACAGGAAGTCTGCCTGGCCACTTTCAACATCCGTCACATGATGGAGTAGATCCTGGTCCTCCAGGGCTGGGGTCCTGCAGGTTTTAGGAGTTTTCCTGCTGCAGCAAACCTGATTCAGACTTGTGCAGTTTGATGACAGCTCTGCACAAATCTGCTAATCACCCGTTGATGTGAAGTCAGGTGTGTTGAAAACCTCTAAAACCTGCAGGGCACCGGCCCTCGAGGACCAGGACTGAGGATCCCTGTAGTAGATTTGGGATTAGTTTAGGGCAATGTTTCTCAACCCTGGGCCTGGAGGCTCCTGCCTGGCACACCGGATGCAGGTTAACTGAACGTCACGTTCTTTGTAAACCTGCTGATGCCTAAACCTAACCTAACCTTAAACATACAGGACAGGTGTCCTGGGGGTCCAGGATTGAGGGTCACTGGATTAGGGTAATGTCAGAGACTTAGAGCCCTCTGCTTACGCCACCTGCAGTTAACTGTTCAAAACCTTCATAAAGCAAAGCTCCAACCCTACAGTAAAGAATTTAAAATAGTTTGGATGTCCACACGTCTCTGGAAGAGATGCTGCACAGACATTAGTTTAGTGAACCGTTAGTTGGCACTGATAGACTTCCCTGCAGCACGGCGTGTCCAGACTTACAGATTTATGACTTATCTGACCATTTCTTGGCATCCAGAAAGAAATCTGTGGACAAACAGAGAATTATGTTGAAGCTGAGTCAGAAGACTTCCAGACAGCATCGTAAGTTCGGGCCTTTCTCTTAATGATTCTGTGTTGCTTGTTTTTAATGTTTGACTGCAGAGCATCATGGGTAACACGGACAGCGTGGTGGTGCAGAAGCGTCTGGCCCGCTTCCGGCCCGAGGAGCGCCCCGTGGTGGAGGGGGTCTTCAGCAAGCTCCAGGCTGGTGCAGCAGGAAAAACTCTCACGCTGGAGATGCTTCAGGTGCGACGGTCATGGCTTATCCTGCAGACGTGCACCTCACACGCACAATCGCTGTTTTCATTGTTGTAACAACGAAATCTGAGCAGCTGCTCCTCAAAACTGTGTATCTTAAAATGTACAAGATATTAAATAAATATCATAAAAAACAGAAATATGAGTGTAAAAAATATAGAAATACAACAGAGTAGAGCAAGTACACAGACTGCAAAGAGTAAATAGTGCAGATGGAGAGAGTAACCGTAGACTTACACAGTTATTACAGCTTTATTGCAGGTTTTCAGCAGTTCTTATCGGTGTGATTTTGAATAGTTTAATGTGGTTCTGGTCCTGGGAAAGAAACTCTCTTAGTGTACTACTTGGGCTCTGTGTGGCCTGTAGCGCCTCCCGAGGGTAACTGGGGTGAGAGGCGTCTTCGATGATGCCACCAGCAGCTCCTCCTCCAGGTTGTTCCTCCTGAGCACCCTCAGGAAATGGTGTTGGCGGTCCAGCAGAGGTCATCCAAGACCCTTTCCACGCAGTGTAGCGGGCCGGATCCGCTCTTCCCTTCCTGGATGATTTCTTTAGTTTGTAGTGTTAAGTGGGAGATTGTCTCTGAACGCCACGCTGACCTCATCTCTGTAGTCATCGTCCCCTGAGATGAGCCCGACCACGGTGGCGTCATCTGCAGCCTTTCTGATGGTGTTTGACAGATGGACCATTGCTTGTGTAGAGGGGAGGGGGCTCAGTAATAATAATAGACATGCGCCTTTTCATGCCTTTTCAAGGCACCCAAAGCGCTTTACATTGTGAATCTGTTATTCATCCACCCCTCACTCGTACCTGGTGGTGGTAACTACGTGTAGTCACAGCTGTCCTGGGGCAACGTGGCTGCCAGTCCCCGCCTATGGCCTCTCCGACCATTGGACAACCTGCTCTACCGCCTGAGCCACTGCCGCCCCAGTACACGACCTTGTGGGGAACTGGTGCTGAGCGTGAGGGTTGAGCAGAGGTGGGGCCGGGTTTGCAGTCATTTCTCTGTGTAGTTTTACTGATTCTTCGATGTTCACACACAGAAACAGGCCTTGTTTCCAGCTGCGTCGTTCCACAGAGCCTTACTCTTTTTGTGCTTCCTTTTGTTTCCCCCAGTCCTCCATGGCCAGCTTGGCCTCAGACTCCATGGTGAAGAGAGTCTACGGGTGCATGTGTGGCATCGATCCCGGACTTGCAGGGTCTGGGAAGACCAGCAAACCCCCTACCTCTGGAGTAAGTCAGGAGCAGCTGATGGTCTTTCTTGCAGACACCCTTCGAGGCACCGCAGAGGAACGGGCTCCGC
This sequence comes from Melanotaenia nigrans, assembly GCA_037177435.1. Taxonomy (NCBI): domain Eukaryota; kingdom Metazoa; phylum Chordata; class Actinopteri; order Atheriniformes; family Melanotaeniidae; genus Melanotaenia; species Melanotaenia nigrans. The sequence goes on along the minus strand of JBAFTC010000011.1, from coordinate 34,182,817 downwards.
TTGTCATGGCCATGTCCCACAATGCAGCAGGGCCAGCAGCCGCTGTCACGTGTGATCAGGTGGCAGAGGTGAGTCGATGCTGCAGGTAAACAGCTTTCTGTGCTTGTGGTCTACTTCTAGCTTTTTCTGTGTCTTCCCAGTTCCTACAAGACCTGATTTCTGCTGTAGTTAATATTCTGGCCCAGCGGGGGCGCCTGCAGGGCTGGAAGCCTGAGAAAATGGCCGATGGCTCCCTTGGTATTAAAATACTGGCAGAGCAGATTTGTTCTGAGCTCAGACCCTCAGGTAAACTTCTGAATTTTAGGGTTTTGGACACGCTGACAGTAAGATATTGTGACAGTTTACACCTCATCCTGTTTATTCTCCAGATCAGGGAAGTTGTGATGTCTCTTGTTTGGAGGACTGGATCTTTAGAAACTCCCAGGTTTCACTGTACTTAGAGATGCTGGTATCTGAGGGCCTAAATGTTGATCTGAGTAGCCGACCGCCTCCAATTCTGCTGCCCCCCTGCAAGGAGACACCATGGAAAGAATTGAGGAGTCTGCTCGACCTTCCCACTGTCATGTTTCTGGCACCACAGGTCAGTAATGCTATATTTGGTTTGTCCAGAGTTTTTGTCATTTTCACATTTTCCAAAGTCTTAAAGAGACATGACGTAACTTTCCGACCTTGAAACCCCTTGTTCCGGACTGGTTTGTGGAGTCGTCTCTTTCCAGCAGCGTCCTGAAGATGAGAAACCACATCACTACTTTTTCTTCTGGGAGGCTGCATGACGTTACAGCAGAGTTTCTCTTTACGCAGCACGCCACACGCTAGCAAGCGGCTATAATCAAATTAGCCATCCTGAGCGCGCACCGTGGCTGATTCAGCAAAGAAAGGCAAGAAGACATCACAGAGGAAGAAAGAGGCAGGACAAGACAGGATAATAAGGACTCATCACAGGGATTTTCTGCTTCTGTTTGCACATTCCTGACTTCTCTGGTGGGTTCGGAGACTTTATTTGTCTTCCACCATGATGGTGCAGCCGGTACCAAACAGCTACCCATCACTGTCATAGTCGGCACTAGTAAAGTATTTTCAGGCTCTGGGACCTTCCTGGAGGGAAATTTGTTCCTTTTTCTTTGTTTCGTTTAGTATTGATGATGTATGAGAGTCCCAGACGGCCGCTTCTACAGCTGCAGCTCAATAAATAAGAATATCACCTAAAGTTGATTTTCGTATCGATCCGCGACGTGTAGTTTTTCTTTTCATGGTGATGATTAGAGCGTACAGCTAATAACTCACAATTCTCTGTCAGAAAATATGAAGAAATAAAAATAATTTCATCACAGAAATTGAAGAGAATCTGTCTGAAGAGGCCATGTATAAAGATGTGTTTATTATTACAAAGAAAGAAATAAAGGATGTTTGCACATGTAGACTGTTACATGTTACTACACTGATGAACACAGATCACAAATCACCACCACTTCCATGGTTTCGCTTTTTCTCTCATTAATCTGGAAGCAGTTCTGCTGGCGCCGGCTCATGAAGTTCACTTGTTTATATTATTTATTTAGTTTTTTTATGTTATAAAATTATTTCTGTAGTTTTGTTCATATTAGTTTTTTTGCTGGTCCAAAGCTCTTTAACCTTCTCTAGTTTGCACACCTGTTTTAGCACCTTTACTATTCTTTTAAGGTTGTGGCTTAATGACAATCAGTCCTAAACAGAAACTGATTTATGTCTTGTTTCAGTCCTTCATACACATCACGTTGCTCATGTTCTTCCCTCGCCGTTTCCCTCTCCAGTTGCCAGACAGCTACAGCGCCCCCTGGAGGCTCGTGTTTTCCACAGAACTGCATGGAGAGAGTTTCACCAAGATGTTGAGTGGCCTAACTAAGCATGGCCCCACTCTGCTGCTCATTAAAGACACTAAGGGACATGTTTTTGGAGGCTTTGCTTCGCACGCTTGGGAAATAAAACCTCAGTTTCAAGGTGAGAGAAGAGACCAGCTCCATCTGGCCTCCCTTTTAATATTTGTAGGACTCACTGTGATAAATGTGCAGAAAAAGCCCAGAAGGACTTCATAATGAGCACATTTACAATCTACGTATTATTACGTCAGTTATCACAAAGTATGCAATGATCATTTCCCCTCTGGTGTCACCAGGTGGCGCTGCAGTAATGTTATTTGGAGATTGAAACACTTCATTACACAGAAGGACGGTTTTATTATTTATCTTGCAATAATTGATGTAGATGGGTTGAGATGAATAATAAGAGCAGTCTGAATAAAGCTGTAAACGTCAGCAATGTGACCATCCTGCTGGGTTAAAGCTTTTCTTGTTAAGGGAGATTTATTAAAGGACTTTTATATGAGCCTGAACAGCTTGTAGAGAGGTCTGCCTTATGCCAGCTATGAGGAAAAGTCTCAGGGTTTAGATTTTTCTCTATTCAGCCTTCGTGTATAATGTCATAAATGCTGCTGCATGTTTAATTTGTACACAAACTTAAGTAACTCAACAAGTCTCATGAAATGCTATGATATGAACCGGTGCCTTGCAGCTAGAAGCTAGCCATGATGCAGTGTGCATCTGTTCTGCTGGTGTGTCAGTAGACTCATATAACACTGATAAAACGACACATTGAGGAAGTAATCCCTCTTCTTTGAATACTGGGGATTTGACTTTTCTCTCAGACCTTCATGATTTGTATATTTGTGTGTATGCAGGTGACTCCAGATGCTTCCTGTTCACTGTGATGCCCAGACTGAGAGTTTATACAGCGACAGGATACAACGAGCACTTCATGTACCTCAACCATAACCAACAGACCATGCCCAACGGGCTGGTGAGACACCACAGCTTTACTCTTGTTGCTAGTGGCTTGTACTTCATTTGAATCAGAGCTTCTTAGTCTTGTTTACGCTGCGCCCAACTTTTCCAGTACAAACTATTCGGGGGCCCATTCAAATTTTTAACACTGTATTGGTTTCATTTGTATTCAATAACTAAACCAACTTCCAGTTTAACAGCTAAAACCTTATAAAATATGACATGATAGAAAATATCTAAAAAATATGACATTTTACAACCAGATCTTCACAAAGACATTTATATAGCACATGTATGTGAAAGTGCACATACAAGAGGCCCTGTAGGCTAATAGTTAATGGGGTTTAATCAGGCTCCTACAAGAGCACATTTAAAAGCTCAAGTCAGGCTTATAAACACAGAATCTACTAAATATCTTATTAACTACAGAATAAAAGAGGTTTAAAATCAGATGCAATGATAAAAACCCATAAAAGGTTCAAATTAAATGAAAATTATAGTTAATTAAGATTTTTAAATACAAAACATTAAATCAAACTGTTTATTTATTTATTGAACTTTTATTATAATTTTGAGACATTTTCTGCACCTTTAGCTCATTTAATTTATTCTTCTTTTTTTGGTAAATCTTCCAGCGTCTTTCTGTCCATATTTGGCTTCTAGATGCTTCTGTAGTGTTTTACAGGTTCAGATCTTCCATGAAGGATAGCGTTAGCTAACGTTACTTAGTTTTAGCTAGCGTTAGTGTTACCTAGTGTTAGCTAATGTTAGTTAGCGTTAGCTAGTATTAGCATGCGTTAGTCAGCGTTAGCTAGCGTTAGTTATTGTTAGCTAGTGTTAGCTAACACTCTTTACCTATCTCTTGGCTCTGCCTTTTTATCTCAGATTACTAAGCCCACTAAATGAATCAGATCGTTCTTGTACAACATTTCTATGTGTTTGGGACCATTTTTGTTTTCATTTTTTACATTTTTACTGTGGAGACTGTAACGTGTCTGTTTGGCACACTGTCCCAGTAATATGATGGAGCTGCAGGAGGGTGTCAGATTATTGCAGAAGATGAAGATGTTTTCAGGTAGCATCTTGAATGACTTTGTATTTCTGCATAGAAATGGTAAGACAATATTTTTGAAGGGTAGAACCCAGAGGAAGCAAATAAAGATTAAAACTGGACCCAGAATAGATCCCTGGGGAACCCCGCAGCTGAGGGGGCCTGAGGAAGAGCAGAACAAGCCAATATTTACAGAGAAACCTGCGTTCCTGAGTTAAGATTTAACTCCAGAAGTACCACAGCTGAAAATGTTCGTAAAGCTGAAGTGCCCAGCGGTTCATGAACCCCTCATCACCTTGTTCTTATGTAAATTAGCGCTACTAACTTCTAGCTCAGGTCCCTGTTGCAGGTCTAGAGTGTACTTAAGGAAATGATGTTTGTTATAAAATATAATCTTGTACGTCATCAGTGTTTTTAGACTTCTGACTGCGGAATATTTCACACAGCAGCTGATCCGTTGTGTGGAAATAAAACCGGCAGCAGTGAGGCGAAGCCGTGCAGCTGCAGCAGAGACCTGATCCGGTCTGGCTGGACTTGTTTTAGTTCCATAGTAAATAGTGTAGGTTGCCATGATAGTATGAATATTTTTCCTAAAACAAAACATCTGATTCTTTATATTTTAAGCTTGAGGAGGAAGTATGCCCCCTCTTGGTTGCCGTAAAGAGGAAGGCTGGTGGGATTTGTAGTTTCAGGATAAAAATGACCCGGAAACACCCGGAAACACCAGGGTGATGAGGTGGTAAGTTTGGTGGAGAGAGGGGGGACTGCAGGAGAAACTGAAAATCCTGGGACTCCTAGGGTAAAACCGTTCAAGGACAGCCCCCTGATTCCAGAACTTCTAAAAACTGGTTGAGGCTCTAAAAGTTTGTAGTTCGTGGCAGAAATTTCAGTGACTGCTTCAGAAACTGGAAAATGTTTTTATCTTTGCTGGTTTGCTGTTTATTTTTCACTTTTCAAAAGTAATGATGGTGAATTAAAGAGGAAAATATAAATGTTAAATCTAATTTATTATGAATGTTTTGTGCTTTTCCATCAGGGTATGGGTGGTCAGCACGACTACTTCGGCTTGTGGCTGGACTGTGATTTTGGCCGTGGTCATAGCCGTGCACGGCCCAAATGCACCACCTACGGCAGCCCTCAGCTGTCTGGAGACGAGGATTTCACGCTGGACTCTCTGGAAGTGTGGGCTGTAGGAAAACCACCAGAACCAGAGGAGGTCAGAATGCATCATCACCTGTTCACGCTTTGTGTTCTGGGCGTAGATCATTGGCACTCAGGAAGCAGCTGGAGTTCTGTATCTGAAGCTTCTCAACACAGTTTCGGAGCCAGCGCTGCCCACCGAGAGGCTCAGATCCTGGTCTGCTCTTAGTTCTAGCATGATTCTACCACCACCGTGCTGCAGAGTCACTGCTGAAAACATGTAAAATCCAGATGAGTGCCGGCTAAAAGCTGCTTGAGTGGAAATCATGAAGTTATACTGATCAGTGCTTCAGGTTGACTGATATGTGGTATTTTCAGATTTCAAATCAAATCAAATTTTATTTATAGAGCACCTTTCATGCACATGGCAACACAAAGTGCTGTACACAACAAAAACAAATCATGCATGTTGAATACAATATTTAAAAGCCTATACACACATCAAAAATTATAACATAAAATAAAAGGCACATCCAATAAACACATACAAACCAAGCTTCCTGCACACTCGCCCCGCCCACCCAGACCCCATTGTGTACCAACATGAACTCCCATCACTAATAACTGTCTCTGAACTGAAAATAAGTGTAAATAGTAATAAAATGTCAACATCTGGCTCGAAGCTGCTGTGAGGAAACGGGATCCAGTCACACCGGAAGTCAGCCCACCCATGAGCACATTGGGGCCACCAGAGGAACCACCCATGGCCAGGACAGGCCGGGGTCCACATCACAGCCACAGGGCTGCAGTGCAGGACCCCCAGCCCCCCAGACAAGGGCAGTTACCATGGTAACAACCCCGCAGCCACAGCAGGCAGAGCCACCGGGGTGAAGGATCCCCAGGAGTAAAAACTGGAGTTAAACAGTAAAAACAAAAATAAACACACTTAGAAACAATAAGAGCTGATAAGTATGACAAAGATAAAAATACAGATAAAGGAGTTAAGGAAAAATATAAAATACAATGAAATAAAATAAAATAAAAGCATCTATAAAAACTACTTGGGTATATAAATAATAAATAAATAAAACAATAGCAAAACATAACAGAAAGCCATATAAGTAGGTAGGTAGTAAAAATATTAGAAGAATATATGATTAAATAACAAAATTCTAAACAATAGCAGATAAAATTCAGCTATAAGCTTGACTAAAAAGATGGTTATCGAGCTAAAATGTGTCAGTTGGCAATAATTCACAGTAATAAATAAGCGTGATTGTGTTAGTAGTTTTTTATGTGGATGGCTCGTGTTGCGGAAAGAATGAAGCTGGTAAAACGTGGGAGGGAGATCATGAAGGGGAAGCATCTTTTTAATCATTTTGCATATTCTAAATGCAAGCTTTATTTTTTATTTTCTATTTCTGAACAATGTTGCTTTCAAGTGCTCCGTGAAAACCCTGTGCTGTCCCACACTCGCACATCAGGCATGTAATTAAATGCACCACAAATAGAGAAGTCATTTACATCTGACATCTGTTTCCTTCTGGCCCGCCGTGCTCATGTGTGCCTCTTTGTTTGCCGTTTCAGGATGAGGAGGTGGAGGGCAAGAAGAGCGTCCTGGATTCAGATCTGGAGGTGCAAGCTATGATGGAGCTGACGGGCAAGACTCTGCACAGTCAGGGACTCCGGGAGCCGGAGGAAGACTAGGACCAGTGACCGGTGTCACGTAGACCTTTCAACTCACAAACCCTTGCTTTTTTTTTTCCACTGCTGCTGAAATTACTCGCATGTTGTCACCCTCCACCAGGCTGTGGATGACATCATCACATGATAAACCAAATCACATGTGACCATAATGTTCACCAGTTGTAAAATCTGTGGATTCGCTCTGAAACCGCTCTGGCCCGTCAGAACTAAATGAAGGTGAAAGGGTGAGTTTGTCCTGCTAATCTGGGGCAGTAAAATAAGATGGAAATATCTCGAATCAAAGGAGATTAGGAAGATTTTAAAACAAGCTGATGAAACTGGTGCGATGGACAGGTACACCTATCCAGGTGTACCTGGCTCTCGCCTGCTAAGTGCTGGCATAGGCTCCACCTCCTTCACGATCCTGAACTGGACCAGCGGTGTAGAAATGAATGGTGGTTTTCAGTATTTTAAGTGTCAGGACTCAGTGGAGGACTTCTCCACATCAGGGATGACGAAGACTTTCTCCTACCTCAGACAGACTGAATGCACATGCAACAAAACTTTAACCAGCTTTCCAGACTGGATGCACATCTACTTATTTATTTATTATTACAGAACACTTTTTGCTTTGCTTTGACATGTGGTCCATCTGATCCGTGGGCGGTCGACAATGCTCTGCTGCAGCCGTAGTTTAATCTCTTACTTGGTTCAGCCAGACCGACTCCGTGGGCCGAGCTCTAGTCTCTGTTGTCTGAGATGAACTGACGTAAACTTGTGCAGGTTAGTACCTGGTGTTCCACCACGGCTCCTCTTTGACTGGATAAATTCAAAGTTCCCTGGATGAACGGGGCAACCAATCACCCGGCCCGTTACTGTGGGACTGGCTTTAGCTCTGTGCTAACAGTCGGGCGGCGTAGCTCCAAAGATGAAAGCACTAAATTAGCTAGGTATGTTCATGTACAGGGAACCCAACTGGTTGCTACTGGCAGTAGTCCAGACATGACGAGGTCAAGAAGGCCTCGTGGAGCAGTAAAAGTTCTGAGGTTGCCATGGTGATAAGGCCTTAAATCCTTCTAAATCTGAGGGAAATTAAAAACGTTTTCTTTGTATCTGTACCTAATGTTGTCCCTAATCCGTGATAGAGTCGTTGTGGCGGTGGTGACTGACAATGGTTTCTACTGCAAGGCGAAGGCCATCCAACAGGCTCAGCATCTTCAGCCTCCTGGCCCTCGCATGCATCCTCACTCTGATCCATAGCAACCTGAACTGCTCTTGTTCCTCATAAAATTGAATCCAACTATCACGCTGCCACGTTATATCTAAATATTCTTTACTACTGATTGTAATAAAGAATATTTTGAGCTGTACTTTTATGTTACTGCTACGTCTCGTCCATGGATCATCAAACAGCAGCTTGTGGTGCCCAAAATGAGTCATTTCAGTCATCCTGGCAAGTGGCTGCCAAGGTAACCGCAATACCAATCTGTATGCAGTGTCCTAATATTCAGATTTATTCCAGCCGTGGTGCTGAAGACCTGAACGAATCTGGTGCTTTTATCCCAGCCTGAACACCCGGAGCCGCCCGCTGGACCCGCTCGGCTGCAGGCTCGGAGAGGATTCCACACAGAGCTGGCAAAGCAAAATTAACCCGTAGAAATATTCTCGGTGGGATCTACGTGCACGTCGTCTTTTACACGTTAGCGCTCAACTCTGCGAGTGTTAGAAATAGCAAACAGTGAACATTGTAGGTTAGTTTTAGTGGAAAACCACCAAGTTTTAATACATCGATGAGTGTTTTATTTCTTTCTTTCATTTTTAATTTGCCCATTAGATGCAAGTATCTGGTTAGGAAACAGTATTTTTAAAAGATTTTTATTACTTGATGTTTTCCACTGAGCCAGCAGCGGCTCGCGGAGCCGATAGATCCAGATGTTAGGATAACGTGCTGTGTGTGTGTTTCTAAATAAAACCTGAACGTTGCGATGAATCGGCTTCATGAATTTTAATACAACTCTAATTAAAACTCTGTCCTCTGTAGTTTGTGAGCTGAATGGATTTTGGAGAGTTGTGTGTTTAAAGGATGAATTGTGTGTGTCGGTCACATGTCCAGCCTCTCAGTAAAGTTACAGGAAACCTAAACTGTGTTTCGGTGCCTTTAATGATGTTTTACCTCATTTACAAGCCTTCATTTGTTCTGGTCTGACTTATCCAGATGAGTTTTAAATGTTGCCATAATCATTAAAACAAACGGTGATGAAAGGCAGCCTTGTTTTCCTCCTCCTCCTCCTCCTCCTCCTCCTCCTCCTCCACCATCATGCAAATAACTGAGCCAAGTTGTTCATGCAAATCGGTTCTATTGGCTGAAAGCAAACAGGCTGGGTTTACTTCCATAGAACATCTGTCTTCATATTATTCTTTGTATTTATATTTGTTTCTGGAACATTTATTTTATAGAAATGTGAAGACAGCTGAGGAGCATCTGCAGTAAAGCTGAACCTGCGCTGCCATGTGTGGAAAGGCATCATTTTAATTAGAAAAAGTTATTATTTCTGTTTTAAGATGCTTTGACAATCCAAGACTTTAATATTTAGCTAGTCTACCCATCGCGTAGCATCAGCATTCATGTGAATGGAATCACATTTCATTTCTGAGATGGTGGGAAAAACGTGTCCCAGTAGTCAGCACTTACACACCGAGGCACCATTTATTTCATTTCCTTTTCACAACCTCGGGCCGTCTTTGGAGGGCCGGCAGCTGACCGGAAAGAGTTTCTATCCTGTGAGATCTAACGTCAGGAGAATGATGATCATCCTGAATGTTCATTCATGCTTTTATCTCCTCGTTTTGATTATTGTAATTCTGCTTCACGTGGTTCTTGTGAGGCGACTCTCCAGACTCCAAACTCTGCCGCCAGACCACTTACACACATCACCACGTTTATCAAGACGTCATTGGCTTCCCGTCAGATTGTGTTGAACTTCAGTTCTGGGGGGTACGGGGTCGGCCCTCCAGCATATCGCCGACTCGCTGTGTCCCTGCTCACCCTTTGGTCGTCAGGCCAGAGCCTCCTGAAGGTCCCAAAGACCCATTTTAGGGTCTGGGGAGACCTGGCATTCCAGACTGTGGCCCCCAGACTCTGGAGTGACCTGCCCCATCCCTCCGCGTGGTCGACTCTGTGGACTCTTTTAAAAAGCAGTAAAAGACAATTTTATTCAAGAAAACCTTTTATTTGTGGTTATTTATTAAATCATGTTTTACTGCAGCCATTTTATGTTCAGCACTTTGATTTTTATCTGTAAAAAGTGCTTCATAAAGACATTTTACTTACTACAAAAGCCTCATTTTAAACATTTCAGAGTAAACCCTTAAATCCATTTTCAAATATATGAAACCTGAAGGGTGTCCTGCTTGTCCACATCTGGACCACCATGGACGTAGTCTGCAAGTAAACCAGCTGTGAGATTCCCAGAGAAACTAAAGATTCACGGGATTTAATTAGCAAACCTCTTTTTTTATGGCAAACGTGACATAACACAGTTTTTCATTTAAATGTTACACAAACATTTTTATTTGTATATTTACAAGAAAATACAAATTAATGCAGGCGTGTCCTGCTGCTATGGAAATGTTAGGAGAGGGTGAGATAAACTGTTTCCTCCATTACCGTTAAAACTTTTCACAAAAATAAAAACATGATTGTTTATATATATATATATATATATATATATGCTCTGTATAAAAGGGACATGAAGACAGTTTTCAATGTTTATTGCCAATAAAAATAGTTAAAAAATATTTCACCAAACAGAAATGTTGTGTTAGTGTTATAAGTAGAAAGTGGTCCGCTTTCTGTCGAGCTGGTTGCAGATCCAAGCGAACACGGTGACCAGGCTGCATTTTTTCCTTCATCTCTGTGTCTGTTTTATAGCCTCAGCATAGTTAAATTAGAATCAGACAACATAAAGGAAACGTTCGTCCTGGTGTACAATCTGAGTCCAATTTCTGCTTCAGTTTGTCGGCCTGCACAGCTGTGTTCTACAAGGGACCGCGAACCTCACGTTGAGAACCACCATTCAAACCCCTCTTTACTTTTCATGTCGGAGGCAGCAGCGGGCTGTGGAAGTTTCCTCAAACTGTAAAATGACACGTTAAAGCTGGTTTGTAAAGCATCTCGTGGAGAACCGGCTCTCCGTCCTGCAGGTCGCTGCTGCGGCTCCGCGCTTCTCATTTGCATAGATACGTCCATGCTTCCGGATTGGTTTTTATATTTAACCTACAAGCTACGCATATAATGCAAGTTAACTTTTACTTCCTTGTGCACACGCGGATAGAGGAACTGACCGTCCTCAGGCTGGTCTTTTGTCAACACTCCACATCCTCTCCTGCTTCATTTCATAACCTCCAAACCATGATCTGACAGAAAACAAGCGCCGACTGTGTGGAGCCGAAAAGCGATTTTACTGAGCGGTAAGCGGACTTTTCTGGTATATTTCTGCAGTTTGTCTCCTCTGGGCTGCGGGGTGACGGCTTCAGCTGAGGAAGGGAAGTCCGTGTTGCTGCGCTGCAGAGCGCGTCTGGCCAGGCGGTTCATGGAGGAAGTCTGAGCGGCTGCAGCTTCACAACATCCTCCTGGCAAACCTGGACGGAGCTCTGAGCGGAGGCTGTGCGGAGTGAAACACTCAGAAACTTTGAAAATCCTAAGGTGCATTTCACGCAGTGTTAAATAGCCTAAAATGTCCATCTGTGTGGATCTCAACACTAAAACGTCACCGCGGCCCGTTGGATAGAAAAAGTGACGGCTAATAAAGTTCAAGATAAATTGAATCTGTAGGTTGTTGCGACAGATATGCTGTGTGAGCAAATCTAAAGGCTGATACTGGCTAATGTTTGTTTCCTTATAAGGGGATTTAGGAATATTTATCGTCTATGAGGTCATGCTGTTGTAAGTCATCCAGAAAGAGGACTGACCTTTTGGAGAAATATGCATCACCTCTCAGGGGAGACTTTTTAAAAAGCTTTATTTATCCAGGTAGTCCCACTGAGACACACAGTCTGATTCACCTGTTACCTGTTACCCTAACCTCGTGTCTTAATTATAAGATGCTTCCCAACACTTGAGCAAAGGTGTCTTCCTCTGTAGGTGATCCATTCCCAGACATTTCAGCTCCATCGCGGTCGCTGATAACAGCCCGAGTCCTTCTCAGCTCTGGCACGAAGACCAGAGGTCAGTTCTCCCAAAAAGTAGCTGAAAAGGAACAAATGTGGCTACAGAACACGTCTCCATCGTCTTTATGCGCCTCTGACGTGGACTCAAGCCTAAAGAATTAATGTAGGGCTTCCTCTTTGTGTAACAGTTTCAGGTTACATATCTGGACCGCGCTGAGTGAAAATGGTTTCCTGCTCATGAGCCTGTTTTGATCATGGCTGCCTCTCATGCAGTGCTGCTTTAGGTTTTGGAGGTCTTGGCCTTCCAGCAGATTTCCACAGACTCCCTGAAAGCTTTAACAGCACAGTGGGGGTCGGAGGTGCTTTATAATTTAACAGCGAGAAAGATTTAAACTGGTCAGTGATTCTGACACAAACTGGTGTCCCATCATCACTAGGAAATACTTAGTGCATGCTCCTTTTATACCAAATCCTGACACCCTAACCCGTCCCCGACTAGAATCTGCTATAATGCTGTTAGTGTATTTTCTACCAACCTACCTACTTTGCACCTCACCAGCCTTTTTTAGAGCATTTCCAGCATATTTTTAGATTTACTTACAATCTCCAACCATTACAAAGTTGGTCAGTGAAGATACGGAATATTTCTCTTCTCGTCTTTGTAAATAAAATAAACTTTACAAACTTTTATTGCATTTCATGAAACATAAAACTAGATATTGCAGATAAATCCTTCAAACCGAATGCAGGAGCATTGCTTCAGAATAGTTTTAGGTCTGTTTGTGGTGATTATGGTTGATTCTGCGTCTCTTCTTTCCTCTTTTTGTCCTTTCTTTGCATTTCTTTGTGGCCATTATGGCATTTGGGTGTTTTGCATCTCTGACGTAGCTTCAGGTATCTTTGTTATAATTTTTCCATCTCTGTGGTTTTGCTTGGTTTGCCAACACTTTACATCCTATTTGTCTATTTTAATTTCATTTTAGCCACATGGTGTCTCTGCTTAGGCTCCATTTGTCTCCTTTAGGGAACATTTTGTGTGTTTTTGGGTTGTTCTGTGGTCATTTTACATCTCTTGTTGTTCTCTCGAAGTTTATGTGATCCAGTTCGGCTTTCTAGACCAGATTGTTTCAGTCTGTTTACTCAACAAACTTGGAGCCCAACAATACCCGTATCCACCTTTAGAAACCACATGACCTCAGCCGGACCAGTTAACTCCACTTGTAACTGGTTCCTGACCTGAGCCATGATGGGTGCGTCTTTCCCCTGAGGCTGCCATGGGATGACATGCAGGTTTACTTTGCTCTAACACAGAGGCCCAAAGGTTAAAAAGGCCTCAGTTTCAATCAGTGAAAAGAAATTCCAAACAGCTTTAAACTGCAGTAAAACCAATAAGGAAGCTCAAATATACCCAGAGCAGACAGAAGCATGTAGACGACAGCACAAGGGTCCCAAAGAAACTGAAAGTAGGTGCACAGTGTCTGCAGGTCGACCTTATTATAATAGAAAAACGAAGCAGAAAGGTTACGAGTGAATCCGTCCACCAGCCGTTCGAGCTAAAGAACTGCACGTGTCATATATCCCTGTCGTCCGCTTACCAAGCAGGTGCATTTAAATGACAGAAAACCTGTTGGTGGCATTTGTGCAGCAGCCTGGTCTTTCTTCCTGTGTGAGGAGACGGCTTGCTTTGGCTCTGATGTGCTCTCTTTGTTTTCTCAAAGGTTAAAATGTACTTATCAATATTTAATATGTTGATGACTGATGAATTAAACCAGTTAAACCGTAAGCTTGGCATCCTAAATGTCCCACCTGGAGGAAAAACATTGAGTCTGAAGCTATGTCAGATTTTTCAGGTGAAACTGGGATCACAGAGAAGATTTGAAGCAATCTGATGGATCCAGATCAACGACTACTCGCTAGTTGTACTGACCGTTCTTTTTATTTAAATTGTGTTGATGGTGGTGTTGTGGCTAGTGGTGGTTTGAACCTCACCTGGGGGCCTTTCATGTGCGTGTTCTCCTTGTGCAAGTTGGTCTGCCTGCAACAGACTGGCAACCTGTCCAGGTGTACCTGCCGCTCAGCTTGTGCTGCGTAGGCTCCAGCCCCCATAACCCTGAACAAACAACCTGTTCCTGTCACATTTCACCACACACCCTAACAATAAGTGCACTTGTTTGTTGAAAAATGGATGAAAATACAAAAAATGAACAGTTTTTTGTTGATGAGACTAAAAGTTAAACCCAGTCAGGACTGCTGCTGCTCTGCATCTTAAACACAAATGTTCAGTCAGTTGTTAAAATGAAAGTTAATCACTGACTAAAAATAACATTTTCTACTTAAACTTCTCAAATGTTATGACGACTTTCACAGCCTGAAATGAAAATGGACGTTACTTAAGAAACTGGACTCTGATGGGCTTCTGACGTCTACCCGACAGCCCAGCGTTGCTCTCGTATGTTCGAGCTCTGGTCAGAGCCTCCTGCAGCGTCGCCGGTCCTTCTGTGGGTCAGAACCCGTTTCTGTGGCATGCGTTGCTGCTGCATCAGCATGAGGAAATGAGCTAATCTGACTGCAGCTGCAGGCCTCGTGTGAACAGTAGGGACTGTCCTTTCATCGAGGGTAAAGGTTTCACCAGGAAATCATGGAGCAGTTTTCAGCTAAATATTAACCGGACAGCTGCATACGCCTTGGCTTCTGGAAAAAGCAGAAACAAACCAACACAGCACAACAAAGTGTGGACATGGTAAAATATGATGCTTTATAATGCTAGAAGATGAAATAATAACTAGAATATAATAACAATAGTTTCTTTTTCTGATCTGACGTGTCCTGACCGGGTTTGAACGTTGCTTTTTCCTTTTATCTTTTTTATGGAGAGACCCGTCGGATGAATAAAGTTTTTTTATTTGTATCAACTCGCCTTTTTAAATGAAGCTGAATGGAAGTTAATTCAGCTGAAAGAGAAACTTGCCAGGTCTGAGGTACATTGAATGCAGCATCATCTGAAGTTGAACGTGGAGAAGCAGAGGCTGGAAAACCGAGTAAAATTACACAACTTTTACAGTTTCATTTTGATCAATTTATGTATTCAAAGTTTCCAAAGAGCCCCTCAGTTGATCATTTGCAAGTTAAATATGAAGAACTGTCCTCTGCAACACGACCGCACACAGCGAGGCGAGTAACACACCAAAACAGACTGGAACTACATTAGTGAATCTTGAATGAGCAAAGAGGAATTGTTAAGCAACTATTTACACCAAATTCAGTCCAGGGTCCAAAATTTTTTCAAGATTTATTTCAAAACCCACCTTTTTTCCTTAAAACCAACCAGTTTGACTCAAGCTTCAGTATCTAATTAAACTTCACTGTGTGTCCACGTCACTGAAGAGCCACTAAAAGGTTTTAAATCAAAGTTTAAACTTTAGGATTTAAAAAAAGGAAAGAAAGAACACAGAGACCAATGAAACGAGCCGAGGCAGGACTCCAGCAGGGTCCAAGCTTCAGCGTTCATGTCAGATCTACACTGCCGGTTTTTAGGAGGAAAACTTGTCAGATGAGTCACTTCAGAGGGGAACTCCACCGGTTTTACACGTCCTTCAATCAGCTGGCTGAACAAGTACTGCTGAGTCTGAACCATTTGTTTCTTGCCTCTCATGAATATTCAGGTCACATAACTGCAGGCCCAAAGTCCTGTCACCCAGCCTCCCACCAGGATCCTGATAGTCCCGGTCTCCCTGCCGTCCCACTAGGAGCCTGATAGTCCTGGTCTCCATGCCGTCCCACCAGGATCCTGATAGTCCCGGTCTCCCTGCCGTCCCACTGGGATCCTGATAGTCCTGGTCTCTCTGTTGTCCCACTAGTGAGACCTGTTGGAGCTGCTCAGAAACATCCAGTGTGCATGGCACACCTTCAGCTGAACTGGTTTTGTTTGGATAGCTCAGATCCTCAGAAACCCTCTTCAGTTACTTCCTGGATCCCGTGAAGATGAAGGTTAACGCTCGCTCCTCTTCAGAAGCCTGCACTGCAGCTGAAGCTTCAATATTTATCCAGACGTCTCCTCTTTGGCTGTAAAGTTTCCCTTTACAGCCAAAGAGGATGAAACACTTTTCTACCAGTCACTGAGAACAGTGTCAGCAGCAGGCGCTTCCGTGAGAAGAGGATCAGTATGAGACCTGCTTCTCTGCAGTGGCTGAGGTTCGCCCGCTGAGACGTGTTAAATCTGTATTTTACTCAGTCTGCCTTCCACATACATACGCAGGTTATACACCGCTGGAGAGCTGAGATTCCTGACATGTGAATGATGTAAATCCTTCCAGGCTACAGTCATACACTCATTTCTGATCGGTCACCAAGTTTATCTCTGAATCCATACAGTGCTCCAGTAACAGACCATGCTGCAACAGAAACGGCTGGTCCGGTAGGACCGCTGGTCCGGTAGGACAACTGGTCCGGTAGGACGACTGGTCTGGTAGGACGACTGGTCTGGTGAGACGACTGGTCTGGTGAGACAACTGGTCCGGTGAGACGGCTGGTCTGGTAGGACGACTGGTCCGGTGAGACGACTGGTCTGGTAGGATCGCTGGTCCGATGAGATGACTGGTCCAGTAGGACGGCTGGTCTGGTGAGACGACTGGTCTGGTAGGACAACTGGTCCGGTAGGACGGCTGGTCTGGTAGGTTGGCTGGTCCGGTAGGACGGCTGGTCCACATCACGTCTTTTAGCCATGAAAAACAGTTTTAGGTGAAATTTCTGGATTTTAAGGGGTTAAAGATAACTGACTTGTACCTGAAGTTTGGTGGCATTTTGGGTCTGGTTTGGACCACCGAGCCCCACCGGATTCGTTATGGGACAGTTGCTCGTCCCATGTGGACTAAATAAGCGAACTGTACAACATCCCACAACCAGAATGAAGTGCACACAATTCTTTCTGGATTTTAAGGAACCAACTTCCAGTCTTCCTGTTCAGATTCCCCCATCCTGGTCTGACGGTAAACATCTGTCCCCAACATCTGTGTAACATGGAGGAGCTGGATTAGCCGTAGAATCAGACAGCTCCTGATTTTGTGGCTGCTCTGTGTGGGCTGCTCGTTGTCCTCGGCTTCTTGTAGTCAGGCTTCATGACGGCACTTCCAGCTTAGATCTTCCAGCTTGTTCTGGTTTCTGCTGCCTTTCCTGTCCGTAAGCTTGCTGCTTTAACCAGAGCTGTAAATGAGAAGCAAAAACAGAAATGCTGCTGTAGTTAGTGTTAACGTTTCCACCCTCTCATCACAATACTTGTGCAACAGCTTCCTGATTCAGTGTGAAGGAGACTCCATTGATGAGGCGTTACACAACTCACTTTGTGTTTGCTGTAGCAACATAACTCTAGTTTTCTGGAGATCCTCCCTCATGAAATGCTGCATGTTTTGCATTGAACCATTAGCTGCATCAACGAATGATTTATGTAAAACACTGGATAAAATGGCTTTAACATGTTATATTTATATTTTCTTATAGGTAATATTTTGTTTTCAGAGTCTCAGACAGCAACTCTCCACTGCTCCTGTATGTCTTTTGCTTCGAGGAAGTAACATCTTAACAAATCCATGCGGCATTTCTTCATATCAGTGATGCGTTTTTCTAAGTTTGATGTGTTTCTACTGACGCTCTGAAATGCCTGCACACATTCTGATGCCATTTTCACTCAAGTTTAATCAGCAAACTTGCAAACAAGACGAAGTTCGGTTGTGCACAAAAATCCTTTTGGTTGCAAGTAATGTTTTGCCATGTGCACCGTCCTGCAGCAGTCAGCAGGATGTGGGTTCATTTGACCGTCACACATTTAGCTCTGTATGTTCATGCTGTCCTGCAGCACATAATGCAGCATTCTGAAGACGTTATTTGTTGTTTAGACAAAGAAATAAATCCAGCCTGCGGGAAAAAGATTTTTGACATCTAAAAGAAATCGTTCGTGCGTTTAAAGCAACGTCTGCCCCACGTTGTCAGAACGGAGTTTAAAGATGTAAATGATACTAAACGTTTTAAAAACTAAAACACGAACGAAACCCGAGGAAATGTTTAACCTGGAAATCCTTCCCTCTGCGGTTAAAAAGCTGAACGAATGAACCAGTTAAAACACGATGATGTGACACACCGATGAATGCGATGCTTCCTTCTTCCAGCTCTGCAGACACATTTAGGCCCTGATCTATTAACACTTTGCGTGTACTAAAACAGGTGCAAACGGCTTTGCGCCGCTAAAATCTGCCCAAGCTTATCTATCAAAGCCGCAAACATGGAACTGCGTCAGTTATCCTGGCAAAACTGCGCCGCTCTCCACTTT